>WEIU01012676.1:44642-85209 GCA_013389925.1 Aegithalos caudatus | reverse complement strand
TGAACATGTTGTGTGAACATGAAGTATATTAAGGCACCTTGTCAACTCTCCTCTCTGTTTAGTCAGTTTGAATGTGAGGGTGAAGGGCAGTGGGTCTTCCCATATTGTTACTAAAGCACATGCTGTAGAGAAAACTGTTGAGCAGTGGTTGTGTGTTTGCATAGTTCACTGTTTGAAATGATAGTGCAAGGAGAGTTGGACTAAATCCCCAAAATCCTTAGAGTGATCTTCAGATAAATGTAAATTTTGATTCAGAAAACTGGATTTATTTTTAAAGACAGAAGAGGTGAAAGAGCACCGAAGTATTCCACTTCCACTCTAAAGAATCCATTGTCTATGTAACATAGCAAATTAAGTTATTGTGGTCACTGCAGAACAAATTGTTGTCTCTCCTCTTTTGGCTCCTGAACATGCAAGTTATCTGATCTTTAACCTGTTACTACCTCAGGACCCACTGTTTACCATCTTCAAATTAGTGGGTTTGAAAAACAGAAATAGGAAGGGAGGGCTGACATCCCGGGCAGAGACAAAATAATTTTTTTGGCAGATGATCTTACACAGGTGAAGAGGGAGAGGGAAAAAGAGAAGGGTCTTCATTTTCTTATACAGTTACATGGGAAATTCAGTGAATTTAAAGTAGCAACAGAGAAGTACTGGGAGTCTGAGTGTCTGAGACAGCTGAAGTTGCATGTTTAATAGAGTT
Organism: Aegithalos caudatus; assembly: GCA_013389925.1. Lineage (NCBI taxonomy): Eukaryota > Metazoa > Chordata > Aves > Passeriformes > Aegithalidae > Aegithalos > Aegithalos caudatus. The sequence goes on along the minus strand of WEIU01012676.1, from coordinate 84,506 downwards.
TATGAGACGAGTCCACCATTTGTCACCTGCACTGTCACGTCAGCACATGTGACTCTGCAGGTGAGTGGGGGTGTACGTAAATAATAATTCCCCTTTATTTAATATACATTAAAACTGAAAAGGGACAGAAATATGAGTTCGCAGAGTGCTACAAAATGTGAAGTTAATTATGCAGTAGTTATCCTCAACATTTCCATCTTTAAAGTGGTTTTGAACTGCTTTAAGTGCAGCAGTTACTGCAGTCTGTGATTAGATAAACGAATGCAAATAGTAATTGGAAATGATAAATGATTGATGATGGCTTTATATGTTTATCATTATATACTGATGTAAATACTTTTTACTCAGTGATGATGGAGTCTGGAGGAAGATTGAAAATATATTAAATATGTGCTTTTAACAGTATAGAGGGCCAATACAGAGTTGTTACCTGAGCAACTGGTGAATTTTGCCATTGGTATCATCGGGCTGGGCACCAAACATCTGTCAGTTGAGAGATAGAGACTGGGTACAAGTTCACCTGGGAAGGTGAGTTTACAGGAGAGAGCCTAAAAGTAGAGATGGGGAGGCTGAGCACTGTTGATGATGGCTTTTGGTGTGGAAGACCCCCCTGACCCACTGCTCAAAAGGAGAGGAGATGCCTTTTCTCTTCATTTTTCTATTGCTTCTCATGGCTCCTGCCTTCTTTCACAACCTTCCAGTGTCTTGTCACCTGTGGATCTATGAGACATGTGTAATGTATTATTTGGCAGCCACAGAGTGACTTTGTTACACCCACGTTGGAGGAGCCATTTGGGACAGAACAAGTGTGTTTGGATTACTGGAACTTGATGGGAACAAGGAGACAAATATGCATGTCTCTAGAAAAACAGGGTGGGATAAGAGGTTTGTGCATTGTTAATGGTGCTATAATTCTATTTGGTTTGTTACCTGCCATTTGCTAATTATTAATCACAGTAACCACATTTTTTAGTTACATTAATTGAAAGGGAATTTTATTGCAGCACCTTGAATTTAATACCAGCTCTTTGTGTGTCATACAATGCAAAAAGTAACCTGTGGTAATTAAATTACAGGTTAAGTCTTCATTCCGCATAAATTATTCTATTCACTGAGGGGAAAAAAAAAAAAAAAAAAGGATATTACCAAAGAAAAGGCCCAGATCATTACCAGCCTCTACTCCATGCTCTCTTCACTGGCAGTGCTGAAATCTATCTGTTACTTTTCCTGTGGTGTTGTAGAACTAACAATGTACTTGCCGTCTTTTCTGTCATGTGCCTGCCCTTGGGCTTGTACAAAAGAAGGGAATTAGGTTGTGTTTTGTTGACCTTTTAGATGCAAGGGAAATAGTAGTCCTGTTTCCTTACACATCAAATGCTGCCAGCCTGTTGTCTGTGTTAACCTTTGTGGAGAACCCTGATGTGATCGTTACCCTAGTGCCAGGACACAGATATCAGAGAGAATTGAGAAGGGATAAATTGGAGGTGCCATGCAAAGCAGCTCAGCTAAAGACATTTTTCTCCTGCACTGAAGAAAAGGTATTCTTTATGTGTTTAACTACTTAGCTGGTCTGTGAGTCCTGTAATTTGCTTAGCCAAACAGAACTTCAAAACAGATGGTTTCTAAATTTGGGGAAAATAACCATTACAGTATTTTTTCCCTGTGCAGTCTGTAGTTATACTTTAGTACTGAAATTATTTGAAAATTAAACAGGAAAATAAAATTTGGATCTTTACCAACTGAATACTAATTTCAGGAACATACAGTTTTTAGTATGTATTAGGTTTTCATCTGCACATTTAGCCTAAGATTTGTTTATGCTCTGATTTAGTGCCTCTTGCTGCTTACTTGCATAAGCATTACCAAATCAGTCAGTTGGAGTCACCAGAGTATTTAGCCCCCAGCTGCATTTGCTCATAAAAGGAGGAATGACAAGTTTCCTCCTTTGCAGAGGAGGAAGTGGAGAAATAGAAGGAAGTAATTCATAGCACTTTGATAGCACCTGCCACCAGCCACCTCTACAGGCACTTTACCAATAGGGAGTGCACTGCCTTGTTTGGAAAGCATTTCTTCCTGAGAAACTGCTTCTTTCCAAATCTCTTGATTGAGGAAACTGAGGTTCAGATCATTTTTCTCATCAAAAATTGTAAGTGAATCTAATCAGAAGGTAGGAATCTGAGTATCCTGGGCTTTGCGATTAGTTTCTCGTCATGATAGATATAAATTATGACAAAGAAATTAATTATTTTCTATTTAGGAGGTTTTTTAATATATGTGTAATATTATTGCACATAGTCAATATTTTCAAAGCGTATCTAAGAAAGTTATATTTAGGAACTCTGCCTTTCTCATAGAATATATGCTCTTTTTGTAGGGATCCATCCCTGAACATAAAGAGTGTGTCTAGGTGTAAAAATGGAGCTAAAATTGGTTTTCTGAAAAGCCAAGCACAGTATTTGATCTCCACTTCAACAGTACTTGAACCATTAGTAGTCAGAGTGAGAGCACCAGCATATTCTCAGGTAGCCTTTGAGATAACTCATTACCCAAGAACAGGAATTATCTGGGGTTGGGGATTTCTAGAGGGAAATTTAGGTCCATGACTCATTTGATTCAAGTCTTTGCTCCTTCAAGGAGGCACGTTGTGTGATGCCCAGCCATACTCCACTGCATAAAGCTCAGCTGGGCTGTGGAAAGCACTGCCACAGAATACTGTGGACCACAGCACACCGTGATAGTCTCCAGTTCAAGAAATCCCTAAGCTACAGGTTTTTGAGGAAGGGTGTGCTGCAGAAAATACGTATTGCCCAGTCTTTTAAGTTTTTTCCTAAATACCTCTTATGGACCATTGCCTGAGGGTCCTGTGTCAGTGTCCTACCAAAACTAATCCTTAGGATGACAACAGAGGCTGCTTTTGTGCTCTTTTGACCTGTAGAGTCCTCCTGGGAGCATATGTTCTTCCCTTTGGGCTTCTCTTCAAGCTGTTTTGTTCTCTACCCAGATTAGGGATTTAGTTTTTAAACTGAAATTATCCTTTCTTAGACAGAGGACTAGAATTATATGCCCTTCTTCAGAGAGTATTCCCTTGTACAATGTACCACCTGTACTGTGGCAATAATATGTGTTTATCTCTGCTGAAAACATCTAACCTGCTACATGTTTTTTACCATCTCTAGTCTATTTCTGTTAGTGCAACTGCAAAATACAGCCTTCAATTGCTTGCTAAATTGTCAAACTCAGTTGGCAATCAAGAGTCTGCCTTGGGGTTTTAATGGGCTTTGGCTACAAAGGTTTCAGAGTAGGACTTTTCTCCTTTACTTGAAAACCTGCTTTCTAGTTGGGGTTTCTAAAGGTGGTATTGTAGATCTGCAGACACTAGTGGAGAATTGGATTTTATGGGCCTAAAGTGTGGAGTCTCAAGCAGAGAACAAGATGACTTCCTTTCATACATTCTCCTGAATTTTCAGATTTTTTAACAAGAAAAAGCATTTGGGTTTCTTTGGTTGGTTGTTTTCTTTGTTGGGCTTTTTTTAAACTGGTGCAGTTGTTGCTTCCCTGCCAGGGGCTTGTAAGTAAATATACATGTCTCAGAGTATGGAGCTACGAGAGTGTTTAAGGTCTGAGCTGTAAGAGTAGTGGTTTATGTAACTGAAAGCAGTTATATACTGCTTTTTCATTAAATGCTCTTATTGGGCTATGGTTGCTGACCATAAGTGCATTCATAGAATCTCACCTGACAGGTGGAAACTCCTCACTGCTTAAGCTGTGTTTGAGAAAGAATTAAATGACTTTTAATTCTCTCCAAATTCATCTCATTTGTATCTTCTCTGGTGTATATAATCTCTTCTGGCTCAAAGGGAATGCTTTTGGGCAGAATGTAGTCACGAACCAGGCTTTTGACTAGCCCATGTTGCTTTTAGAGTTGTAGGTTTTGTGCGAATCAGTTTTAGGACTGAAACTGCAGTTTGGATGTTCCATCAGTACCTTCTTAGCATATTGCATCACTGACTTGAAAGGTAAAACTACAGTATAATAGCCACTTGATGGTGCATTCTAAAGACTGTAATGTCTCTTTCTATAGCTGCAGATACAGTAGCAGCTGGCAGGAGCATAAGGTTCCAGAATGCTTACCACTGCCATTATAACTTTGTGGCTTTTATGTTACTTTGTAACATTTATATACAGGGTAATGGGAAAGGAAGGTGTGAAACATATTTGGACGTTTTACTAAAAATGTCCAGTATTTACAGGTTGTATTTTATTCTGAAGGAAATGCCACTTTTGGGATTTATAATTTGCAGCTTGATTGGTCATTGTGATTGTTAGCCTGTTGTGTTATAACCAAAATTTCAAGATCCTGTTTGTCTTGAACTTCCTTGTCATGAGTTTACATCTAAATCTGTAAAATACTTTAACTTCAAATTTAGAAAGGTTATTGAATGTTGCTATACAAAGCAAAGTGTGTAGTTTTGTGTAGTTTTTCACATCTTTCTAAAAGAACCTGTTTTTTTAGCACCTTGTCTCCAAGGAACATCAGGTGGATGATAGTCTTCACATCAATAAACGTAGCCATCACCATGCAAAAGAGAACCTTCTCTCTTCAGTCTCATTTTTCATTCAGATGCTTTGACTCAAGCATTACTGAACTAATGTAGAAAATATTAGAAGTAACATCCAGTAAAGGATCGTGAACTTTTCCTATAGGCAGAAGAGAGGTATTATGGATATTAGTTTTGCTTTTTTTTTCCCCTTCGGTCTGGAACATGTGCAATCTGTTCTCTGCAGGAAAAGACAAAAAGAAAAATGAAAGGAAAAGAAACCCAGATAGTCTCTTGCAGATGGAGACATATATATATTTATATATTCATAGAACATGGGAGTTACAGAGTAGTAGATTCAGGTTATCAGCATGATTTCATTCTATAATAATCAGAATAACATACTTTCAAGTAATTACCATTAAATTTTGTTTTGAAGATTAAATTTTGTTTTGAAGTAGATTATACCTTTTTTTTTTTTTCTGTTTACATCACCTAATTCTGGCAGAAAGCTTATTTGCTGAAACTAAGTCCCTGAGGGTAAATACCTCACCAGAAAGTCATAGAATCATTAAGGCTGGAAAAGAGGCCCAAGATCTTCAAGTCCAGCCTTGAGTTCAGTCTTTGACTGAATACCACCGTGCCCACTCAACTGCATCACATCTGGTCATTTTTTAACACTTCCAGGGATGCTGATTCTACCACGAGTCCCAGGTGAGAAGTAGAGTTGTGGCTGGCCTTGAACGCATCCAGTTTCTAATCCAAAAGTGCTGCTTCTGATGTAACTGCCTTTTTGCAGTGTTATTTTGAGTTGCATGAATAACACCATTCTCATCACATATTTGCCTGTTCTTTATGCTTCTGTAGCCTAAATTACTCTGTCTAGCCACCATTTAAGTACAATCTTATCTTGGAAGAGAAATGGCCCATGACTTGAAAGTTACAAAAGAAACATGAATGGTTCAGTCTCATGAATCCCTTACAGAAAGTTAGGAGATCCTTTGTGGGAAATAAAGGCAGTGCTCTGCTCAGCAGGATAGTGAAAAGTCTTGGATTTCAGGAATCAAGTTGCCCCTGTTGGAAAATCGATATGTAATGAGTGACCTGAAAAAAGTGACTTTTTCCATGTGATGAATTGAAAAGAAATTGATGGGAAGAGATGATGCGGAAGTTCCTGCCTCCTAATCAGTGGTTCAGCTAGCATACTGTTCTATCAGGAAATTTCCAAGCTGCTGATTGTATTACTTCAGAAAATGAAAAGTCATTCCATTTCTTGAAAATGCAGTGTTTTGTCTTGGAAAGAAAAATGCATTAAATTATGGTACTTAGTACTTTAGACCTTCTGCCTTTCTGTATCCAGGTTCACTGGAGCTGGTAGAGGCTGATTCAAATATATAGCTTTTGCCATAGCCTGCAGATGACATTTTAGTCTCCACTGTCACTAATCTGGCTGGGAATGACAATCACTCTGATAATTACATGGACACTCTGGAGACTCAGAGGCAAAGCAAAACAGATTCTGCTCCACAGAGAATTTGCTTCTTGAACAACCAAATGCAAGAAATCAAATTCTCCTGATGCAGGTTGTCTGATACTATTGGATGACATATTGTATCAAAGCAAACTTAATTATTAGTAGAATTGTATTGCCTTGCATGTTTTAGTTTTGGAGCACATACATATTTATTATTCCATCTGCTCCTGAAAGACTTAGCAACTGGTTATTACAATTAGATAATTACTAAATATAGTCTGTCCTTCTGGAACGTAAATGGAATGCAGACTTAGGAGACAGCAGGGAATACTCAACAAAACTGAACTGTGTTAAATGGAAAACTGATGAGAAGTACCACTTTCTGCAATGTATAATTTCACTTTGGAGCACACTGGGCTGAGGTGGTCTCAGGATTTGTTCAGCACTGGTTGTGTGTTCCTTCAAAGTGAATGCCTGGGCAGCAGCAGGTAATCCTACCTGATTGCATTGTCCTTGGCTGCATATAACAACATGCAACATGCAACATCCACAACAGTCACAAACCATCATGAATGCGCCTGATGTGAGAATGCTGGAAGAAACAGTAGATGATTTATTTAAGTAATGGAGCCATTAAGATAGAATAAACACACTTTTTAGAAGTTCTGTGTTTCCATTATTGTAGTCAATCTTTAAAGGTTAGAACACTATTTCCCTGGGGAAATGCTCTAGCTATGTCAGAACTGCCTAGATTATGTGGATGGGGGGTGGGGGGTTGTTACCTTTGAATTTGGTTGGAAAGTTACCAAAATTATGAACAAGGGAAAAAGAGGCTTCTGATGAGATCAGTGTGCCTTTTCCCATAACTACTCCTAGTTCTGGTTCAAGGCTTATCTCTCAAACCAGTTGTATAGAATGTTACCAGCTCTTGGTTGTCTGTGTATTTTTAAACTTTAAATGTATACATGCATGTGCAAAGATAGGCGCAGTGAAATGTTGCCCATTAAAAACTGAACTCATAAAAACCTGTCCTAAAAGTAATAGACTATCAGCATCTTCTTTTATAGAGGAAAATCAATTTAAAAAGAAACAACTTTGAATATAATTAAACATCATAACTCTGGTTTTATATGTGCTTAATAGGTACAATAATACCTACTGTATCTCACAGGAGCCTTTTGAAGTTTAATTAATTAGCATTTAGAAAAGCACACTGAAATTCTAGGATGAGAATAAACTCCAAGTACATTGTATCATTGCTGTTGTTTTATGCACAGTTTTGAGAAAAACCTAGTAATTCAGAGATCCAAAATGTGTGTTAGCATTCTATCTTAATTTTATATTCACATAAAATTAGTTTCTTCTTGTTTTCATAAGATTTTCTACCTCCTAGAATCAACACTTAAGGTTGTTGTTTACCTAAGACCAAAACATGTATTTAAAATAAGTTTTAATGTTAAATAAATATCAGGTCTTTCCTTAACCTTGTTTGTTTTGCTTTCCTTCAGAAGCAGGAGGCATAAATCAGAAGTGTTTAAGAAACTCACAGCCAACCTCAGTGACAGTATTAACATAAATTCACACTATGCAGCAGAGTGGTATTCAGGGCAGCCTAAGTAGTGGGAAGATTGTTAGAAGTCTTGTGATAGTCTCAGTAGTTTATATTTCCTCATTATAGGGTGTTGTTTTTGAAGAGAAAGTATTGCAGGAAAAATAAGCAAACCATTGCACAGTCTCAGTATTCAGTAGGAATGGAGATTGGGGAGCAAGAGAGATCCCCATAAAGGTTGGTATCACAGCTGGTTCATTAGCTGTTTTAACGATGAACTGTTAATCAGTTCTGAAATTAGACCAAATCCTCAGTTAACTGGAGAATCTAAAACCTTTATCAGTATGGGTAAGGGAGAGGAGCAGAGATGTCAGACAGGATGGCTGAGTAGTAGATGAGTATATTTTCATTTGTGTTGCATAGATGTTAATTTTATCTTGGGTTTACATTTGTGACAAAATATTTTTAAACTCTGGAAATCCTTAAGTTATCTAAACCTATATACTTTCTTTCTTGTTACAGCTACATAAAATAAATGCAGGATCTGGATTAGGTTGTGTTGAAGGTTATTTTTTCATATATAAAGTAAGCCTGATATTTTTGTTCCACTTTGGTTTTAAACTGACTTTTTACTTTTTAAACTGACTTTTTACTTTTTAGACTGCTTTTGTTATGATTTTCCGCTGCACACAGAGTTTTGTGTGCACGTATTTAAAGGTATAACTTCTTTAGTTAGTGATACTGACAATTAACTTGTGTCACAGATCTACAGTCTGAGGCAGGAGGAAGGAATTATTGCCAGAATTAGCCAGCTGAAGGCTTGGGAATTGCTGGGTGGTTTTGTCACCTGAGGGAAAGCTCTGATAATTATCAGTTATGGAGGATCATTCAGTTTGAAGTAGTACTGTCTTCAACACTGGGTTTTCCCCATATATCTCGCAGAGTTATGCAGTGGGGTAGACAGACTTCATTATATACAAAGTGTTTAGCAGCGTAAACAGTCATAAAATTCTGCAACTTTTATGATCTGACGTCAACATGAGTATCTGTTGCCATGAGTGTCCACTGCCTAGTTGTTCCAATATTCTCTCTGGACTTGACCTCATAAGAAGGTGACTTTTCTATTATACTCCAATAAAATTTTCAATTATGTTTTAGATTAGAAATATCCTGGTCCAGCAGATGGGGAACTGAGCTAAGAATCACTAGATGGGCATTTTCTCAGGTTTTGCTGTGTTACCCAAGGCAACACCACGCATATTTCTCTGTGCTTCATTTGCTCCACTTCAGAAACAGGAGTGATGCCACTGACCATCCTTTAGGTGCTGTGAGATCTGTTGGTAAATGTTTCTTTACAAAAGCTGATGGTGCCACTGTTACTCCTGCCTGGGTCACTGGATATGCTGTGTTGCTGTGGCAGAAGGCTGCACTCTTTGTTGGTTTGTTTCTTTTCCCAACATCTCACTGTCTCTGTTTCTTGGATTGGTAAGGATTTTTTCAGGACTGGGACAATCATGTAGTTTTTCTTTGCACGGTGCCCAGCATAATGAAGTCTGAAGGCAATGACTGTTATTGCACTGGTAATTAAAATTGAATTTGGTAAGCTGATAAGATGGTTAGATTAATAACTTGTAACAGGGTGGTTATTATGTTAATAGCCTATAAATCCCTCCTGCACAGAACTGGATTACTCTTAACTTGTTGGATTTCTGTACTTATGACATTTTGATCTTGCAGGTTTTTTTACTAGGTAGAATGGAAATTGCTGATTGTTTAGGCAAGTTGGAATACTTGGAGAGAAAACACAGTAGCTGTGAGTCAGTTTTTGAAGTATACTGACTCCATTGGTTTCACAGAGCTGGTCTTAGGTATTTTTTTCTGTTTGTCTTGCTAGATTTGCAAGCTTCTTTGCCTTTTGAAGTGAAACTGTTTAAGAGCTCGTAATTAAACCACAGCTAACTTGTTCTTTATTTAAACTGCAGTGTTTGCATGGGCTGTGCTTCCAATTCCAATGTATAATTTCAATTCCGTGAGGGGGGGAAATTTGCCACTGAATATTTTAAGTTGTATTTTGGGCTGTGGGCATACAGGAAAGAGTGCTTCTGTTCACTGTGTTTTCACAAGTATTTATATAATGACTTTAAAATGCCTCAGTTCTCATCTGATTTTAGAGTAGTGTTCCTGAAAGGCTCTTGCAAGCCCTAGGGATTGGGACTTTGGGTATGCATTTTTAGAAGGGAGAACATTAAGCCCATGGGTGTGCAGGCAGTAAAACTGAACAGACCATCAATCTCCACAGCCTAAAAGCTACTCTTCTAGCCCTCAGCCAGCTCTACAACTACAGGGGCTGGGCACTTCTAACCCCATTTCCAGGGAGTCACAGTGCTTGGCACTGCTCCAGCCCCTTCTCTGTGGCAGCACTCAGCTATGTGCACAGCCTGAGACATTTCAAAGAGGCATCCAAGCAGAGCTGCTGAATGGGTACAAGATTTGCCTCTCTCTGGTCTCTGCTGCTATTCCCTGAGTCTTTGAAATTCCTGCAACACACCCAGGTTTTTCTGCAGTGAAATGACCTATAAATATATCAGACTCTCTGAAGATATGTTGTCCTATGCCAGTCAAAAGTATAATGACTTACTATCCTTACTAAATAATTGGAGAGGTGCCAGTGAGGAGCCAATTTAGAGAAATTATTGCAGTGAGATAGATGCCACATAACTGATATTTGGTATGGGCAGATTTATGGATGTGACTGTTACAATCCTATTAAATACTTAACTGAAGCACTTAGCACTGTCACTTTTATTAGCATAGTTTTGCACACTCATGCCATGGTAACCTGAGCTTTGTATTTTTTATTCTTTATGTGACTTCCTGCATTGCAGAAAGGCATCTGCAGAACTCCCATCATCTTCTTTTGAACTCACGATAGGCAGATTGCTTTGACATGGTCTTCACACAGGATCAAGCACCTTTTCCTTGTCCTGCCTTTGGCAGAACTCCACCCCCCCTCCATCTGGACAGATCTGCTGTTTTAATTTTTCCTCACTTCATGCCAGAAACATACTGCATATCTAATATATTATGTTCAAAAAAGCCAAATTTGCTTTCTAATACAAGCTCTTATCTCTTACCAAGCACAGATCTGCAAATACTGTACTATGTCCCCTACAGCTATTCTCTGTTTAGAGATTCTTCGTCATGTGTTGGACAGATGGCACAATCAGTGGGTTGTATCAGAGCATTATAAAAAGAAATTCTTTCTCACTGCTTCTACCTAGACTGTTTTGAATTCAGTGAGATGCAACAGCTGTAACACAATCTTTCAGTGACAACTCTGAATGTGGTGGGGAGGGTATAGTTTCATTTGAAAGTCAAAAAATACGTAGGAAAAATGTAATTCAAAAGGAAACATAAAGAGCTTTAACAAAGCTGTGAAGGTTGCAAGGTTAAGAACCTGACTTTTCACAATTGTTTACTCTCTCAGCTCTCTCAGATCACATGTGGATCTCCATTTTCAACTGCTTCTATAAATTATACAGCTGTTGTGCCTGACCATTATCAGGTGTGCTGGCATGAAATTTGATTTTAGTATCAAAGAACCTGAAATGTTTGATAACTATTAAGTTGTATTAAAAAAAACCCAAAAAAGTAAAGATCTTGTGTTCTAGTCCTCATCCTAAAAAGCCATAGTAATCTTTTCCTTGCATGCTTTGTCCCTCCCATCCCTGTCATTTTTGCCCCCCAAAAAAGTGGTCCTAGTACAGCTCCTGTCACCGGTCCCAGCTTCTCTCAAGGAAGAAATGCAGTCAGCAAAAGAAGCAGTGATTAGATGCCAATATGCAGTAAGTAATGAGTACAGTTTTGACAAAAGGCTGGAGGAAAGATGAAAATCACTGAAGAGATGACAAGGAACCATACTGGAGAGGAGGATATTTGGAGGTGGGAGATAGGAGACTGGAGAGCTCCTGCCTTTGGGCTGCCAGGTTAGCGGTCCTGGAAGGCCCCTGGCTGTTGCTTGTATTCACCTCACTCCTGGGAAGAAAGCCTGACATAATATGTTTAGAAGGAGCATCCTGTTCTTTTGTGTCTCCATTTTATAAGGAAGAGATATATCTTCTCTCTTACCTGTGTCATTAACCACTGTCATAGAATCATTGAATTATTTAAGTTGGAAAAGGCCTTTAAGATCATGGAGTCCAGTCATAACCCTCACACTGACAAGTCCACTACTAAACCATGTCCCTAAGCCCTAGATCTAAATGGCCTTTAATTCTGGATCTCAATCTTCTTATATAAATACCAGTCATATTTCTACTCTAAGAACTTTTTCATGGTTTCTTACTTCATATCTGTTCAACATCTGTGTTCCCTGGTTATATCATTACAGCCAAACTGCTCATGTAATGCTGCTTTAGGTGCTTTTATTCCTTAACACTGCAGCTTTTAAATCTAGTCTTATGTCCCAGCCTAGGTAGACTTGAACTTGAGAAGATGCTCTCAGCTAATATGGGGAGTTACGTAAGAATAAGTGTATTGGTTTAAATTTGTATTCTATTTAAATCTGAATAATTTTTGTCATATTAGCAAGTTGTAAAAAATGAAGTTTTTTATTTGATCTTTTAGAAGGGGGTAAGATGAGAGTACAGACTAGAAAAAGACGTTCTTCCCTTGGTGTTGTTGCAATATTCAATTTTCTATCTGGCACTGGGTAGGAGGCAGTTTGGATTGTAGGACAGACTTGATATTTCTGCTAAACGATCAGCAGCTAAATGATTGTGCTGATATTTAATTGTCGCCTTTTATGTTCAATAGTTTAACAAGTCACTGTGACTGATGAGATGTCTGTTGCATTGGGTAGCATTTACTTTGTCTCACTCTGTGCAATTCTTCTAAGCTCTCTTCATAACTGTGATGAGTAGAGAGGGGAGCAAGGAAGAGGAGAGGGTTGTGCAGCTGTGGGTACATCCTGACAACTGCAGAAGAACCTTCCAGAGGTTCTTGACCCAGGTTTTGACAGAAGTATACATCAATCTGTGTAGTGCTGTGGTGTTCTTTGAAGCAAGTGTACAGCTTAATGACAGATTGGACTTCAGGTCACCATGAGAAACATCAGCCAGTGGTTTGACAATTCAGTGCTCACTGCACCATGCTATTTCTACCCATATGATTATAATTTTCCCAGGTAATTTTTATTACCCTCCTGGGCAGTTGGTTAGCTCTCTGTAAAATTCTGCTACATCAGAATCAGGGGAAATTTCCCTTTTCTAGCATGTTCATCAACATTGACACTGTTTTTTGTTGGTCTGTGCATTTTATTATAATTCTTTTCCTATGACAACATAAAGCAGTGAACAGCTGGCCAGCTGCAGAAATGCTTGTGCAACCAGAGAAGGTTAGGATAAAGGAGGGGAGGGAGTCTGGTTGAGAATTATCTGACAGCCTTGCTGCAGAATTATGATAAAAGTGTTTTGTTGAGAGTTAAATATATGTGCACGTGAGGGTCAGCAAAACAGCTTGGGCTGCCTTCTGTTTCCTTCTCTATTTGTTTAGCATACAATTTCTCAAATGTCACATTTACTGTTATCACTCTCCTTTCATTTGTCTGATATTAATATGACTTTTAACTCCCCCTTGCATTTCAGATGAGCTCCCAAAGTAACAGCGGAGTTTGGGGTTGATTTAGTTCTTCCTTGGTGTAGGAGTGATCCCACAATACTTCTTGTGGACTTGTTCCAGAATAGGCAATGGAGTGAACAAGTGGAAATGACATTTCCAATGGAGAAACCTGTAATTCCTAGTGCAGGAGATACAGAGGAGCTCTCAGGGAACTGAGGTCACTCTTTCAATAAAAAGTCTATAAATACACAGCTCATAAACCATCAGTAGCTGTTGGGATGGATGTAAATCTGCAGCTGTAGTTTCTGTTACTCAAAATATTGCAGGCTGCTTTTAACAATATTTTAGACATTTTTATGATATGTGTATAATCAGGTGGAATACTATTGCATCCTTGACTTCACAGCAGAGGATCCAGAGATCCATCTATCCATACATACATAACCCATTACAAACAATTTTGATGTAGCTATTTCAGACTTGTAACATTTATTGCATTTCTCTCGAACTATAACTGAAAATATGTAGGAAATATAACATTTACACAGGGAGAAGGGACAGGGGATTAAGGGACAAATCGTCTGTCCTCAGTGGTGCTGCTAGGAAAATGTAGATACCCATGCTATGATTCATCTTGCCAAACATTGTACTTCTGCAGCTAGCAAGTCACAGTTGCTCCTTTTATGCTTGGAAGATGAGTGGGCAGTTTGGAAGTATCATTTATTTGATTTACTTCACAAGTTTAGCTTAAGATGAGTCACACCCCCTCTACAGTTACAGCCTTAGGGCATTGTAGGTGTGTTTGCTTTTACTCAGATGAATCTCACCCTCATTTCCTCTCCTGGGTGAAGTATTTTTTTCAGAAGTATTTTATGAATTGCCATCATTCTTATTTCTTTGTATGGTCAGAGGATTTTCATTGCAGATGTAAATGTGCATGTCTGTAAGTCCATACCTTATTTAGAGATTTTTCCAAGGTTGAACTGTTTCCTTCTCCTGTCCCCAGCAGAATTTGAAATTGGCTGCTTGGGGACTGGTTGTCATCTCACACATCTGATGAACTCTAAAGATGACCATTACTGTGCTGAAAAACGCTTTCTTAATGTTTTCTTAATGCAAATTGCTTGTTTTCTAAAGTTTTATTAATAATTGGTGCTACTCAAAAAACTGAAAAATGAGTGCACTTGTGGAGTTTTCATGCTAGCCAAGATACAGCACTTGCCTGTAAATAAAATCATTTAATCAAGAGCCTTTTTAATAAATTTTAAAGATCACTCTTGGAAAGGACAAAAATATCCAACAAGATAATGCAAAACTTATTTCTCTGAATTTTTTATACTTTTTTATAGAACAGAAGGTCAATTAATTGCTCAAGCTTCATAGCAGTCCTGCTTAGATTCCCCTCTGTTCCGAGCTCAGTGCTGTTCATCACTTTGAATAGCTGTTAAAGCTGTCAATCTTTTGAAAATCCATTTCTGAATTCAGAAGATTTGTACATTGAAATCTGTGATAAAGTTTGAAAGTACAATTATATAATTTTCATGAAAAGTGTGGAGGGGTCTGACCCTTGTTTTTCCCAAATTTTTTAAAACTCCTTTTCTTTCTTACTATGAATAGTTGCTGCATTGTAATTTTTCTTCTATTTTTGGTAGGTTCTTTTAGTTTGTTTGTTTCAGTCCAGGGCATAATGAGAGTGAGTGCTAGAACAGGGAATTAAGAATTAATTTAGCAGTCTGACTGTTAGCACATTCCTGATTTTCAGCTTTGCTATTTGGTGCGCTGCTCCACCTCCTTAGGGAGGTGAGGAATGGTCCTCAAAGTTAAAGGTAAAAGAGAGACATTTGTTCCTCTTCCATGAAACTCAGTCTCTCTAGCAAATTTATTATTTAAAGAAAAAAAAAGCTGTTAGTAGGCATCATATCCTGGATAATATCAAGTTTTTCTATTTCAGTACTACTGATAGTGTCAGGTCCTCTTCTTCCTGAGAGCAACCTATTCTCAATCATGTTTTGGAAAGACCACTGCTATTAACTGGAGTATTTTGGAGACATTTTAAAGGGATGACTGGAACAAACATGACTCCTGTTGTATTCCATGCTTTGTCCCATCCTCAAGGTCTTTGGGAGCCTTGGAAATTTTAGGATTAGTCATTTGCCATAGTTATAGTATCAACTTTCTTAGGTTTCTTGGACCAAAAATAATCCTTACTTTACTGAGGTAATAGGAAGTTCCTGATTTCTGGTTAGGATTAGTAGATGTCACTGTACTCTTCAGTATGT
Organism: Aegithalos caudatus; assembly: GCA_013389925.1. NCBI lineage: Eukaryota > Metazoa > Chordata > Aves > Passeriformes > Aegithalidae > Aegithalos > Aegithalos caudatus. Next base: position 69,047 of record WEIU01012676.1, on the reverse strand, counting down.
AATTTTTGCTCTCTTTTAATTACATGATACCTTGGAAATTTCTTGTTCTTACATGGTTGTAAAATCTGTCCTTAAAACTTCAAGATTCTAGTTTTAAATTTAAATGAGGTGCTGTGCCCTACCACCTGTCCTTTGACTAAATCTAATTTCTTGAGCATGTCCTCTTCCTTGGAGGAAGTAGAAAAAATGCACTCCAAGTGTATGCATTTGAATGGCAGTAAATGCAAAAAGTTTAGTATCTGGAGGTTAATTACTGATGTTGTGTAGCAATCGTTTGACAGACCCTACTTGCTGAATCAGCAGGTTTTCCAAATACAACATCCTGGACAAATTTCTTGTAGTTTTCCCTTAATGCAGAAATTTGGTTCTGATTTACTTTAGCCTCCAGGACATCAAACTTTGGCACTTGGAAGTCTCTATTTCTGCTACTGTTTTCATATTCACATATCCTTATGATGGCCTGATGCCACCTTGTTTGGCTGTTCAGCCCTGTTCTTTGTGCTCTTGCTTTCCTATTTCTCTAATGAGTACCAGAGTACTCTAGTAAACCTTGGACAAATAAAAAATTTTCTTCATGAAGTATTACTGAACAACTTTTTCAGTAGTAATAACAATGCCCATATCTGGGGACACAACACGTATCATGGGCTATCTGTGCACTCTACAAACCAGCATTCCTGCAAACTGAATGAAAACCACTCATGTGAAGTATGTCTTTCTTGGCTAAAAAGTAGCTGATGTTCTGCATGAGCTTCTACAGTATGTTAACCTCGGTCAGAGAGCACTGAGCTATAAAACTGATGCAAAGCCTAAAAGTCTTAAGGAAGTAGGGCAGCTTTGCTAGCCAGAGAGTCAATGATGCAGGTAGGAAACTGGTGGGCCAAGAGTTGCTAATGTACAGACTTCAGTGTGAACATGTGCTGGATGTGAAATGTGACTTTGAAACATGCAGTTCACAAAGTAAATATTTCCTCAGACAAAGAGGTTGGATAAGCTTTCAGAGTGGCACATATTTACAAGGAGTACATGAGCTGTGAGCTACAGAGGTTACTGTATTTTGCTTTGCTTTAGCTGATATAAATCATAAATGACTCACTTCACCTCAGTAGGGTACCTTTGGGCTTATGTTGTAACCACTAGAAGCCAGGTTGAGCTTGACATTGATTTTATGCACCCTTGAGGAAGAGGCAGTGTTTGAACTGCAACACCTCAAGAGTCTCCGTGCTGACTGTATGCAGAGAGATGTGCAATGACCCTTCCCTTCTCTAGAGGGACAGAACAACACTCTCCTGCTTATACATCATCAACACAAAGTGGAAACCAACATCTTCCTATTTATCTCAGAGCTTGTGACATCTGAATGGGACAAGAAAGAAGCTAGGCAGTATCCCTCCCACTCTCCCTCGTTCTTCCCTGGGATATACCTTGGTATTACAGAGTTTTCTTACTTTTTCATTAGATGTGTGAACCCTGTCAAACTCCAGGCCTATAGCAACTGTTCTTCAAATCTTGGTGTATAAATATGTAACAATGCTTATGAATTAACTCCCTCATGCAGTTAACTAAAAAGATAAATAAATAATGAAAGCAAGAAACCCTTGTTTTAAAATGAACCAGTGCATCCAAATGTAGTGTAAAATCAAGGATGGCACTAGAGTGCAATTATCCTGCATAGTGATCAGTTGCCAACAGTAGTGCTAAAGACATGGGAATCTGAAGGTTTCTGTCATGAAAGAAGAATTAGGACTGACTATTCGAGGAATCATTTTAGGAATTTTATTTTTCCCCCTAAGTATTGTTGTGAAAGCAGGATTTTTCTACTCTTTCACCTGTTTTGTGCTGCGTGAAGATTTCTTAACTGGTATTATTATATATTTTTATAGCAGGAAAGAAGATGCCATGGAAAGTTTTCCTGTTTACCTTTTTGTGCTGACTTTTGGGCCTGCTACATACTTTTGACATTTCTCAGTTGCACATCATTAACAATTTATACTTCGTGTCAAGATTTAGATAAGCTAATGACAAGTCAGATAATGTATGTGCTCATTTGCACACACATAAAAATATCTTGGATAAAGAAGTACAGAAAACTGCAGAAAAGTTTCTGAATACTTTATGGTTACTTGTGCTTTACTGCTCAGTTGACATCTTGAGAATAAATTGTCCTATTTTGTAGTTGTAAGAAACTTTTCCATAGGCATCTATAACGTCTTTTCTCATGGGGAAAAGCTGTGAGGTCTGCAATTTTGGTGGTTTTCTGTTTAAACACAAAAAAAACCCCTTTATTATATATAGATGGATACATTATATACAAGTGGATATTTGCATACATAAAAATGCACATGGAGGTCCTAACATTTCTAGGTATAGTGTAGGTATATGTCTTGGTGACTAAGAAAGTTTAAATTCACACTTTCATCATGCTTTTAGGTAGTTTTTCAATGAGAGAAGACCTGTAGAAATGTCAAAANTAAAAGAAGAAAAAAACGAGAAAAAGAAAAAAAAAAAAAAAAAAAAAAAAAGACATTTCTAAAACTATTTAAATACCCGTTTCCAAAGTGGTAAATTTGTATGATAAATGCAGTTATTTACTTCTCACCTTGAAAAGGAAAATCAAAATATCTCCCTCATCCTGGAGCAGTTTGTCTCTGTAAGAGTGTGTTCACTGCCTAAGTTTGTCCAAGTGTCCACACCTTTTTGCACGTATGCAGAAAAAAGAAAAAAAGACCCTGTCCACCTTTCCATGCCTGTCAGTGGGCAGGTGGCCTTGCCAGGCAGGAGTAGTGGGAAATAGCAGCTTTGGTAAGCACTCACATGGTTTGGATGTTCTCAGTGTTAGAAAGCAAATTGGTGAAGTTTGACAGGTCGGTAATTCTGTCATAGCTGGCTTTACCTGAGAGAGTTTTATAGCAGGAGTGCATTCTATATTAATAATGTCTAGAGACATAGCTGCCCTTCCGGTGCAGGCAGCATCCCAAGAAAACATTAATCATGTTTTCTTGAAGGAGCCAAATTGATTTCTTGGGAGAAAAATTTCTTTGTCTACTCCCCAGCCATTTCTGAGCACATCACCAGCTTATGGTGATCTGAGCAGCTAATGAACAAATAATTACTGCCTGCTGGTCACCCAGGACAAAGGGTACAAATATTGCTTTAGGTTTTAGTGTAAAAAACTTCACTTTTACCAAGTGTAGTGACTGTTTTGTTTGATCACCTTTTTTGTTTGGGGTTTTTTTCCTTCTCTTTTCAATCCTTGGGTTACATGAAAAATAATATCATATTTACTATGCCAGAACAGCTTACATTTATTTATTTTAGGTTTTAATATAATACCTGTTGTAGCATCCTGTGTAAGCCTTTACAAACAAAGGCAAGCTGTTTAATTTTTGTTCACTTTGTTTGTATTTGTACAGTTCTTCCCAAGATGTAGCTCAGTTCTGCCTGGCAGATGAGAAGATGGCTGGAAATGGAGTCCATTAACCCAAGCAGAGCCAAAGCTCCATGAGCTATAGGTTGAGGGTAGGAGAGAAACGAAGATAGGAAGTGTAAGAGCAACTCAGTCTGATGTGAACATGAAGAGTATATATGAAGGAAATATGCTACTCATTTTGTCAATGAGGACTTTTTCTGAAACCTTCTGTTCTTAATTAGTACCCTACATACCAGGATTATTTAAGTGGTTGACATATGTAGCTCAGGGTCTCTCTATTACTCACCTATCATAAGGATATGGAACAGCCTGGTGATTTGAATTGGAGCTTCTTGCCTATGTACTTCTGTGTTTTGTTGGAAAAGGAGAGTTTTTCACTAAAGCTTGTATGTGGGCTCTAAGCATTTACGGGGACTGTGTGCATGGGAATTAAGGCTGGCCTGTTTTACCCAGACTCCAAATGCAAACAAAAAAGGAGGTGTCTTGAGGTTGCCCATCATGATGGATTAGCACAGCACAGCCCATAATGTAGATCCTTGCATTTTCCCCTGAGGCTGTGGCCCCTGTGGACCTGACAAAACTTAATGGGAGAGGTGTTTCACTATCCCTTATCCTCCTCTGTGGGATGTACCGCTCCATCAGTCTGCTGTCAGAGCAGGGCACCTGAACAGTGCCTGATCTGCTGCAGGCCGGGCTAGCTTTGGCAGCTTCAGCTGTTGGGCTGAGCTATCCTGATTTATTTTTGTGTCCAGGGGAAGTAAGGGACAGTCAATTTAAGGGCCTGCTGTGCCAAGCAGGTGAAATGAGCATCTGATTTGGAGACAGGCCTGTACCTGAAAGGAGATGTCTGCCTGCAGTGCTCCGATCTAAATGTCAGAGTCTGCCACTACTCAAAGCCTGACCAGTTGAATTTTCATTTTGTATTGATTTTTTTTCAGGTTTTGATCAACACAAAATGTTCACATACCAGGTTGAGTTAGCTTAAGTCATTCTCCCTAAAATCACATCATTTATATCAGACTGCTTTGATTGAGCTCCTGCCTACACATAGGAGACATGCCCCAGGTGAGTTGGTTATTGCAGTCATGATTCACACCAGTCTCATTTAAACTTCACTTGTGTTTTGGCTGTCTCTTCGTTTTTCTGCTCCACAGCATCTGCAGGTGAGGTGGCAAGAGCAAATATCAGCTGGTATTTCTTACCATAAGATATTTAGTGGTCTGCCTCCCCTCGAAATTTGCCCCTCTGGATGACACCAAGCTGAATTCTCTTGAACTGAGAAATGTGAGCTGCAATAGAGAAGAAAATGTCCCCCTCTTCACTGCTGGTCTGTCCTTCTTGGGAATACAGTTTTCAGGTCTGTTTAAAGGTTATGAAGAATTACTTCACTTTTAAGATGGACACTGCAATTATTTACACCTCTCTGTGTCGCTGTTGTTGGGCCTTCCATTTCCATATGCTCATGATCCATGATCTGCAAGAAGGTCAGGAGCAGTGAATCATCAGTGGCATAGAGGTGTCCTCTAGAAACCTCCTTTAGGGCATCTCCACTACCTGTTTTAAATCACTTTATGCTTCCAGTTTAGGTATTATTTAGAAGCTTAAAGTTAGGCAACTTGGTGCCTCCGTGGTGCAAGGCAGTGCTGTGGTTATTCTGTGCGATTCTGGAATTATTCTTATTTGGACATCAAATTAGATGTATAAAGAAAATTTTATGAATATTTACTCTTGGAACTATTAAAGGAAGTTTCATTATTTGAATGCATTTGCATCGTACTTGTTTGTGAGGTGCTAGATCATGATGCAAGTAAAAGCTAAAACAGTACTAAAGAGTTTATCAAAGTTTTATAAAATATATACACATTTTTGTCTGTTGACACCAGTTGAAGTCCTGAGGTTCTTCCTTTGCTTGTCTCCAAATTTTCTCTGGGCCACATAAAAGGAAGCTGAACCATAAGTTTCTACATTTGGAAGTAAATAGCCTGTCATGACTGATGCAAGCCATCTTTGAAAATAGGTTGCTCTAACAATTATATTTCAGTTACAGCCAAAGCTGCAACAGTAATACAACGACCTAATACAATGGCTTTATTTATACAGGTCTGGTTTCATGTGAGAAACCCTCTGGTCTACCATAAATAACATTTTTGTTGCTTGTTTTCCACTATAGCTTGAGTTTTAAGGAAAACTTTTTTTTTGTCATTAATACTGGAAGCATACTCAATGAGTTATGCTCTCATAAATATATTGCCTTAAAATACTTAAGAGGGAGGGATCTCTTTTCCTTGCATTTTTCTAGCATTTAGTAGGGGAAAGTGTTAGATTTGTTGTTGATTTTACTTTGCAGAGGTGATTTCTTTCTCTTTTTTTAATTTATAACATGCTCATTACATGAGCATGAGAGGTGCCTTATGGATTTACAAGATAAGTAAACTTGAGGAGTGATACTGTGCAAATTTCTCTTCTTCATTTCCACCTCTCCATGTTCACACTGCATAGGATTGATTTCCAAAAGACAAGATAGATATGGAAAGCTGACAGCTGAAAGTACCATACACTGGGAACTTGTGTCCTGATTACTCTGTGGAAAAAGTGATGTTTGCTTTATTCTGATTTATGAACAGGGCAATGACTGGCCAGGTGCTGGGCTAGCATCAGCTATTTACTTTCCTACATAAAGAGCGATGAAAGGCATCAGAAAGCAGAAGGAGCAAAATTCTTTTTTATTTTTTGTATGCCTCAGCTAAGTGGATCACAGTGCTGGTGGCAAGCAGCAATCTATCTTTGCTGTTTTGAAGAACTTGTTAACCTTTCTGGAGACCACATCTCACTGTAGGGTTTTGGCCCAAAATTTCTCTTTCCTAATCAAAATCCTCACCTACAGCACCTGTTCCATCAGGGGTGAACAAAAGTCCTGAATACCAAGAGCAAGCAAGCTTGTGCTGTTTCTCACCTTGTGAGATTTCAAAGCATTTCAGACACCAGGGCTGAATCACCACAAGCATCATCACAACTTGAGCTATGTTGGACAAAAACCTCATCACTGCTGAAATAAATACAGTACAAAGTCAGGTCCAGAATAGTCCACAGGAAAAACCACACAGAATTGTGAGGGTCTGAATAAAACACCTCAGTACCAAAGAGGTAGGAAATGGGAGAAAAAATAGCTCCTGCTCAAGTGTTTAGAATCATACCTTAATGTACAGGTGAAAAAGGAGGCAAATAATCTCATCAGCATCAGTTGAATGTGACTAAATGATACTGTTAATGGTGCTTTTGGTTTATTTTGTGGCATACTTTCATATCTTGTATGTGTGCATGTAAAATCCATGTATGTGAGGACTGACATGGGAAAAAATCACTTCAGCATTGTATTAACAAGTAGCTAATCATTTCAAGCTGGCAACATCATTGTACCATTCAAAGCATTATGAGCAATTATTTTCCTCCACCATCTTTATTTTATAACCTAGACCAAAAAGCTTTGAAAACTAGAAGATATGTTGATATAGCTCTTCTTTGGCTGCCTGGTGGGTTTTCTTTGTACAACAAAGTGTAACAAAATGCTTATTAATTTCAGATTTGTTGTTAAGCTAAAACACATTAATTACAAGCATAAGGGACTCATCACACAGGAGCTGGTAATTGCTTCTCAGTGTGGGGTGTTATTTTTCACATGCATAAGGAAGTTGGAGTAGTTTTGGCTGATATGGAAAATAATAGTACAGTGGTTTTAAATTGAACAAAGTATTAGCTACTTTTCCCCTAACTGTGCATTTTCTATGCTACTGTGGCTACAATGTTTACAAGCCAGAATTAAGCCTTGTACTAAGTGTCCTAATTTTTCAGAAATACTTAACAAATTCCCTCTGCTAGACATGTTTAACAGATAAAAATATCCAAAATCTTGGAAATATCACCCCTTAATCCATCCTTAGTTTGTTTAGGTGTAGCACAGATTACTAAAAAAAAATCTACTAAAGTTTTTGGAGGTATTGGACTCTTCTAAAATCAAACTGTCTACTTCCATACCTATCTTGTCTTGCATCTTATGGGTTATATTTCTGAGCTGATGAAATTTCATTTTTAGTCATTGATGTGACTATAAACGAGGCTTTGAAGCTTGTTTAGAAGCTATAAATAAGGCTTAAAGAGGTATTCCATGAACATATAGCATATGCATAATACCCGCTTCTAAAGACCCTCAGTCTTACAAAAAGAATTGAATATATTGAATAACATAGCAAAATAAAGCAAGGAGAATGAAGCAATAGAAGCAAGTGGATTTGCATTAGCCAAGGGTCACAGCTATGGAAAACAGTTTCCTTTTAGAAATTTACAAGGAGTAATAATTAAAATAGCAGGTGTCTTGTAGGTGATACTTTTCTTTGTAATGCTGATAAGACATGCTCGTTTGTGGGGGGGAAAAAAAGTATGAATCTTCTCAGCTAATTGTTTTTTAACTAGTTTGTACACCTAGGGAACATAGCATTATCAACTCATGGTGTCTTCCTGCCTTTTCTCTACTCAGAAAATAACTTCAATTTGTGGTATATAAATATACTTTGATTCTCTATTGTTTTTGTATTATTCTAGGGCTCTAAGAATGTTTGAATTGTATTTTTCACAGTGGATAATATCTTATGCTCCATCCATTTGCTGAATTAAACATTATGATTACTATTAAAGTTCATTATAGGTTTCAATGCATTTTAAGATGGTGGTGCATTTTTCACCAACTTTTATAGTATTGATTACAGAAATTACAACATAAAATATTTGCTACATTTGCTCATTGCTTTTATGGCAGAAATTAATGTTTGCTTTCTGATTCTCTTATGGGCTAACACGGTGTGGTAAAAAAGGTTCATTTCAGTACAAAGAGTGAAAAAGGAAAGAAGATCTTGGCCACCCTCTTAGTTGTGGTGCACTGGATTCCCAGAGTGCACATGGGTAGGATTTGAGAGTAAATTTTGTCCAGAGTTGTGTCCTTACAAAGCACTTTTTTTTTTGTCAGCTGTATGTGTTCACAGAAAATGGGCAGTAAATGCCAGGAAATACAAATTTAGAGCTGAATATGCAGCTCTTCAGCATCAGAGCCTAATCAAACCTGATTTTTTTTAGCTCAGTCATTAGTACCAGCCAGAATAATCTCTTGAGACTTGATAAAATTGGTTTGCATATCAGAGACTACATTAAGTACAAGACTGAAGAAGGCCAAGGTGAATCAGAACATGCAAGCTTAATTTTCCTTTGTTTCAAATGTGCCCATGAAGTGCGGAGGCAGTAAGTCATTCCACCGACTGTGTATTCATATAAAGCTCACATTACACTGGGCCCCATCCTGGCTTTGTCATCTTTTAGAACATTTACTATCACACTGCTTGGAAGTCTTTCTGCAATCCACAGAACTAACAAGGCGTGAGGCAGACCACTGTGGAAGACATTAGGAGCAGCAAATTATTTGGAAAGCCGAAACTCTTTCTAGAACAGCCCTGTCTGCACATGCTCTGGGCAGATTTCCTTCTCACTTGACAAACTGCAGGTGCTGAGTAACTTAGAAGATTCATATGGTTTTTTTTTGCTAAAAGACAAAGTACTTCCTGGTGTGGGAAAGGGAATGTGAGGCGGTTGAACGTGTTAACTGGATGAAGCAAGAGCTTGCCAGCCCCTACAGGAGACAAGGGGAAGACCAAAGGCTGGGTGTCAGAGGGAAGAGGAGTGGTCAGAGCACCTCAAGGGTACCATATTGAGGGTGAAAGGGAGCTCAGCACTGATGCAGGGAGGTGAGGGGCAGGGCCAGAGTCTGCATGCCCACAAACTGACATGAAGTAATGCACATTTTGGCATAAATAAAATTGGTATCTGTCCTTCCATGGTGTGGATTTAGAATGTCCTTCATTTTCTGCTAGTGGCATTGTAAAAATAGTCGATAACCCAGTACCTCCCACTGGAGGTGTTGGGGTGACAGGCATGCACTGCAGAGGTCCCGTCAGCCTCAGGTGTTGAGGGACACCATGGGGCTTGATGTCCAGCCCTGCTGCTCCTCCTCAAAGACAGAGAATGGCATTAGTCCCCCATTGCTGCTGAGTGGCTGGAGCTTCACCACTCCTTCCTGAGCTTTGTCACCTCAAAGCAGTCCACCCTCTGTTGTGTCCTTGGGAGGCCACCCCTAAGGATACAGCCTGTGCCAGGCTCTCTAGAAGGAAAATAGAGCATCTCATAAAGGTAAAACATCTCCAGACAAGAACATCACTTCTGTATACATAGAAAGCATTCAAGATTTTAAAGTCAGGTATCTCTGGATCATCCTTGGTCCTATGCAGATGCTTTGTAAGCTTATAAATTCCTTATCTCTGTGGTAAAATAATCCATTAATACTAACTATACTGGACTGTATACCTGTCATGGGTCCAGTCCTTACCATGACATTTTAAAGTCAAGGCACTTGTATAGAAAACCTATTTTTAGTCATTTATGAAGGCTTCTAAGATTTTATTGGTGATAGTCTTTTTCCTTCTCAAATCACTATGGCCTCACTGATGGCAGCTGAAGTACAGATTCAGTCTTGCAAGTGATAGCTTCCATAAAATTCTGCTAAATTCTTTTTCATAAATTGGTGCTTTTGAAGTGTGCAGAAAACTGTGGAGTATATCTGTGATAGGAAAGTTTTATTAGCCTTTCTTTAGGATCATCTGCACTATGCAATTGCAGCTTTCATGTGCATAATTAATATATTCAGCTGAAATTCACTGCAAAAATGGTACACCACCTTCCATGTGTGTAATGTTTGATGTACTGTATATATTTTTGTGTGATAAATACACATCTCATTGAGTGTAATTACAGTGAACATCTGTGCCTATATGTACACTGCTTTTCTTCACGATCATAACTGAAAAATTGAGGTAATTGATGATGATTTTTTTTTAATTAGTTATCCCAGCTTTTAGTCCCGTGATCGCTTTATACAAGGACAAAGCCAAGGGTGTTTTCCCTGAGCATGTATAGCAGTCATTCCCACTACCAAACTATACTTATCTGAGCATAAAAGGAAAAGCCTTAATAATACAGGAAATTTACATCCTTATCTGTGCTTGACAAAATTCTAGCTATAATTTGATTTGACCATATATACAATATATGTTTTTATTTAAGTAATAATGGCTGAGGATTAGAACATTTCCTGAAAATTAATGGCTGGCTGAAAAATATTATAGCCCAGATTCGGCCAAGGGCCATTAATCCCAACTGGTCAATTCTCCATGAAATGCCTTATGTCAGGGGTCATTTGTTACATTCCCATCCCTCCCACCCACCAATGAAGAAGTAAAATTAAGCGTTACTTTCCTTCTATGGCATTGCTGAGCCTTGACACAGCCACTGGAAGCCCCTGCTGGAAAGTGTTGCGGTTGCTGCCTGCCGGTGAAGGTTACATAGTGGATGAGTGATGGAGAACAATTCAAGTATGGTCTTTCACTGTGTGTTATTTTACATCTCTAAGTGAATAAAGCTCTTCAGGTTGCTTCTTGGAGCTGACAAGGGGATGAAACAGCTGCTGTGTTTCCCTTGCCACTAGAAAAGTCGTGGCGTTAGGAAGGTGAGGGAAGTTTGCACTCCACATATATCATAAATCTGTCTCATCTACAATAGCTGCCATTCTTCTAGGATCTTGTGTTTATTCTGCTTATTTGGTGACTGGTGTTAAATCCTTGCAATTCTAGTTTATTCTCTCTGAATATTTCATTCATTGTTGATAAAAAAAATGGTCTGTTTATTGGGGCTACATGAGACTCTTTCAAACTGGAGGGCTGAGGTAGTTGTAGTGATTGTGGAAGAGAATTAATGGGAAAACAGAAAAATAATTGCAACACACTTTCAAGAAAAGTATTGCTAAATATTCAGGGTAAAAGAAAAATCCTTGCATTTTTTACATTCTTCCGAACTGGGTAAAAACAATTTCCTTTTGCAAATCAGAATGAAAATCACATCTGTATATCATTATATGTGGCAAATCTGTCACCAGGATCTGTCACCCAGCACTTTCCCTCTCTTGCTAGCAAACACACCTTTACTGAGGAAATAAGTTCTAATGACATGGAATGACAAATGGGGGGTGGAGGGAAAGATGGCAACAAAAACCCCAACAGCTCTTGGGCTGAACTGGTGTAGCTAAACTTCCAGTCATAGCTCTTTCTCTGTCCTTCCCAGTGTATACTGGGGCAAATTCACCTGATCACTGGGGGCTTTTGTCACTACTTTTCAGGATTGGGGAAGAAAAGTAGCCAGTCAGAACCCATTCAGCCTGATCAACTTTTGGAGAGGTACACTCTAAGTGATAACTACTTAATCTGCTTTATTATGAGGTGGTTCCTTAGATAGTTTTTAGTCTTGGAAGCTACAGATATAATTTTAATTTCAGCCTGCCTCATTGGAAAAGAGGGGTAAGAGAACTGAGCTTTCACTCTTCCACTCATGAAATGGAGCAACAAGCCTTTCCATTTTTAAAATTCTGATTTAAGAAAGGCATTACAAACACAAAACTGAACTGAGTAGTAGGGTTCATTTGGTTGACTTGGAATGGTCAGTCAGTGTATCTGTATAGAGGGAAGAGGTAAAAATTCAATTTCAAGTGAAACAAGATTTTGAAGATGTCTCAAACCTTGTAAATACATGAAAGAAAAACTGTATGTAGGGGTCTTATGGCCTTCCCTGGAAGTCTGCTGTAGGGATCGTGGTTTCAGAGTATTGGATGGAAAGGGTACAGTGAGCTAAGGTGAACCAAAACATGTTTGACTCTGTTTCTTTAAGCAAAAGGACTTGGATAATTGGAAACTTCTTCTTCCATATCCCATGTGCAATATATTGTTCATAGCCCTAATCTGAAACACATGACAAAGTAAAAGTGGATTTAATTCCACATTCTTTTTATTTAGATGGATAATTTTTTCAAGTGTTTTGTTGTGCAAACTGTGATTGGAGCCTCAGTGTTCCAAAGAGTTTGATACCATTGTGCAGCAGACTATTCACATGCATGGTTTTGTCTGTGGATGCTGGCATTTGCAGGATCACAGCCATCTTTGCTAAAATTATTCTTCATCTTTAAAGTAAATCGCTTCTAATGAAATTACATGAGCTTGATAGCAACACCATCACCCAGGCTGGATTTGCAATCTGTTTTTTTAATTATGGAATTTAATTATTTTTCTTCTAATATTTATTATTGAAGTTCATTTTTATTTTGTTTTTATCACTTCAACATCCTAAATTTCAGGGATTCACTAGAAGGTGCCACATCAATATAACCTTTATTATGAAATATTCACAGTAATTACTGAGTTGATGCAGACTTCATTGTGAAATTTAAAGTACCAGGAAATCTGGTGGTGATACAGTTTTACTCTTTGGATGTTCTTAAAATAAGTCAGAGTCAACAGACTGCAAAAATATGCAATTACAAAGTTATTAAAATGCAGATTTTTGGCAGGAAGCCACTGTAGTCTCCTGTGTTCACAGCTGCCTATTTACAGCAAAACCGCCCTGGGCAGCCTGTGGTGGCTTCTTTGAGCGATTACAGCTGATGGGTCAGGGAAGTGGCCTCTCTGAGGACCAGGTTCAGTAACTTTTTACCTCCTGAGTCGCACACTTCACTTGAAATTATTTTTTTAGGCAGGAGGTGTTGGCAGTGGAGCATCATCTTTTCTTCTCTGTCACACTGATGGTAAGTCCAGGGTGCCTCTCCTGAGACTGTGTATGTGCTGTACCTACATCTACACAGATGGTTCCTCGGATTAGAGTGTAGACCATTCAGCAGCATACATTTTGAATTACACTTTTGGGGTCAGTGTAACATGCATTTTCCCCAGTTAGAGCTGACTTTAATCATTGCTGCCTCCACAGTTCTCTGGGAGCAGGGCATACTGGAATATTAACAAAGTGCCAGATGCTTTGCTTTAATGAAGAAATAAGCACTGTCATTTTACCTTCATCCTATCCCCCATAATGTCACTGGATGCCCCAGTGATTTTTTCTTTCTCTCTGCACAGTGACTTGGGAACAAAAATTATGACCTACTTAGTGTAAAAAAAAAAAGTTCAAAGTTGATGCTCAAAGGGTTGTGTGCAGATATTCAACACCACTGCTGCAAGCCAAAAACTTCTTTGCCTATGTTTTAGCATCCAGGTAGGACCAATATGTGTTGGCTCTTTCTCAGTGTCTATTTTTGCAAGGTACTTACAGTATGGACTTCTATTATTCATTTGTGCAGCTCTCCCAAGAAGCAAAGTTCTTTTCCCTCTATGAAATTATGAGACTGGAACAAGCACATGAAAAGGAGGGGGAAGGTTATGCAAAATAAGGTGTGTAGCATCTAAACAGCAAGAAGCAGCAAGAGTAAGCAAGTCATTCTTGCTGTGAAATTGGGGTGATGTTCCCAGAGTGTGGAGAGGCAGAAGGTCACATTGTCCGTGATAAAATATAATGAAAGCGTCTCCCCTTCTAAAGCTTTGTCTCATGATGTTGGGGGCTTGCTGGCTGTGTGAAGCAGATGTCATTAATATCAGTGAGGGTTTATAACAATCTGTCACAGGACAAGTGACATTTAGAGGTTCAAGACTGAAACAGAGCAGGACCATTAGAGAATATATTAGAAATTGATGGTGTTGTACAGTCCCATTATATATGGACCTACCTGATAATACTTTAACTTGGTCCTCATAGAAATACCTTTCTTCTCTCAATAAAGTCCAGTCTTCATTGTCTCAAAAAACTCAAAATATGTCCAACCTTTTCATAGATTTTCCTAGCTGATAATGCAGAGCCTAAAATTTTAAAGACATTAATTCATCACTTAAAAGCTTGAGTGTGTCCTGGGAAACTTGTATGGGCAATAACAGAAAATCTGACATTGATTTCTTAGAAGGAGAAAGATGCAGTGAAAATTCAAACACAACCCTTAAACCCTACACATGGCTGGTGCATTCTGTGTTACACAGGAGGAGGAGTTTTGAGGTTACCATGAGCAGACAGAAGTACATCACAAGAGCTTCATTTTGAGGCGTCCTGGAGGTGAAAAAATACCAGAGGAGCTGCAGAGATGCCAGTCAGTGGTGTCATTAAACCACTGAATAGTCCTTCCCTATGCAGGGGTTCCTGAGCCATCTCAGGAAGCAGGTTGGATGCCAGCATCCCACACACAGCTTGGCACTGCTTTAGGTTATGCCTTTAGCCACAGCCCTACAGGCAGTTCAGCTGAGTAGGAGTGTATGTGCTTTTCTTCCACCTTGGTGGAGCATCACTTTGGCTGCAGAATGAAAGTGAGAGAAGGTTTCCAGCAGGGATCCCCCAAGCATAAGGGACTGTACCCTCAGGAGCACAGGCACAACGCTCTTGTTCTTGGTCATTTGGTGCAAGCATGATGCAATTAATGCCAAGGTCATGGGCTCAATCCCCCTATGGGCCATTCAGTTAAGAGTTGGACTTGATTGATCCATCTGGGGCCCTTCCAACTCACACTGTTCTGTGATTTGCACAAAGGGCACTCCACTGATTTCTGGTTTGTGGATGGAGAAGTGTGCCTCTAAACACGGTGGTGGGCATTTCTTAATGCTGCTGATAATCACAATTTTAACACATAGGAATAATGCTATAAAAATCAAGACTGGCAGAGGCACTGAAAAACATGAGGCCACTTCCCTTCATTATTTACTCCCAGGCACTTTCATGTATGTTTTTCCTCATGCAGTTTTAAATGTCCTCCAACAAAAGAACATTAAATATGTGGCTCGAGGTCTGGTACCATGCAGAGACTCATCCAGAGGGATTAAGGAATGAATTAAAGAAAGTCTTTTCTATATGCTGTAACTTAGAGACTGAATCTCCACAGGAGAAAAGACAGGGGGTCAGAGTCCTCTCCCAGAAGAGAGGAGGTTTTGATTCTCAGAGAAAATAAAAAAAGCACTACAAAGCAGGTTGGGTATGGGATTTCAGGAGCTCTTGGGCAGGTGAGTGATGATGCTGGAACCAGCAAAATATGTTGTGATCAGGGAGAAGAGGAGCAGTGCCGGGTCTTAGGGCACGGGGTGCTTGAGGAGATTGCGGAGCAGGCTGATGACAGTAAACATCATGTGCTCCTTCTGCATCAGTGTTGGTTGGTACAGAGTAAACAGCAGCTTTGGCCATTTAGATATATTTTAGACCAAAATGGAAGGAGGCAAACTTGCTTAGTATTCAGTAGACCCCTGTCTGGGTCTCTTCCCCATTTTCTCTTGAAGTAATCTATTACCATATCTCAAGAGAAAAATGACCCCCATCTAAAGATTAATAGAGCAATGTGTGGATGTTTCCAGTGATGTGTATGAAATTCAATCTTTTTGTCACTGTATGCACTGAGGTGTCCTTTATCAGCAAATCTCTGGATCTTAAAAAGTAGGCTGATTATTGAAGAGGGCAGCAGACAAAGTAGGGCACATGATGTTTTCTTATGACAGGGGCGTTGCTGTGAAGTACAGTAATTTATGTTGATAAATTGTGGCCATCGGAATGTCTTGAACACTTCATTGGATGAATTTCTAAGCATACATCTTTCATTTTAGCTGTGGATGGGTAGAAAAGGGCTATTTGTTTGAGAAATTAGGGAAAATATATCTGTTGCTTGTACTATTTCTTGAAAAGTAGCAAGGGACTTTCACGTCACTGTCATCAGGGTCAGATCAACCCAGTTTTAGTTTAATGTGACAAGTTAAGAAATTTTCCTCCTTCATAACGAAGTTGCAACAGAACTGAAGAAGCCCCCAGACTGAGTAGTTTTTGAACACTAGATCTTTCCTACCAAAGGTGTTTTGGTTTTGGAGTTGTATGTGCATGCCAAAATATAAAGCTTTTTATATTGAGAATTAAAGACATTGCGAGGTCCATGTGTTATGGTGAGAGGTTGCAAATTTCTCTTTCTTCCATCATGTTATATGGTCAGAAGTTTTGAAGGGAGTTCTTTGGACTTCCATTCAGTACAGCACAGGCTGGGTACTGAGGTTTCTGTGATAATGGTGTGTCGTGGACTTAGGTTAAGCACATGATTTAGTTCCTTTCTGAATTGTAACCTGCCGAAATGAACAGTGAAGTAGACTGAGTAGATATGATTCAAATTAGATATGAAATTACCCTAAAGATGTGTGCATGTGTCTTGCAGTTGCAGTTGTCCCTGAACATGGTAGTGAATGTACTCAACTGGCCTGAAGATTTGTACTCTTTGAACCTCATATCCCTAAGGAATGCTAGAGAGACCTACCAAGTGTTTTCAAAGCAGGAAACATATTCAAAGTTTGACCTGTCCTGACCCATCTTGACTTGCAGATCTTTTGCAGATATGACCCTGGATTTTTGGAGGTTTTAGTTCTAGGATTTTCAGAGGGATAGATGCTGAAATTAGTCCCCTTAGCAATCAAGAGGTTTTGAGGAGATGTTTTTAATGCATTATGATTGCACGCAGAACTTGTTAAAATATTATTTTTATTAATGCTACATCAAAGTGAGTGTGCTGTAGCATGTAGTCTGATATCAGTAACTGTAGAATTTGGGATTAAAACAAAAAAAAACCCCTCAAACTATTTGTTTTTGTTTTGGAAGAAAAGGTTTTTGTATTGACAGGCAGACAACTCCTGTGCATGTAATTTCCTAACCTTATTTCCTATGACTTTGTTATACTGGGCTGCCTACATATACGTCACAGGAGGGAAATTAGCATGACCTTCACCCTAATGATGGGAATTCCCTTAGGCTGGATACAAGCATGGCGTATTCTTATGAGACTCTTGAAAAACTTTCCAAACAGCAACAATGAGTAGCGATCCCTAGCATGCCTTCTGGAGCATGGAAGGGTCCTTTTACTCATAACTAAGAATAAGAGTCTGTTGGGATTTGTTCAAATAAGTCCTTTCCTCTTTGATATATATTGCTATCTCTAGTTTTGCCACAAGTGTCTTCAAATTATTATAATATCTGCCCCTCCCTTTTTCTTTTCCCCCAAGATTTCAGCTTTCCATGCCAGTGGTCCAGAACCTAACACCTAACAGTCAGCTGAAGATAAACTAAGATATAAACTAAGATGGGATGTCTCTTGGGCATGTTCCATCTCCAAAAGCAAAAAAGTGGGAGACTCCACATTTTGAGTTAATTTTTCTAGTGGAAGAAGTTTCTCTGGGTTTTAACTTTTGTTTCAATAATAAAAAAAAAAAAAAAAAAAAAAAAAAAAAAAAAAAAAAAAAAAAAAAAGTGCTGATGGAATCAATTACAGCCTTTTCTTGTGTTTTCAGACCCAAACTCAAAAGGCACTAAAGCATCAGTGCATTTTTGCCTGGTACATTGCAATGTAATTGCATCATTCACTAAAAATTACAACTGACTCCACAGTGTAAGGGAGAAGGAAAAGAGAAGCTGGCAGGCAAGTTCTGATTCATCTTAAATATATACATGAGGAGCACAGTGTATCAGGGAAAGTGCAGATAGGACTCGGCCCTGGGGTTTATATTCACAATACATGACCTGTTCACAAATGTGAAGGGGGAGTACACTGTCAGCCGCCTACATTTATTAATTATTTTCTGCTTGAAGAAGATTAAGTTTTGAGGGAAAAGATCCAGTAATCACTGGGGTATTTGGGATTAAAACAAAAAAAAAATCATATAATTTATATAATCATAAACTTGTGTCAACTTAACTGACTCTAATAATGATTATTATTATAAAACCCAGAAACTCTTATCTCCCCCACTGTACACATCCTGTGGTAATAAGGAATTCTTCTTTTTTTGCCTTCTTCCTTCTGCTTCTTCACACAATACCCAACTTAACTCAATTTGCCTCTCTTCTTCTCCTCTAGCTGTCAATCATTGTCACATTACTTTACATCATATGCATCAAGAACAGCTTTTTCCATCAAGTGAGCCAATTCTAAAGCTACCTTCCCAGAGGCTACACAGATTGTGCAAGCTGGAGGAGCTCAGGAAAGAGCAAACCGGACAATAACCAAGGCTTCCAGAGCTGCCTCTGCCTGCCAATCTCTCATCCAAGCCTTTGCACAGTGCTCTGTATGGGCCATGCCTCCAGGGCCAGGATGGTGTTTGAGCTTGGCCAGCAGGCCTCCTGTCCACACCATTAATCACAGTAGGGAGGGGGGAAATGGCTCATTGCACTGCATCAGTGGTGTTGTCCATTCTGTGTTCTACAAATTACAGTGTTGCATTCAGCTTCCCCTGACTTCTGAAGTCCATGAGTCAAGAGAGGGAGCAAAACTTCTTAACAGGAGTGTTTACCTGTGAGCAACAGAGGTTAGGCAACAAGCTGTACTTAGTGTGTTTATACAGCTACAGCAAGGGCAAGTTTTCCAAGGAACGTTTTTTCTACTGTTAAATCTTTGGTAGTTTTCCTTCCCTCACCCAAAATGATAGATTTGAGGGGCTTTTCTGTTCTGATGCATTGTTTTCAAACCTCTCAGTCCATTTCCAGATAGTTTTTGTGTGAGACTTGTGTAAGGCATCCTTCATGGCTGACTGATTTCAGGCATAATTGAGTAAGAACTTCCTGCAGTATTCTGGCCTTCTTAAATATCCTGTGATTTGCTGGAGAGTGCTGTGGCTATTCATGGATGCCCTTTCAGAGCAGCAGAGATTTATCTTGCTGGCTGCCAATGATATTAGAAGTTGTATAACTACATTTTTGCTCACAGCTTTTTAACCTGATACTTTATTGGTCTCTTTTATGCTTAAGTACCTATAAATGACCCCTTCAAAATCTGTATCATCCAGGTTCCACTCTTGCATGTGACATGACAAACTTCTTGCTGTGTCCTGGCCTCAGTGCTGCAAGGCTCATCAATATCCACTCTGTATAGAACCATCCAGTTCTTCCTGGAAATGTTAGTGTTTAACTTTGTGTTTTCTTAACCCACTCCAGTAAGCTCTAAGCTCTTATCAGACTTTCCTCCTGATTTTGGCCTTCACAGTGAAGTGCTTTCCTTGGTCTCATGAAGGCTGCCTTGTAGTGGGCACACATGTGATACTATTTTGATGGTCTTGAAACAAGCCTGCCTATTTCTAGGAGAGCAGTGCTGCCTGTTCAGGAACAGACACAGCTTTTGATAAGTGGCCATGCCTTAAATTACGAAGTAGATGTATCAGTTCAGAGATTACAAAGCTTCATATTGGGTTCAAAGCTTGCATGAGACACTTTTGGGTTCTGAGGGTTATCTCAGGGTTACACCAATTTCTTCCTTGTCACTGGATGTCTTGTAGTAGTATGTGACAATATCCTTCTAAAATTGTGATATTAAGAAGAATATGTGCCTATATTCACATCTTCCAAGAGGTGGAATAGCACTGTAAATCTCACTTGCTATGAGACTTCTTGAAAATTATAAAGTGTTTACTTTGGTTGAAATATCTGAGGATTAATCTTCAGATATGTGACTATGTTCTTAGGTATCCCTGTTTACTTTGTAATCCCATAGACATCAGAGATGGAGTGGGTTTTGGGTGTTGTAGGATGTTTAGAATAGTACAGCAAAGAAGTGCTATTTTTTCTATCCTTTTCAATACTTTTAAGGAAGATGTCAGTTTAAGAGGAATTTAAGCTGCTAAGCATGGTTTCTAGAACTAACAGAAGTTTGTAATAGTAATTAAAAGTTTGCTTTTCCTCTGAGATAATTTTGCTTTCAGCAAAATTTTCCATATCTGCAAAATAAAAAAAGTATTTCGCATCTAATGATTTTAAACAATCAGTGAAACAGTTTTTGTCAATGGAATTTTGTTAGTTATCATATTTTTTTGTGAAATGAATTTAAAAAAAAAATTTAAAAAGAGTGGAAAATATTGAGAACAACAAATGGCCAGGAGGGGAAAAGCAATGTCAAATAAGATGCCATCATATTTCATAGAATCATAGAACAGTTTGGGTTGGAAGTTCATCTAGTTTCAATCCCACTGCTGTGGGCAGGGACACCTCCCACCAGACCAGGTTGCTCAAAACTCCATCCAAACTGGCCTTGAACATTTCCAGGCAGGGGACATCCACAACTTCTCTAGGCAACCTGTTCCAGCATCTCACAACTTCGACTTTGAGTTCAAAATATAATTCAGAAAGGTAGCTTTCTTAGCTGTTGATAGGAATGTTTCTCCTACTAGTACCCCCCAGACACTGCTAATTAGAGAGGAATTACAAATGTTTGAAGATTACAGTAATTTTAGGTAAGATAAGGAACATTCTAGGCTAAAGAGAGATTTACTTTATGGAAGCTCTATGAGTCTAAAAAAATAGGCTGTTGGAGGACGTGTTTCCTTTCTTGGCAATTGCAGCCATCATGTTCTTTTAACACCAAGTGCTGTTGGCAGCAGACAAGCTGTAGTGTAGTCGGTGTAGTCTTTTATTTTACATGTGGCTGTTGGATTTGTAGTTCCTTTTCCTTCCCACTTCTTGCAGTGTGTTAGGGTAGCTTATTGGGAAGTTAAAAGCCAATGTCAAGTCCTCTGTACAGTAAAACTGAGAGTCTGTTGACATGCATCACTGTGCCATGGTGTGACTGTTGCAATCCATCTTGACCAGTGTGTTTGAAAGTTGAGCTACATATAATCAATTGCACTCTTAAAACTTTAATGTCTCTGCACCACGTAGCACTACATTAATTTAGTGGTGCATTTGGCCTCTGCATTTTAGGTTCAAGGGCTTACACCACATGGCCTGGGCAGTGCCTGACACGGTGCTGTGTGATTAATGCAGAAGCCTTTCCTTCCTCTCAGCCCAGGCAGAAAGCTTGCTACAGCCCTGCTGAGGCACCCCTCCCTAGAGATGAAGAAGCCAAAGAAAAGATCCCCAAAGGCACTGAATCCTTGCAGGTGGCCTGGAAATGCATGGTATGTTTCTGAATGTAAGGGTTGAGTAGCTGAGCCAGTTTGCAGAGGGGAGAAGAGGGTGAGGGACAGGGCTAAAAAGGCTTTTTATGTCAGGAGGAGGAAGCACACCCATATGAAGAGCACTGTTCATATTGGGAATCATTACTGGAAATCAATCAGATTTTTTAGACAGTGCACCGCCAGCTAACAGATTCTCAGTAGTGAGTTTTCCACTTGAATGAAGTTTTTGACAGTCAATGAGACTTAGGACTTGCCTCTAATAACAAATCCATTTTTTCATTTTGGGACAAACATTATATAGGAGCTGTTTGTATTCACCAGCATTGATAACATATCTTAACCTTGCATGCCCCCAAAAAAACACTGTAAAAGTAAACAGCCAGGAGCATTAAATGAGCCATATGCAATGACTTACTGATTCATATACATGGCAGATACCACTCCTACGGCCTTCCAGAAGCATAGGGCTCTAGTGCTGGGTGAAGTGGAAGAAGTGGGTAATACTAGCTAAAATAGGCAGTGCTGTGTCATAAATTACATTTTTCTTGTTTTTTTTTTTCTTTCTGAAAAGCTGACTTTAAAGCTTAGAAAGAAGAGAGATTGAAAGATGAAATGGGCAGCACTGTTTCAAAAGCAATCCTTTATTTTTTGGAGGACATAGAGAGCCATCTAATCCAATTGAGTGCCTCTGAACTATAAACAGTGTAGCTTGCAGTCTCCTGTTGAATCTCATGTTCTTCTCAAGGGTTGCAACACATAAGTGATGCTGAACTCTAGTGAGCAAGTTTGGAGGAGCCACAGTTCCATGAATGTCAACAAATGTTCTAAGTTTAAGATACAAGTTTGAAGATAATGGAATAGAATTAATAAGCAGCAGTAATAGCTTTGTAATTGAAATTGTATAGACATTAGAAGTACATAGGGTATTAGTGATCATATTAATTATTTGTTAACAGAAAGACAAAGTAATAAAATTAAAAATCAAAAAGCTTGGTTGTTCACTTGCAGATCTAGGGGGACATCTTGTAACAGAAATAATTGCTTTCGCTTCATCCTCAGGGTGATACTATCTGTGTCTAATTGTTTTTTTTCAAGAAAGCAGAGCAATCTAAAAATTCTAAGTAATGCACAGCAATAGTCGGGGTGAAAATAACCACATTTTAGAAACCTCATACAGCACTCCACCCAACACTGAAAGAAAGCAGTGCTGCTAGGAAGGGTAAAGATAAATGGAATTACTCTTCTATCAGAAGTATAATAGTCTTTATTAGTTAGTTATGTGTGCCTAGAATAGATCAGCTGTCAGGGAGAGCTAGTAGATGAACATGTACCTTGTGAGCTGTCAGGAGGAGATCAGTGTGGGGTTTTTTTAAATAATAATTACCCCCTTCCAGAGAAATGTTTTAGACAAAAGCACAGCTGCTTTATTAACAGTGCCTTTTGTACATAAGGATGAATATTCCAGTTTGTTCTCTTCATTTTTTGCTTAAATGTAATGCCACATTTACATAAAACTCTGCTAGGAAATGCTGCCATTCACTGTTAAAGCTTGCATAATAAAACTGTTTATCAGGGATTTAATTTGATTGAAGTTTGTTATTTGTGCTAGCAGCTCAGGGGGGCTGCAGCTTGCTTTCAAGCCTGGCGATGCCCTTGCCCTGAGCAGGCCATAATGCAAACAGCTGTCCTGGAGTTCAGTGTGGCAGGGCACGTATCTTTTTTCATACCTTGACCATTGCTCAGAGGTGAAGGCAGCTGCTTGCCTCTTGTGGTCAGAGGAGCTCTTTGAGCACCAGATCCACCATTCTGGCACAGTTCAATGGTCTCTCTGGTCTGGCAGCTTGATTGAGGTCTTGGAGAAAGTAACTCTTGGTGGTCAAGAGAGTGTGGGGCTCCTGGGGGCCACCCAGGAGTCTGAATGGAGCAGCTGTGGACAGCTGGTGGTCAGTTCTGGTGGGGGCTAGACTTGGCAGAGGAAGGGTTTAAATATGCAATGTGTTGGACCCTTCTGTGGTGGGTTGACCCTGGCTGGATGCCAGGTGCTCACTAAAGCCTGTCTATTACTCCCATCCAAAACTGGACAGGGGACAGAAAATACTGTGAAAGGTTCATCAGATGAGATAGGGGCCAGGAGATAACACTCACTGATTACCCTCATGGGCAAAACAGACTGAACTTGGGGATATTAATTAGTTTATTACTAAAAAAATCAGAGCAGGATATTGAGAAATAAAATCTCAAAAATTCTGTTTTCCCCCCCGCCCCTCCCTCCTTCTAGGGCTCTATCTCACCCCCACCAGCAGCGCAGGGAGACAGGGAATGGATGGTTATAGTTGGTTCATCACAAGTTCTTCCTGCCACTGCTGAGGTAGAAAAGTCCTTCTCCTGCTCCAGCGTGGGATCCTTCCCATGGAGACAATCCTCTACAAACTTCTCCAAGTCCATCCCACAGGCTACAGTTCTTCACAAACTGCCCTAGCATGGGTCCCTACCTGCAGGGTGCAGTCCTTCAAAGACACACTGTTCCAGAGTGGTCCCCCACAGAGTCACAAGCTCCAACAGGACACGTGCTCCAGCATGGGCTTCCCTCTCCATGGGTCCACAGATCCCTGCCAGGAGCCTGCTCCAGCATGGGCTTACCTCAGGTTCACAGCCTGTTTTGATCATGTGCTCTGTCATGGGACTCACCCACAGGCTGCAGATGGATCCCTGTATATCCATGGACTTACAGGATATACAGAGTTCCCTGTAGGGGCACAGCTGCCTCACCATGGTCTGTACCACTGCCTGCAGGGAAATCTCAGCTACAGCACCTGAAGTACCTCCTCCCTCTCCTTCTTCAATGACCTTAATATCTTTGAAGTTGTTCCTCTCACACATTCTCATTCCTCTGTGACTGCAATTGCATCTGTGCAATAACTTTTTTTTTTTTTTAACCTGCCTTACATCTGTTGTTACAGAGGTGTTACCATAATTTCTAGTCATCCCAGCCTTGGCCAGCAGTGATCTGTTCTGGAGCTGGCTGGTGTTGGCCCATGGAGGAAGCCTCCAGCAGCTTCTCACAGAGAAGTCACC
>WEIU01012676.1:24339-35725 GCA_013389925.1 Aegithalos caudatus | reverse complement strand
AGGATATTGGACTAGAGACCTTCCAAGCTTCCTTCCCGCATGAATGATTCTATTAGAGTTAAAAGAAGTAGCAAAAAACCCACAAAAAGAAAAACACACAACTACTATCCCCCCTCCCCCGCAAAAAAAAAAAAAAAAAAAAAAAAAAAAGAGAAGTTTCCTGACNAAAGGGCAGGTATGATTACATACATTTTAAAAAAGAAATAAGATGACAAGAATGTTTGAAAACCCAAACTGAGGTTGTTTAATATCAAACAAAGTCGTGAAATCATTGAAGCGGGCGTCACAACTGTCTTCTTCATGATGAATATTCAGCCACCTCTGTTGAGAGAACAAAGTAATCAGTTTCAACTAATGAAATGTGATCAAGTGATTCCCACCTGAAGTCTTACTTATCCTCCCACCACTGCCTTGTTAGGACAATCACTACAGCTTATCTCCCATTTTCAAATGCTCCTTGCCTAGATGACCACTCTTACAGGTATAAGAAGTCACACATCATGGTCTGACAGAATGGTCTTTAATCTCATCCAGTGCTGGAGAGGGGATCGCATCAGCTCTGGAGAACATGAGGAGTTTTAACTGGTACTGTTAATATGCACTACCATGGTGCCAGTCAACTTGAAGTTCAAATTTTTTATGATGTAACATTCATTCCAAAAGGGATTTTACAGGATGCAGTTACACATAAAAGTGTTTCAAACATATCTGGCACTCAGTAGGTGAAACAAGACCAACTTTGTTCTACGCCCTGTCATCCTCCAGCACACCCACTCAGTTTTCTTTACCTTACCATCCATCCATTTACTTTGGATACCCAAATTATAAACTAGAAAGAGTAAGAGTATATAAGATCCAAATACGATAAACGTTCCATGGTCAAACATACACTGAAGAACTGGAAATCAAAGTATCTGATGGATCTAATATTTTGCAACATGCTGAATTAACATAAAGTTCATTAACATTGTTCATGAATCAAGTAATACCTGTATTACACTAACATGTGAAATGCACAGACATTCAAACAACATGGGTCCCATAGGGCTCACTAATGTCCTCTGTTTAAAACTGAACAGGTAAAAATTTAGTGATATTGAAGGCCTTATCACTTACACAATTATATTGTTGATTGGGATATGGATCAATTTGACAAAGAAACCAATAAATCCCATTATCGCAAAGCCTATTGCTGTTGCCATGGCAATCTTCTGGAATTCTGCAAAAAACAACAGAAAAAATTTGTCAGGAGGTCTCATGTATGGCATACAGACATGCACTGCAGTGACCAAAGGAGAGATCTCTCTTTACAGAGCTATGTTAACACTGGAAGCATTTCAAAATCTGCACAGATGCTGAGAAACAAATCCCCTTTTTCAGAAGATAGATGAGATTTTCAGGGAGAAGATGCAATTTCCACAAAGAATGGCCAATCACAATCTTTTTTAAATAAGCAGAATCAAAAATACCTACAAAGACAACTCATGGAACATTTATCCCATTGTTTCCTTTACATCCCTAAAAGCCCTGAAAGTAACCTCTAATACAGCATCAAAAATGGAAAATCTGTATTTATCTCTGTCACAGGAGGACTGCACTGTAAGACTCCACAAAAATCAACTACTTGGGATATTTTCAACTACTTTAGGACAGCAACCATGAAGTTGACTAACAAGGTCAACAGCCCCTCAGGAATGAAGTTCCTTAGGGATCTCAACAGCAAACTTAAGTGACAGAACTGTTTACCCTGAGCACGTGAATAAAGCACTGTAACTTTCAGTAAGGAGGACCAGTTGCATTCTGGTTTTAGTTACAGCTTCTCTCAGGTACTCTAGTCCAAAACCTCCTCTTCCATACTCCCAGCAACAAAATTGTTCCTGTCCCAATCAAGCAATGACTGACAACTGTGGAGCACTGAATTTCAGCTACTTAACCTCTCTCCTAAGGTGAATATTAGTACCACTCACACACCTACATCTGTACCAGAAAACAATAGGCTCAAGTTTATTACAGCCAGAACCTTAAACACACTGACATTTAGACAACTAAAGCTCAAGTTTATATCTCATATTGGCAGATGAGAAACATCAACAGCAAATTAATCAATAAAACTGATGTATGGAAAGACATACTAAGATACAAGATGAAATAAGGGTTGTGTTCTGGTTCATTGTGTGCTTTACCTTTCCTGTCAGGCTTGGTGCATCTCTTAACAAGTCGTATGGAATCTTTTACAAACTGACGGCTGGGTTCCACAAATTGCATTACCTGATCCATGATTGCCTGCAAAGACAGACACATTTAGCATTGATGGTTCCACATATATACTGAAAACTAGAAATTTTTAATTACAGAAGTAGCAAACGAAATTTGTTAAAGGCTTAAGATAACCTAAAGTGTCATATTCCAACCTAAGATACTTCCACTTTGCAAGAAATGAAGACACTGTTAAAGTAAATAAACATGAAGGCCTATTTGTGTCTGGAAAAAAAAAAATAAAAAAAATTGTGCCTTTCAGCCCAGAAGTGGAAAACAGCTCCATTACAGTTCAGCTTTCAGGTTATGTCCTAGGCCGTGTTTCTGAGAACACCACCAAAGGCGTCTAAACAGACAAAAGTCGCCGGTTTGAGGAGACCTCCAGGCCAGAAGCTGCAGGGGTCGGTGAGCAGATAATGCTGTGGCCAAGCCTCATTCTCGCAAGCAGGACACCCACCGGAGGGATTTGCTCCCTTTAATCCACACGGACCCCCTGGCAGAAGGCTCGCCGTACGATGCCGGCCCCTCTCGCGTCCCCATCTACTCCCTTCTCCCTCGCTCCGGCAGAGGCCCCCCTGCTTGCCGCAGTCCCTGCAATCCCCATCCCTGGTCCCACCCCAATCCCCTCTGCCCAGCCGCCATCCCTTCTCCCTAATCCCCGTCTCCCGGGGCCGGGCACACCCGGGTCCCCCGAGCCACCCTCACCGCCGGCCGAGGGACACGTCGCACTGAGCGGCGGACGCGGGACGTCACGACGGCGGGCGGGGCGAGTTTAGGGTGGAAAATGAAGCTTTTTGGGGGCGGGGTTTTACTTGGATTTTTTTTTTCCCTTTCCGGTTTCCGGGCCCTGTCGCTCCTCCCGCCTCGGCGACGGGGCCCAGGCGCAGCTTCTGAGGCGTCTGGCAGCGCGTGTGCCCTTCGTGACCTTTGGAGCCTTGGGATCCGAGAGCGTCTTAGCGGGAGATAAAGGGAAGAAGGTGCCACTATTCTCCCAAGCAAACAGGGACAAAGATGAGAGGATGTAGTCTCAGACTGCTCCAGAAGAGGTTTAGGTTGGACATTAGGAGCAGTTTCCCCACGGAAAGGGTGATTACATATTGGAACGGGCTGCCCGGGGAGCTGGTGGAGTCCCTGTCCCTGGAGGTGTTTAAGGAAAGGCTAGACGTGGCACACAGTGCTATGGAATAGTTGTCAAGGTACTGTTAGGGCATTTGTTGGACTCGATGATCTCACAGGTCTTTTCCAACCTAATAGATTATCTGAATATGCCTGTAACAAATACTGTTCGGTGAAGGAATGACAAGAAAAAAAAAAAAAAAAAAAAAAAAAAAAAAAAAAAAAAAAATTGTAAAAGTTTTTCAGGCTGTGATTTCCCATGAGCCAGAGACCTATTGATTTTCTGGAATGCTGGAATCATGGCGAACTAAGGGGGTTCATCACCTTTGGAAACACAGGATTTTTCTTGTGTACAGAAGTGCAGTGCTCAAAGGTGGGAAAGCTCCGTACATTTCAGCACCACAGGAGTAGCACAGGTGTACACTGTGCCTTGCATGGGGGGAAAAAGAGGCTGTCACTGCCTAAAGGGAGCATTTCCCTGCTGCTTCATCTTGAAACAGATAAAGGAAGAACAAAGACAAAATGGATTTACTTTTATCCTTATTCTGATTTTGATGTTACTGATTTGTCCTGGAGCTCTGTTCCTAGTTGACTCCACCTTTGAGTTTATATTAAGTATCCAAAGCTTATTAATTATTCATCTGACTGTGGGGCCTCTGCAGCCAGTTTAGAAAATGCTTTGCTGATCTCATCTCCCTGTTGCATCTAAGTGTGCACAAAATATTTTCTGGGCTTAAATTTTTGCTGACAGCCTTCATTCCAGGTAAAGTACCATCACATCACAGTAGGGAATTGGTCATTCCATGGAATTTTGGTAGCCACCTTCTTTGTCTCTGGCCACAGGACAGGTCCCTCAGTATTACTGACCTTCAGAGATGAGTTCTCTACTTGGCATTGGAGAGTTAGTGGCTTGAGGTCCTCTACAGGACTTTCTCCAAAAGTCTGCCTTTGTATTGGATTTTGCTTTGAATGAAAATTCCTGCAGCACTGTTTCTCAGATGGGACGGTAATTTTGTTGGCCTAATGCTGCTGGACCTCTTCCATTGGCACACCAGCACAGAAGGATTAGAGGGTCAGTCAGGCCTCCCAGAGCAGATATTTGCATAATTTGGCTCTTGTTTTTGAGGCCAGTCTGCAGTCCACCAGGATGGAAGGGAGGGAAGAGGAAGATCTCTAAGGAAAGCAACAAAGGGCCTGATAGCCACAGTGCACAGTGTATGATGGGGCAGAGTAGATTGCTGAACCTTTGAATGAGAATCTATATGTAGAGGCATTTTGGTGGACTTTGTCTTACTTAGGTTTTTTTCCCTTCATTGTCACAGATAAATGCCAGAGACTCTACCAAGAGAGGAAACTCATATTTCCAGCTGTGCTGCATGAGGAATCTTGCTGTGAACGGAATCTTGCTGTGAACTATCCCTACAGTGGATGTAATCAAAAGGCACTGACTGGGAAAAAAATTAACCTGAAAAAAGAAGGCACATGTATGAAACAATTCATGACACAGATTTCTGGTTGGATTAGATTTTTATTTTAAAAAGCATTTGCTGAAATAAAGCTTTGTTCCCCCAAAATTCTTTATTTTAAATTGTTTTTTCTCCAGAGAAATGTTCTGGAGAAGCGTAGCACATCTTGAATGTCTTAACAATGTGGCTTTGTCATAAGATTGTACTATGGGTTCTCTAGGGTGGGGTAAAAGGTATCAATTGTCCTGTCTCACCTTCCTTCACTCTGCCATGATGAGCTCCTCTCTTTGCGTGCCAGGTTGGAAGTTTGGACTTCAGCAGCTTAGGAGAGAGGCAGAGTCCTGATTTGTGCACAGAAAGCATTTGCTATTCTCCCCACAGGATTTCCCGGCATTTATGGGGTTTTTAGTGTCCTTGAATTAATACATGGTTACTTAGGCTTGGTCTTCATGGCAACTATGTTACTGTTCTATATATATTTACAAAGAGCCATCTGCACTTTCAGAAGATAGGGAAAGGTTTACATCTCGACATGTGTATTTTATTTTCATTACAGCTAGACTGCTACTAGGGTGTTTTGTTTCTACTTCTTTACAGTTCTTGCAAGGCTGGGGAAGAAAGTGGTGTGCTTCCAGTGGTGAATTTTCATGGCAGTTTTTCAAGTCTGCTTTTATGGCAACACCTAAGCAGTACATAACCATTCCCTCAACAGTAAAAAAGGCCATTGTTATCCAATGCGGTATGTGCTAGTGCTGCTTTGCTTCTGAATATTGCATTAACTGGGGCCACATTAGGGGGTGGGGGTGTGGGGAGGGAAAGGTTTCCATTCACTGTATGGAAATGGATGGAAAGGATGAGAGACTTCTTTTGACACTGGTTTTACTTTGTATATTTGCACATTTTGGTTTGTAGTTTGTTCTTGTCTTTTTGAGGACATACAAGATAAATATCTACTTTTAACTATTTCCACCCTAGGCTGTTGTATGACATCCATCCCCCTGTCTGGACACTTATGCATGGAGAGTGAATCAGCCTCCTCTTTAGCCTCTCCCATTCCATGCTGCCTGCCTGCTGTAATAAACTTGAGCCTGTTGTTATCTGGTACATACGTAGGCGTGTGAGTGGTACTAAGATTCACCATAGGAGAGAGGTTAAGTAGCTGAAATTCAGTGCTCCACAGTTGTCAGTCATTGCTTGATTGGGACAGGAACAATTTTGTTGCTGGGAGTATGGAAGAGGAGGTTTTGGACAGATCCCACTGCAGCCTGCAGAACATGGTGGGATGACAGGAGCCAGAGAGCTGCCAGCAGCTGCAGCAAACATAATTTTGGGATCAGCTGAGGGGAGAAGAGACACAGATTTCAGTATGAGATGCAGCTCAGCCTCTGTATGATGGGATGGCACATGTGTGATTCCCGAGTTGTGGGAAGGACAGAGCAGTAGCTCTGTCTGAACAGGTCTCTAAGCTTCTCTGTTCCCCTGTGGGGTATAACCCCATTTCCCTACCCTGACTCTGCTGCAGCCCCAGGCAGATCCTGCTCAGCTTCCCATGAGGCTGGTGTTGCCTGGCCTCAGCAGCAGCTTGATGGCATGGGCAGCACTCCACTCTGCATCCCAAAGTGGAGAGATCTGCCAGAATGGTTTTCTTGTTTGAAGGATTACTCTCTACATGCTAGAAGAAGGTACTTGTGGTGGTCTTGGCAGGTTTCCTGTGGCTGCACAAAAAGTGATACTTTGGGATAGGAAGTCTTTCTGAGCTACCTCCTTCCCATCCCAACCCACCCCACAGTGGACAGCGGGAACTGATCTGCTCCCCTGTAGGAAGAGCCAGAGGGATGAGTGGGTGGGCAGGAGGCTGTGCCCAGGATGTCTTAAGCCTGCCTTGTGGCAGGCCATAAGGCATTTGAACTGAAGGAAGCAAGGCAAAACATAGGCTTCTTCCCTAGGGGGATTTTTGGGAGGGATGGACTGTTTGAGCAAGAGAAGCATTTGGGGACAATCTGACTTTCCTTTATGAATTTAAGGGGCAAATGGTTATCCAGAGTGACAGCAAAAGTGAAGAAAGATACTAAGAAAACTGAGAAGGTGGCTGCTTCTGGACTCATGTACGCAAGGAAAGGGGGTCACTCCAGCCAGCAGGTACCTGATTATACTCTGGGTCAGACAACAGCAGAGAACAAAGACCACAGAGCAGCAGATATTTACAGCCCAAACAAGCAAATAATGTAGAGAAGGAAGAGAGAGAGGAGAAAGCAAGGTGATGATGTGAGAAAGGTTAAGGGACCTCCTTGTTGAACAGTGCTGCAGGGAGCTGCTTCTCAGATTTTCAGAGGCCAACAGCATAGTAGCCCCATTGACTGAAGTCATGCTAATGCTCCATTGCTTGACAGTCAGTGTTGTTCGATGACTAAATAACTATAAAATTCAGTCTTCAGAAATGGGTAAGATATATGGAACTTTTATTTTTTAATTCTACATTATCATAAATGTGTTTGATTAGTTTATATCTTGAAAAACCATTTGAATATCTATGTGCTTTTGACATTTAAAAATTAATTTTAGCTTTTCATTCCCCTAAACAATCCAGAGATGCTGTTTGGACTTGATAAGCTCATCTGCATGATTTATGATAGGAAGAAAGATTATTTCCTTCTTCACTATCTGTACAGATGCAGGGGAAGAACATAAATGGGGAATTAATGTTAAGAAGAAAATGATAGCTCAGATTTGGGGGTCAGGAGGAAATTATGGAGTGCTTGTGGTCCATGTCTTCAGGTTTAGCCTCAATAATTATAGAAATGCCACTAGATCAGACCTTAATGCTGTGGTTGTGAAAGGGAATGTCTCTAGTCTGTAGCAGCCAACAAGCCCCATCTTTTGATTTGTGCTGCTTAATATTCAATGGAGATGAAATGTGCGGATGAGGGAGAAGTGCTGTTAAAATAGATTTTTACCAGTATTGGACTTATTGTATATAATTTTAAAGATGCCCTTTTAAAAAAAGCCTTTGTTCCATTTTATTTGAAAGAGAGCACTTGGGAGATTTGTGTCTGTATAATGACAGACAAAATAGAAGAGAAACAAGGGCAGTATACTAAAATGACATTGCTAAATGATACTTCAGACTAAAAAAAAACATCTGAAGGTTTTTACATAGCAAAAGAAATTCAGGGAAGTTAACAGAGGAAAAATAATTCCTCCATCAGCTGTTCAGATCAGAATAAAGAAAAATCAAATGCTTACTAGTTTCTCTTATGCAGTGCTTCCGATGGTTTGTTTTGTCTTGCTCTAATAAATAAAGGCCTGATGATACAGTCCCTTACTTTGTAATTTCCACATAAAGATTTTTGTGTATATTAACAAATAAATCACTGAATCCTTCTTAAGAAATGCTAGTAGTGGCTGTGGAAATACTAAATAGCACTTCAGATTAAAAAGAAAAGGGGGGTCAAATTAAAATTTGGAGCACTCAACTTTAGGATGATTTTTTTCATTATAAAGTCTTGTTTTATTTTGTTTTGGCAAATCTGCACCTTAGTTCATGAAGTCCTTTTTGGGATGTGGAGTAAACTTAACCTTTCCCTTCTGTGATGTTTCAACACACCTACTCCATTAGTGGGTCAGGATGTCTGTTCCATCCCATGTAACAAGATCATGACCCATGATTGGGGTTGGCTGAGCTGGACCCCAGTTCCACTACCATAATATTTATTTTGGTACAAAAGCTGTTTCATTACATGTTGTGCCCACTGAGGTCCAGGATCCCAGCTGGCTAGGAGTGTGGGCCAGAATGCTTTTCCTTAAGAGGTAAAAGGTGTTTCATCAGCTTTTTCCTGCTGTGAAACTCTAAAAATTTAAGAGAACTTGGGAGACACCACTTTGTAAGGGTGAGAACCATTTGAGGGCTAAGGAAAATTGAGCAGCTTTAAGGATGGAGTTGGACAGGCAGAAAAATCTTCCTACTACTGAAAAGTAAAATAACTTCATGCCCCTAGTTTTTTTAACTTTTTTTTCCCCAGTTGATCTATACAAAGTTGGTTGCCTTCTTGTCTTTTGTTCCTAGCTTCAGATTAAATAGCACATTTCCCTTTGCATCAGGTTAAGCTTTTGTGATACTGCTGAGGTCTCCTGAATTTTGTCAAGTGTCTGTGCTAAAGGAGACATGTCACTGATTTGTACAGGAGCCGTGTGCTTCAGGCACACTGGTGGCATGTGCTTTCTCAAAGAGTGCCTTGGAAGAATACTCTAAATATGTAATAACTTAAGTGTAAAGGAATCCAGAGGAGTTTGGGTAAGTCAGAATTGAAAATCAGCTTTGGAACATTTTACAAGGAGGCAATAATTCCTGAACTTCAAAAAGCTAGAATTGCAAAGTTTCTTTTTCTTTTTCTTTTTCTTTTTTTTTTTTTTTTTATGTACTTTTCACTACTCTTTTGAAGATATTTTTAAATGCTCCCCCTTTTCTCCTTTTTGCCCTCACAAATCTCTACTGTCTGTGTTAGAAACTTAAATGGAAACTTAAATTCCAGTCTTGCTAAAGAACCTTGATAGGACCTGCTGTTCAGCGAGTCAGAGACAGTGTCTCTGAACTGCAGACAGTTCAGCTTTAAAGGTGATTTAAGAACACCCTGAAAGGAGTCGTCACTAGAAAAGCAGTTTTGCTTGGTCACTGGTTGAGTGCATCATCTTCCTCATATGCAAGTGGGAACAGGACAAAGCTGCTTTTCACAGCATGAAGAAGCTGCAGGCTCTCCTTGTTATTGTCTGAATCTGCAGCATTCTCAGATTTAGCTTTTCGTTTCTGCAGAAGGAATAGTAAGGCTGTGTTGATTATTCTGCTTCTTTATCTCACCAGTAATGCTCCAACTCTGTATTGGTGAAAAGGATTTGGGGAATCACCCGTTCAAGTGGTACAAATGTATCCAGCAGTTTTTCAACACAAAATTGCAGGTGTTCCCAAGTCCTGTCAGTAACTGCTGCAACTGGAGCAGGCAATGAAAGATCTGGCACTTTCTGCTGGCTTTACTACCCAGGTGTCACTTCCACTTTATCATGGACTTAGTGTTGCAGAACTGTCCAAAATATTGCAGTAATCAGATACAGGAAGTTTCAAAAGTGAATTCTGCTAACATCATGGTAAGTTTGTGTCTGTTCATCTGAACCAGTCCAAATGCTAGGTTTAATAACCAAGTGGAAACATTTCAATGGCAGCATGTCTGCAATTTTGGCAGCAGGCGGCAGCCCCAGGCCCATTTTAATTATCACCTTTTTCAAATTGTAAGCTAAATTAGTCAAGTATAAAATTGTCTTCCCCAAATGATACCTGCAAATTTGAACCTTGCATCTGCTTAATGTGTGGACACACTGATATCCTGGTAATGCTATTTACTGAATTGTTTATGTTCTAGCAAATTCATGGTACATAATCTGAATGATATCTGTGTTATCTTTATAAATTCATTTGTAAAGCACCTGCCAACTATTTGGTACTGGCATTTGTAATATTACAGTTTTTAAGTCAACAGCAGTAGTTACAACACTTTTCCTGACAGAGAATTTGATCTCATATGTATTTCATAAGTATAAATCACTTATTTTCATTATGCTGAATTTATGCAGCTGGAGTAAAGATGCCTGTTCTGGGCCTGTAAGAGCTGTAATCATGATTAGAACCTAATGCTGAGTCAAGCCATGAAATTGAAAACACAAGTCCTCGGTTTTGGAGTTATTTTGGATTTAACATTTCACTCTTCTTGAATAAAAATAAATCTGTAAGAAGCTAACATTGTAAAATAGTAATCATATGTTACATAGCAATGTTGTTGATAAAAATCACCTGAGAGGTTTTTCTTGGCTAAGGAGCCTATAAATAGTTTCTTTACACTTTTATGCGTACCAGGCACAAGCAGAGCAGGTTCATAACTGTTCAACCCCAACTCACTTATGACCCTCTGCTACAAAGCACAATGAGTTAAACAGCATGAACACTACACTTGAATTGCTGAAGATTGTACAGCAAGAGCTGTGAGGAAAAAGCTGTGAGAAAGAACTGCAGGAACTGAGAAAGATACATAAAGAAGGAACTGCAGAAACTGTGTCCCCATTCCAAGGAACAGAGCAACCTGCTGTGATAAGTACTTGTGCAAAAGTATGCATTATGGCCTGCTATGTACTAAATTGCAGATGGACAGAACAATTGGAAATTGTTATGCAGAAGCAAGAACAGTATAAATATCTGTGCCTTTTGTCAATAAACAACCTTGCAGCATCACACTGCTTGGTCCATCTTTCAATTGCCATTAACCATCATTTCTGCAACCACTGCTTTAGAACTCTGTCCTCACTCAATCCTAAGCCCAGTTTTCACTATAAAAGAACAGCCTGCGCTTAACTACCCTTAGATTGCTTCTGAGAATTCATGTGCTTAGGAAATAAACCTTGTTTAGTCTATCCTACTGTAGGAGCAGGATAAGGAAGTGCTACTCTGTGTTTTCCTGCAATGATAAAGCCAAGGAATATGCGGGTATGGTAGATAATATAAGTGGGGG
>WEIU01012676.1:2376-24296 GCA_013389925.1 Aegithalos caudatus | reverse complement strand
GGGGGGGAACAACGTGGCACGGTGGTATGAATGAACTGAACTGAAGGGAAGGATGAGCTGAGAAGTCAGAGAAAATGTAAGATAAAGCAGTGAAGGACTGGTTACACTGTCAAAGTACAAAAAGAGGTTGGTTTTTTTTTTCTGTTGCTTCTTGAGGCACTTCTGCATTAAGACCCTTTGGCAATTAAACTGAAAAACTAAACATCCTTTGACTCAAGTGACAAAAGTATGATTTATCTGTATCAACCTATCTCCTCTGGTTATTTAGTTAGCTCAATTGGAGGAAGTGGGGGATCCTGTTCTACCTTGGATGCAGGATAAGGGAGCCTGGTGTGTAGTATTCCAGCTTTGGCTGGTGTATCTACAGGGTCTGACCTGTACATTGCAGAGGTTCTTGTTATTCCTTTGGGGCTACAGTCCAAATAAACTGTTTTTTAAACTCCTACAAATAGTTTATAGGCATGAACCTGTCAAACATACTGGCCACTGAACATGTTGTAATTAATTGTCAGTTAATTATTAAGCAGTTAAAATTATAGTAAATGCTGACAAATCTATGGCTTGTCTACCACACAGATTTAAGGCTTTTAAAGGCTGACAAATCTTTGATAGTGTCAGTTCAGCATTATTGATGCCTTTGGCCTTTAAAATACACAGCTTCAATTACATAAGTTACAGTCTTTCGTTGCACCAGTTAATCTTAATGGTGGTGTGTAGTTTGTCATAGATTGGGAGAGGTGATGCTAATAAAACTTCTGATTTTTAAAATACTTGCAAAATATGTTTCACAGAAAAAACCCAAGGTGACTTTTTTGTTCTTTTAGCCTAGAGCAGTGAATGCCTCACTTTTCAGGGGCTGCAATATGAGAGAAGGCTAGCAGATATGAATTATAGCATAAATAGCCTAGGGAAGCTGTTCTAGATGGAAGAGATTTGAATTGAGAACTTGAGAGGACTTGAGCAATATGGGCTCTCCTACAACTGTTTTAGGCTCCGTGTCCTCTCTTACAGGAGAGGATAAAGAATCACAGATGGAATCACTTGCAGATTTCCTATGACTAGCAATGTGCCCTGGAAATAAATGGCAAATACCACCTTGTTCCAGACTTGCAATTGTTAAGACACTGACAAATTGTAATATGAGTTTGGATGGCCTTACTTTTAGACTGAAAGAGTATAAGATTAAAGGTTTTATATGTAACTCTTGTCTTTTCTGTGAAGTGTGTCTTATTGACAACCTTTTTAAACATCCATAATTCTGAGATACCATTGCACTATAGGGCTACCTGCATATGATCACTGAGCCAGGTAGTCTTTGTTGGCTGCAGTAATCCTTTAGATCTGAAATTGCACCCACCCAGCATGCAGCTGAAACAGAGGGGTATGTACTTCTGCTTCTTCTGCCTTTCTTGGAGCATTTTTTTGGTTTTTGTGGTTTTTTGTGTTTTTTGGTTTTTTTGGTGGGTTTTTTTTTTTTTTTTTTGGGGGGGTTTTTTTGTTTGTTTGTTTGGGTGTTGTTGTTTTTGTTTTTGGGGGGGTGATTATTTTTTTGGGGTTTTTTTGGTTTTTTTGTTTTGTTTTGGTTTTTTGGTTTTTTGTCTTTTTTGTTTTTTGGGGTTTTGTGTTTTGTGTTTTGTTTTGTTTTGTTTTGTTTTGTTTTGTTTTGTTTTGTTTTGTTTTGTTTTGTTTTTTCTGACAGCTCCCATGACTCCATGTTATTCCTGGGTGTTAGATCCTGGCTCAGCCTCTTGCCGGCAGGTAAGCAGTCACTTGGCTTTGGCCTACCTTACTTCTAGTTGTCAAGCAGAGCGTATCTGCCTATTTTTCTTATTAGACACCTTTGTTAAATCACAGTACTGTCGGTGATGGTTCACATTCTCTGCCACACCTTAAATGTCAAATAGAATGCAGAGGTTCTTCTATGATGTCTGGCTCTTAATTACCTCTACAAGTTGTTTAGCAGGATAATCTTTATTTGTCTGTCTTTAGACTCCTGAGCTTTCTTGAAGCTGCTGGTAATCTTAGGACCTTCATTAAATATCTCACTAAAGTCCTTGAAACGATCCATGGAGTGGAGAATGTGTTATTCCATTCCTTAATCCCAAACCTTAGGTGGAAATGCTACCCTGCTATCCACAGCTTTTCAAAATCCAACTTCTGGCTATCTCCAGCTCCAGTACTGTCCTAGCCAGGCTTGGGACTCAGAGCTTTGGAAGGTGACAGACAATCTCAGAGCATGTGCCAGCTCCAAGCTCTATGAACACACAGGCAAATTAGAGGTTAATTTATCAGCCCCTGTGAACCTTCAAGTTTTGCTTCTCCAAGTGGGTCCTCAGGATAGTGAGCCATCTGTAGCTTTGTTTCTCTCAGGATTTTTCTCTGAAATTTTGAAGTTTACAATATGTTGCTTTTTAAAGGTCATCTAGCAACAGTGACTTCCTTGATCCTGCTGACGGGTTGCCTGTGCCAAGCTAAACTGTGATCCTGGGGGGAAGTTTTGTAGATGCAGCTTCTGTTATCCCAAAGCATTGGTGGAGGAGTGTATGTTTCAGGGCAGAAAATCTACTATTGCTTCTATTCTGTGCAAGGCTCCCTGGCTACAACACATACACACACACACTATCACCACCACCACCCTCTCCCATCCCTGGAGTCCTTCCGTGTGCCACAGGTGGAGAAAACCTTCTCACTGACCTCCTTTAACACTAGCAAGATCTTGATGACAATTGGCATCAGCTCCATCCTGTACTTAGTGTTCACGTGACTCCAGGAAGAGCAGGTCTTTTGGACTCTGGCTTTTCTGACACCAGCCTATGGCTTTTGGGAATGTGGATAGAGCTGCACATTTGGGAAAAATTATCTTTATTGTGTTATTCTCATCATTGCCTCATCATATAGCTTATTTCTAGAAGACTGACTGTCACTATATCCCAAGAATCTGACAGAGTGGTTTGAATGTCCAGCCTTTGACTTTCCAATGCCTTCTCCAGTGTCCCTTGCTAATTGTTTTTGAAGGGAATCCTTTCAGAAAAGCCCAAGAAGTGAAGATTGTACTTCTTTTAGGAGATCAGGTTCTTTTGCTCAGGTTCTTCTGCTCTGGTTCTTTTGCTCTGGGTCAGCAAGTTCTTTGTACTAAAGGATATTAAAGATGGGGTGTGGAGATCCATTGCATGCCGTAAAAATGGGACTGAGTGTATTTGGAAATGTACATTTAGATTTGCATCCCTGGTGGCAGGATTACATTTTCACAAAGTGTTTCGCAAGATATTTCTAAAGTTTCAGGTGTTTGGATTGCAAGAACTGATGCTTTTTTCACTGCTCAGGGCTGTTTCCAGATGCTTGAGAACAGTCATTTGGCTGCCCTAAGGCAAATATGCATGTTCCTTTTCCCAGCCAGGTCAGGGTGGCTGCTGTGTGACACGAGGCCTCAGAGGAGATGCCTGCAGGTCTGGCTCAGTGTCCCAGGACATCCCTTTCTGCATCTGACTGTCAGTGTGCCTGTGGCACTTTTGAATTGTCCACAAGTGATACATCCTAAGCCATTATGTAAAGGGGCACCAGTCTTTCTGTGAATATTAAATGTGAGGCCCGGGAGTGCCAACACAGCAGACAAAACATACAAACAACCTTTGAAAATCTTGACTTTATCCAGAGAGTCACATACTATTTACATTTGCAAAACTAAAGTTTTGCATTCTCATTTGCATCTCATTCCATAAAAATTCAACAGATTGATACCCTTTTAGATTTTAAAATACTTAGGCCATTTCAGCATTATTGCCTTTTAAACCATGTTTGGAAAATGGGTTTGTCTGTTTACATCTGAACTTCAGATTGTTTTGCAGTTCTGCATTTCACTATGGTAGCAGATGTTGGTGACATTTTATAGAGCATAAATAACAGCTGTGAGCTGTGAAATCATAATTCTGTCAAGGGATCCTTCTTACAGCTTGTCAAAATAAAAGAGCAAATTTTGAGTGACAAATATGTATGTATTTGCCAGAAGTTTGTTTCTGGCATTGCTGGGTACCCACTGTTTTCATGGAGCCAAATACCATGGCCTGTAGAGGCTGCAACAAAAAACTTGAAGTGTCCTAATATGCACAATTTGTACATCTGAGAAGATGCAGAGGACCTTGCTTGGGAAGAGTCAAGAGATGAACAGTGTATTGCTATCTTAGGGAAAAACTGGTCACCTCACACGGTTGAAAAGAGGCTCAAAAGGATGTTAAGGAAACCCCGGGTTGACCATCCTCAAGCCTCTGTGCTGGTCACACTCCCAAAGCCAGAGACTTTCACTTCTGCGACTGAAGCCCCTTTGCAGCTCCAGTGGGAGCACATTTTGACTCCCCACATCCCCACTCACACGGTCAGACCAGGTTTCCTCACCAGCTTGACCCAGGCTTTCCCACGGCAGTGTCAGACCTCTCGTCCCATAAAGCCATTTATTCAGGGCGCAGTAACCCAGGAACAGCCCAAGCTGGTGCCCCCGAGGAGGATGCCCAGCAAAGGAACCCCGGGCTTTTCTCCCCTCACAATCTACCGGCTCACAAGCCTTGCTCTCCCTTCCGAGTCTCTCAGTGTCCATTCCCGGCTGTGCCACCGCTCCTTGTGCCCTTTGTTATCCGAAGGGTCGGCACTTCCTGGCCGCTCGTCTCTCTGGGCTCCTACGCAGAGCTCAGTCTGCATCTCACACCGCAGCTTGCGACTGGGCTGCCTGCGCCAGGTGTGTTCCTCTACAACGGGGACTATGGATTTATTAATGACAAGGAAGTGACATTATGTGAACTAAACTTTCAGGATCAATATACAACAGGCGAACTCCAATACCATACGGAAGACATTAATTAACAGCCACAAAGGTGCTCAGGTTTCTAAGCACTTTTCTGGAGCTCATGCTAAACACATGCATGAACACATATTGACAGTAACGTACTGTGTCTTGGGCTGTGAGATGCAGAAGTGCAAAACGGGTTACACATGAGCAACGTCTGACTTGCCTGAGGTCTGTCCTCTACACATAATTAAGGCATCTCATCTTTTCTTTCAGACATATTCTATTCTTTTGTCTGGACTTTTGCTCTGTGGAAGTTGGACTCTTTGACCTTTGGTCTAACTTTTTTGGGATGTTTGCCTGTATATATAAATGTATCTTTCATGTTTTCATATATTTATCAGTGCATAATTGTACATAAGATTTTTTTTTTAAGTACGGAGCAGGCAAGATGGGGTGTCTGTCAGACTTCCTTGGAGTCAACAAAGCAATGGAATCAAAATCAACTTTGAAACCTGTTTTAATCTGATCAATTATCATTGTAATTACTTGTCATAAAAGTTTTTGAAGGCAAAGCACTGAAAATTTAGTGCTTATTTTAAAAAACAGTCCATAATTAAAAATATTTCCAGTAATTTTGTATATATATATATGTATAATGGGGAAGCCAAGAAGAGATAAAGAAATCTTCCAATAGAAATGAATATTCAGGTGTTGCTAAAAAATCTGTTTATGTCTTTCCTTAATTTAAAAAGTGGCGTAATGAGAAGGCATTTTATTTCTTGTAGTACACCTTTTCAACATTTCAACCTTTTCAGCAGGGAAATCCGGGTGTTCTGTGTTGTAGCTTCAGGATGTAAATGGTGTCGCGAATCCTTCCTCTCGCTAGGTGGCACCGCTGCCCTCGGAACAGGGTCCTCCACGGGCCGCATTTCTGGATGAAAAGTTTCCAAAGAGCTCGTTCAGTTTATGCGGATTAACTTCGTTTGGGTCCTGCAGATGTGGCAGGTTAAAGAGATTCCTGTTGATTCAGTGTTAATTCCTGAACCTAACTCGACTGCTCATTTTTGCTCCTGGCTTGCTGGTTTTTTCCTCTCCACACGCTGAGCAATATCACAGAGATTGTGCAAACCCAGTTCTAAGTTGTTTTGTCAGCACAAATAGAAAGGGTGGTTCAAGAACTGAAATAAAAGTAATGTAGTCTCAAGTCCATGTGGTGGTTTGAGTTCTTTTTAAATCTGTAAGATATATGGACTCTGGAGAACTGGAATTATCTCAGAGGAATGACCTGAAAGAACAAGCAATGCCTTTGCTGAAGTTGCAGAGAGACTGGGAGAAAGGAAAAGAACAGAATGTGAGCCTGCACTGCACTGGAGGAAGGGCTAAGCCCTGGGGAAAGCACAGACCAACCAAAATATTCACTGAGACCACCTGCAAAGACCTTTTGGAACTACTCCAAATTGCAGTGGTTTTTAGAGGTGGGATTTGTTGCCTGACCTAATGAAAACACAAAGGAGAAATGTTTGTTGAAGAGCTGGGCTCTGTTTGGAGTCATCTGCCTTTAAGGCAAAATTCCAAAGGCATACATAGAATCTGTACTTCTTTTAAAACACATTTTTTAAAGCAAGTATTTGTAGAATTTCCCATACTGTATTTTGACCCACATACAAGCTCCCACATAAGACCCTCCAAAAACACCCCAGCTGTTGAGGTTCAATTCTTGTGCACGTTCAATTTCTTTCTATTTGTGTACATATTTGGCTCCTTATCCAGGAGAATGAGGGGCTTAGGGGTTAAATAAAAGTCAGGAATCGTTGCTGAAGGGAAAGAATGGGCATTCAATGGGGACTTAAAAATGGCAAAGTGAATTCATGGTGTGAAGAAAAAATGAAATTTCATATTGTTTCTGACATAGGGTAGTTTGAGATTACTGTCTGAATTGCTTGAACTGTCAAAAGAATTCCTGCTTGTCCAAACTGCTCTCTGCAGGGGGAGGACATTCTGGTGTCAGCAAGTCCCTTTAGAAGTGCTGTCTTTCAGCCATTTGGGGTACACACATTGTGTTGGTGGCTTGACACTCAAACTCTAGGTTTCTTAAAATGCCTGCTGCACAGTCAGTTGCTGAGGCCTGCAGCCACTAAAAAGCTAAACAACAAGATTTGACCCTTTACAGTAAAATCCAATCAAATAATGGAATAATTTTAAATTGATTAAAATTCATGTCTTGTGAACTGGTTTTCATCTGACTTTATTTATTTAAATTCTGAGCTTTTATTACAAATAGTTTTTATTCTCAGATTTCTGAGCTGTGAGTGCTGGGAGCATCTAACACGATTTATTTTGAGGAATAAGGATTCAAGGGATTGGAAGGAAATTATAAATGCCAAGTATTCTAAAAGCTGACTGAAAATATTATCAGGTTCATTATAAATAGAGGACCTCAAAAACCAAGGAAATAATCAGATTCCCAAACACATGGGGAGTGGAACCTCTGGTGCTATGGCTGCAGATACTGGTTCATTGTGGTAGGACACCCCTTGAGGTGATGCTTATTAGGAGGGGGATTTAAAGAGAAAGGAGAAGCAAGGCTGTCTTCAAGTGGAGACAGGTATTAAAGATGCTTGTGTTGGATGGAATTTTCTGAAGTGGTGTGAATGCTGAAAGAATGGATAGGACCTGCTTCAGTAATTCACTGGAGTACTAATGTCGGTTCTATTTAAGGGTTGGAGGAAATCTTACATAAAATGTTTTATTCCATATATGTGAGGACTAAGGACCTAATTTAGAATGGGTATTCTGTTTTAGAGAAAGTTCCTCCTGTCTTTTTCACTTAGCATGAAAGAGGGTGGAGGGAATCCTAGAAATATAGAGACATCAAAAATTAACAGAAGAAATGATAGGCAGGACAGTGTGTGTCTCACTGTTCTGGCTGCCAAATGAGAACTTTGAGATCCCAACAATACACTACCCAGACAACACCTCCCTGTGCCTTTGGGGCCCCCCTGGCACAATGTGGACACTGATCAAATCAGAGCTTCCTTGGAAGATGGAGGCAAAGGATTATTGCCCACAGTCTTCTTCCCAGCTGCCCTCCATACTCTCTCTCTCTCCAGCACTGTTCTTACACTCAGCCTTCCCATTCCAGCTGCTCTACAGCTCAGGTGCAAAACCATGCAATGGCTCTGTGCACTCTCGGATGCAACAGCAGTGGGAAACATCGCCGTGTAGTGAAAAGGTGAACTTTATTGAACTATCCTTAAGAGCTACAGCTGGGGGGTGCAAAGACTACAGGGAGAGAATCTTATACATAAGACTACATCAGCTTTTGGGATCTTGAACCTCTATGAAAAACTACAACTTCTGGGGGAACAGACTTCTGGGAACCCTATACCTAAGCCTAAGAGCGGGGGGTTTCACTAACACCTATTGTGGGGGATGTCGCAGGTCCCAGGCTGAGCACCGGTCAAGCACCCCTGCAAAGAGCTGTAAACGGAGAGCCGGGCTGGAGAGGCACCGTCAAGAGGAGAAGCAGAGTCTCCTCCTCTTCCAAATGCCTCACTTCCATGGTCACTTCTCTCCGGGCCTCTGAAGAGGGCTGTGGCGCAGACACAGCTGCATCAGGGCCCGGTTGTCCCTCAGAAGCTGGAGCAGCTCGTCCCTGCAGAGGCCGAGAGGCTCTGGTGCTTCTCCCGGAGGGCACAACACAGGGAGCCTGAAGCGAGTGGGCATAAGGGCCTCGGGGGGCTGAGCCCTCCAGGGCCGGCTTTGGCCTCTGCGGGAGACAGTCGCGCTTGGCTGGGCTGCCCCGGGTGGAGGCTCTGCCTGGTGTTCCTGGGGCTCAGCCGGGGCCCGATTGCCGCCCAGGGGCTGAGCCCCTACAGCTGCCTCCGGGCCCTGGGCAAAAGGGCTGCCCATGAGGCCCAGGACCCTGGGGACTTACCCAACTTTCCTCCTCCGTGGGGGCCCTCAGGTCTCGCCCGACACCTTCGTCTTGACCCGAGGCCTTGGACCGCTCCCCCCTCCCCAGCACCATCCCACCGGCCTGACGTCCCCTCCTTCCCTCCTTGACCTGCCCCCAGTGTCTCTGGAGCCTTCTGCACAGCCACCAGCTGAGGGAGACGCCCGTCTCCAGCAGGTCCAGGGCTGCGCAACTCCAAAAAAGCAGCTTCATGTACCCCAAGGGGGTCGTCCCTGGGCCCACGTCCCACTGCTCCATGGCTTCGACAAGCAAAGCCGAGGTGCCC
This sequence comes from Aegithalos caudatus, assembly GCA_013389925.1. Classification (NCBI taxonomy): domain Eukaryota; kingdom Metazoa; phylum Chordata; class Aves; order Passeriformes; family Aegithalidae; genus Aegithalos; species Aegithalos caudatus. The sequence continues at coordinate 15,278 of WEIU01012676.1, read as the reverse complement.
GTGTCCCCGACAGGACGGCTGGAAGTGTCTAGGGGACGGCCCAAGACCACGAGCAGCGCAAGGGGCAGGGGCCAGGCAAGGCTTTGGCCGGCCATGGTGCTGCTGCGCCCCCAGCTGCCAGCTCCTGCTCTGGCCTCGCCCTGTGCGTGCTGAGTTCTGCCCGGGCTCTGGGCACGGGCTGGCAGCCACCGCGCTGTGCCCAGGGGCTGCGATGTCACATCGTCTTGGCAGAGCCCTAGTGAGACCATGGCCTCCAAGCTGTGACCCATCCCGACCACGGCAACTAGAGCGCGGCACTGGCTTTCCTTTCCTGGGCACCTCCCACTGTGAGGATTCCACCCTGGCCCTGGGCAACACATTCCAATAAGGAATCCCCCTTTTTGGGGAAAAACTTCTTCATAATGTCCAACGCAAACGTCCCGTGTTGCAGCTTAAAGCCCTTCTTGGCGCCTGCTCTCTCTTGTCCTTGCCCACCTATAAGAAGGCTGGCACTGCCTTGTCTGTAAATTACCTGTAGCCGGGAGCAGAGGCTGTGCCAAGGAGAGCTGCTCAACTTTTGGCCATTGCAAGGGGCTGCTTTCCTTATCCCTTGTATATTTGCATTAAAGAAGAAAGCAGCCCCTCACGAAAGTACACCATGTAACAGGTACAAGAATAAGTGTCCATAAATAGACTGGAAAAAAGACTGAGGCTGGAAAATTGAAAGGGATCGGTAGCTGTCCGAAGTACAGGGTTCTGACAGAGATTTTCAGTCAGCAGCACCTCGAGTTTTAAGATGGAGCTGCAGCAGCACACCAAAGGCAGTTCTGTGATGCGTCTGCTGCGGCAGCAGGGCAGTCTCAAGGCCCCCTCAAGTGCTGTAGCCCTCCAAGCTCCAAGAATGGGACTCAAAAGGGAAGAATGTGTCTCTCAAGGCTAGGACTGGATCCATGCCCAGGGAACAAGAGCAGGGAGACAAGGAGCACAGGCTATCAGCTGAGACAGGTCTCAGGCAGAGTGTCAAGGACAGCAGCACAAACTCTGAGCATGGGCCAAAGCCTGTGAAGCCCCTTGAGAGGAATTCTTCACATGGTAGTGCAACAAAGGAAGAGGACCGGCTCCCAGAGAACTGGTGAGCTGGCGCGCAGTCTGTGAGGGCCAAGAGGTAGAAATGGTGCTCAGTCAAGGATGGCCATGCTTGAGGCTGCCCAACAATGGCAGGGATGAGCCCCAGTCATTGGTGCCAGCAGCTGCTGGAGCTGGAACAACATACAGAGCCCTGCAAGGAAGGGTAGAGCTTTTCAAATCTGCTGGGGCTTTAGGTTGTGCATGGTGTCTGTGCCTGGGTCTGTCACTGGTGGTGTCCTCCTCAGTTGTGGGACACATCTTGTATTTTAGGCACTTGCAGATGTACTGTTCAAGGTGAAGAGCAGGCTTTGGAGCACTCGGAGTAGGAGGAAATTGGCAGGATCTTCCGGGAGACTCTTCATAGAAAGGTCATGTACTGGAAACAGGAAAGGAGTGCCCACAGGGTCATTAGGATTAGGAGGACTTGACCCTTTTATTTCCCACTCCCTTCCTCAATGTCCTATTTGAAGTGATTTGACACAAATACATACAGGATGAAGGAGAGACAGAAGAAATTTGAAGTCTAGGCTCAGTCTTGAAAGTCTGAGTTCACTGTGCTTACTGAGAAGGAAATGTCAGCCATGCCCTGGCAGATGTCCTGAGGGGTATCGGTATCAGACCTAGAAACACTAACCAGGCAAGGGAGGGGGATTGTTCCTCTGTGCTCTTCATTCTAATGCCCTCACTCTGGATGTTATATTCATTTTTGGGTGTTAAAATAGAATGAAGATATAAAGTTGTTGGAGACCTTCCAGGGCACACCTACAAAGATAGTGAAAGACCTTGAGGGGAAGCCATATGAGGAGCTGCTGAGCCATAAATTACCAAAATATCTCTTAGCTGAGGGTACTGGGTTTTGGGGTGTGACCGTGGTACCTGAGAAATCCTGTATTTATATGAGCCTGGTCACTTTATTGGAGAGGAAGACAACCTAGTTTCACACACAGGGCCAGAGAGTAATCCCTGCTTTTATTTTCCTAGACCATCATTGCAAGGCAATGAATCACCATCACTAGCAGTCTGTGATCAATAATCAGTCTGGTATGTAGCAAAAGCCTTTTATTTTCACTTTGCATTTAGTAATAGATGCAGTCTGACATTTCTGTTACCATTTAAAAAGGATAGGAGAAAGCAAATACCTGGCCAAGGACACAGATTCTCCTTGTTCTTATGTTTGTGAAGGAGAGGTATCTTCCTGGACAGATACTCCCTATATGGATAGTATTGTTTCATGTACCAATGCTTAGGTGCTCACTGGATGGGATCACAGAGCAGAAGAAGAAGATTTGCACATGGCCAGGGCAGAGTTTGGTGTCTATGAGTGTCACCAGGGTCCAAGACAGACCAGGTGTTGTGCCCATAAGGAGCAATGCTGTGGGGCTTCACTGCAGCACAGCCACAGGCTGTGGCTGCAGTTGGCCCCAAGTAGCTGTTAGGATAATATATTGTAGAGTTGCTCCAAAAAATACCATGGCTGTCTAGATTCTACTCACTGTTAGTCTGGGTGCCAGATTCTGATGTGGTTTTGTGGGACATACAGATGGAGTTAGCCCAAATTAATGACCACCTTCAGAGAGAAAGACAGAGAAATTGGTTTTTTGGGTTTTGGTAGAAATTTGCATTACTGACATCCTCTGATGAAACCTGTGGTCTGATTAAAAAGGAGAGGAAGAAGTGTGTAATATTCATTGCCAAATCATCCTTATTAATATAGTAAAGCACCACTTCTGATACTGCTTTTGGTAGTTCTTGTACTGTGCCTCTCTCTAGAAGGGGAATGAAGAGGGCTGAAGCAGTGTCAAGTTAAACACTTCATATGGAAGAAAAGGAAAAACCAAGGTAACTATAGGAGTAATACTGTAGTAATAGCTGTTGTGCAGAGGGCAGTAATTAGACCTAGTAAGAATATGATTAGAATTATTTTGAAGAATAAGAATAGAATATTTATGATGTTCACAGGTTCTAGTCAGATTATATGAGGTTCTTTTGCTTCAATCTGGATTGCTGTTACACCAGAATGAGGGATGAAGAGAACAGTCTCTGCCTCCTCCTGCCTGTGGCATGAAAAGAAGACAATCTCTTGTAGATGCACATCTTGAGAGGCCATAGGGTGTCAGTTTTCTCAAGCAGCCTGTAGGTAACCACCATACCTTGAGCAATCAGTGAATCAGAATTCCCCTGACTAACTGATGGCAAAATTTGAGGAATAAGTCAGCCAGGGCAGATTTTAGACACTTTCACAGACCTGGTAATATTGCACAACTTACACTCTTGGCTTACAAAGAAAGTCTCTCCTCTCTTCCCCCACTCCCCTTTTCTGCTTCTGCCCAGGATGTCCAGTCCTGCTGTGGTTAACAGCTTGTCTTGGGGAAAACCCCTCGTTGGTAAAACTGCAGCTCTTCACATGTCTGAATTTCCAGTGAACCAAATGGGATTTATTTCTTCAGACTTTCAGGGTCAAGTGAAGAGCCATAGTCAATCCTATCAATGGAGCATGGGCTCTGCAAACCTTGGGAGCAGTTAAACTGAACTGCCAGGAGGGTGATATGGCTGGATGTAAACTGGCCCTTTTTAGGTTGTGCTTTTTTGGAAGATTTTTATAATTTCTGTGATCTGATCTGTGCTTTGTCAGGTCTTACAGGCTGCATCATACAGGCAGCAGTAATCCAGCATCTTAGACTGACAGTAATGTGTCTGATGAAAAAATGAACTGTGACCCCTGAGGAAAAGGATTATCCCATAATCCTGCTAAGGCAGTGGAGGGGGTCTGTTAAACCAGCTGTGCTCCTTGGCAGAGCTGGGTTTTCTGGAGGGTCTGCAGGATGCCTGCCCAGCATCTCTCCTGTGGCGCAGCAGTGCCTGGAGCTGGGTACAGTACTGCTGTGGGAACAGAGACCACACTGCTGAAGTTTTGACCACGTTGGCTGATTCTGCTTTTTAGTGGTTATAAAATCACTGTTCCAGCTGTGATGTGTAATCACAGATGTGGGCAGGATTTATCATGGAAACAATTGGATTTTGGCTGCCTTGTTGAATAATAGCTCATGTGAGTGAGAAAGTTGCATCAGAAACCAACAGCTGGTTGGCTTACCACTGGAAAATGTAAACTAATACTGTTGATATAAGAAGGACATCACCAAGAAGTAATGAATTCTATACACTGTTGAAGTAGATCTGAATTATTGACTCTGTCAACAGCTGAAACACCAAATTTAGATAATATTTCCCCACCACAAGGGAGAAAATAACTATTAGATTCATTAGTATCATTTCTTCTGATGTTCTTGGCTGTGTATTTGATATCTTCTGTCTCCTTTCTGTACAAGACATCAAAACTTGGGTAGATTAAAATATTAATCATACTGAATTTTGAATTCTTCGCAGTTTTAAACCTAGTCTAGACTACTTCTGCATTTTTGACTTGGAAGAATGAATTTTTGAGCCAGCCTGTCCAGCCACAGGCATGCAAATTACTCACACATGGGTGAGATCCTAAGAGTGAGAGAATGCCAAGAAGGCTTTTCTCCCATAAAGTATCTCGGATTTTACACAGAAGCTCTCTGGACACTAAACCTTTGCCCTTCCCTCCTATTACTTATTCTGTGTGCTGTAAAGAAGATGATTTTAAGTGAGGAACCTACAAAGGGCTAGGTATGAGGAGAGGCCTTTCATGCTCCTTCACAGGATCCTCAGGCAACAGTTTGCTCCCACCTCTTAGAGACACTTGTTTTCTGCTTTTTCATTTCCTGGGCTTTCAGCTTGTTCCACATCCACTTGTACCAGAGAGGATGAAGAACTGGAGTGCCACATTTAAGGATAATTAGACCCCTTGTCTAACCTGTGGGCTCCTCTAGATAATGAAAAATTAAAGCTTTGTTAAATTTAAAAGATTTTCACTCTAAGAAAGCTTAATAGATTTTTTATTCAGACCCAGTAATTCTTTGGAAATTTCTGTCTTAAGATAGGAAAGTCATGGCAGGTGTTTCCCAGCTAGTTATTCTGCAGAACTTTTTTGTTTGTTTCCCCCAGACAGCAGTAACTGTAATGCATGGCAGATTTCAGGGCACACCGTTCTCTTCATGATGAATAATTTATATAGCCTTCTGACTTTATAAGGCAGCATCTCCATGTCAAGCAATGTAATACACCTCTACATCGCACCCTGGGACAAGAACACTGTACTGCTTTGAAAGTAGAAGGGAACATTGGGTTGGTAGGACAACCTAATCTTTAAACTACAACTGCAGTAGGACACAGGAATCTGCATTCCTGTTACAAGAGCAGTGGGGGTTTTAATCATTATAGTGACAAGAGTAAGACAGACTTTGGTTTAAACAGTAAGGGGAGAAAATGCCTAATAAGAAAAATTGATCCCAAGCCGTGGGAACAGCCTACTATAGTGAAGGAATTAAGCAGGTTAGATGAAATGTCAGGTGTAATCGTGCACTGAGTATGATGTAATCCAGGGGGGTGATCCAAGCTCACTCTCTCTTCATGATCTTATTATCCAGGCACCTATTGTGGACCAGTGCTTTTACCACATCAACTGATTCCTTAATTTTGTGCAAGGTTGTATCATTACCATCTGTTATTTGGTGCTTTGGATTTGGATATACAAAAATGTCACGGGCAAGGACAATGTCCTTGAAATTGTCTTTTATGGATCCTGCAGCAGAAAACCTTTTCAATTTTCATAGTGAGGTACCAGTTGCCCAAAAATCTGACAGGTACCACATTGCCCTTTACCTTGGTGAGCTGAAAGGATGGATCAGCTAGGAAAGGCAGCATTTGAGATACTGTTTAAATGGAAATAAATAAGCATTAAGGTAGACCCTGGATGTCTACTAAGTTTTCTATGGTGAGTATTGTTTTGCTGGAAATGCAAAATGTTTTGCTGGAAATGCAAAATGACTAAATCCTGATGAAAGTGGCAAGTGTCATAGCACAAAAGAACATCTGGAGGGTGGAAGATTAGGCAATCTTGCTTGAGGAGAGGTAGCAGCAGGTAGTTTCAGTGGTGTAGAGTGTGTAGGTGAATGCCAGGAAAGGATTTCCACACAGTCTTCGAGAAGAGAAAATTATCAAAGGAAGATAAAATTACTGATTTCATTTCTGGTTCAACAGAAAGAAATTTTCTGGTTTCAGTTTTTATTCTGCCCTGCTCTACCTGTACCTCATATTTGAATCTTTGGTAAGTGTATGTAAACTAAATCTTTACTGGGTGCGTGAGCCTGGACTTTAGCAGCATGTCAGGTTTAGTGGGATCATGGTCTGCAAATCCAGCCTCAGCAACTGGTCACAAGTCACAGGATTTTTATCTCACCACAGGAACTGCCAGAAAACAAAAGGGAGGTGGAAATTAAGAAAACAGTTCATCCTGCAGATAGGCTGTTGAGAAAATAACCACGGTGCCACAGACGGAAGCACGCCTTTACTGGGGATCCAGACGTTTGCATCTCCAGCTAGTAGGAACTTGCCAGCTTGAGTAGAGTTACCTTGATATTAAGGTAAAGAATGTTTCTACCAAATTAACTGATGGAAGGAAAAACATCCTCCTGCCACACACATACCATTTCATACAACATTTTTCCACACTTGTGTTGTGTTTTTCCCAATTTAAGTCTTTCCTTGGGGCTGGACTAATGGAGCTTGTCCTTTTATTTACCCAAAGAAGAGATGAATCTTGATGGTAAAAATACAGACTTCTCTACACTGCCCTACCATTGTTGGGGTTTTTTAACCATTTTCTGGACATTTTCTGTTTTATTTTGTGTAATGCATTACTCTTTGTCTTACATGCAGTGTTTCCATCCAATGGGTCAATAGTAGTCACAGCAGTGACTTTAGTGATGTGGATGTTTGCCCACAGGAATTGCAGTCCTAAATTAATTTAACAGTGGTCACTGAAATTACTTGCATGAAAAATATAAACTGCTAAAAGGTGGTGACAGGAAAACCTGAGAGATGTGATTTCTCTGAAGACATGTTCCTAAAATATCTGAAAACTTTCAAATAACCTCAAGAAAAAGTGTTGCAAAATTACTACAGATGCTTCCTTACTCTGATGGGAAACTTGTTAATCTTAAAACCTGTGAAAAATATGCATATTTGCTGTGTTCAGCATAATTTCGTATTTCTATGTGTGGGAAGGAAGGTAGAGGATTAAATAACTTTGCTGGAGGCAATTAAAACAGAGGGAAGAAACTACCGCAAACCCCAAATAAGGAGAAAAATCCCTGAAGTTTCACTGAAGCCAGCCAAAGAGTTGGAGAAAGAAATCCCTATGAAGCATGAAATCTGCTTTTGTCCCTGTAGTTTACAGTGACACCTGCTTCACAGCACACAGAGCAGTGCACTGCTTGGGATACTGTGGGATACTTGCCTTGGTGAATGCTGAGAGATGATGGATGCTTTTCCTTTGCTAGCCTTAGTTGTCTCTCTAACCTCCAGCCAGAATATTTGCTCACTAAGAAAAACAGGTAGCTGACAAAGAGGCTGTCCTCTAGATGGTTCCTGCCAGGAGGTAGTCACAGCAGGTGGGAGATAAAGCAGTGAGCTGGCTGGGGCAGAGTATTGCTCAGGAGCAGACAAAGCTCTTGTTTCACTGCAGTTCTGAGCTGCCTCTGCTCTGCCTTGCCCTGAATTCTTTAGCAGCCTTTGGGCTAGCCATTTGTTTGTCTTGAGAAACATGGGGGATTATTCTTTAAATTTTTTTGGTCGCTCTGATGCCTTGTAACTTCTCAGAAAGGGCTTTTATAGGTTTATTTGAATTTTAACTGCACTTGACTTAACTGCAATCAATTATTGCATTACCAATGAAACAAGCTCAAGTTAAAAAAANAAAGAAGAAGAAAAAAACACCCGACCCTTGTAAGCTTTTATTAAACACTCATTGTCTGCATCCAATGTTCCCACACTGAGTGTGACCATGCTGGCAGGAAATCTGCCTGCAAGGCTACTCCAGCAGTGGCTGGAAAATAAATCCAGTGCCTGAAAGAGAAGAAAGGCAGAGCCATGTTCACAGCAGAGGGACAAGCTTCATACATTGTCTGTAAAGGGATGCCTGTTTGTGGCATCTTTCTATTAAACGCTAAAAAAAAGTGTTAGCACTGACCGGCATTTTCAGGGGAACAGGGGATTTTTTACTTGCAGAACTACACAGCACTGCAGCCAATAACAAGTAGGCAACTTCTTTGACTTCCTGTTGTCCTGTGTGTTTATTCTGCCTCATCCAGCAGCTCCAGCATTATTTGCAAGGATGCTACTAACCCTGAATAATTCACTCATGGTGGCTCTAAAATTTTTACTCTCGTCTTTGAAACAGTGCTATGAGGTGCCTAAGAACCAGGCTCTGTAAAAGACCATCATCCCCTTTTTTGTGTGTGTTTTTTCCCATTCAACTCTGAAATTCTGCTCTTGTGTTTCCTGCCTTTTTTCCAACTTTGAACTCTGCTGCACATCCAAAGGGACATGCCTTTAAATAGACTTTGAGTATTACCTTGCTTTCTGTGAGAATGACCTTGCTTTCTGGGGAGAGCCTGCTTATCCAGCCATGCTTTTAAATTAATTTCTGCATTGTGGTGGTTTTCCTGTTACCCATTCAGGCTAAGCCTGGGATTTTCTCATCAATACACTTTGTTTCTGTCTTAGGCCAATGCAAGTCATACATCTGGAGATTGATCCGCTAATTTTCTGAACTCTAGAGGATTTTTTCATAGATGTACTAATCCAGCCCCACTTGAATGAGCCATAATAAATAAACACAATAAAATGGCCAGATACATTTCTTACTTGTGTACATGGAATAGAAATATTCTTTTAAAAGGGTGACACATTTCCAGTCTGTCTCCTGTGTGCAAGCAGCGTGGGACCTGTGGATGGGCCAGCGCCCTGTTCCCTCTGCTAGGCAATGCAAATTGGAGCTGCTTCTGTAGGCTTGAAAAGATTAGGTGCAATTTCCATATTACAAGTGAGAAAATGCAAACGTGCATTAAAAGATTCCATGTCAGGGCTTCATAATAGAAGCTCTTGGTGGTTTGTCATCTTACATGCCCTTTAGATAAAGCGTAAGGGTTAAAAATTAATGTGACCTTTTCCTTCTCCCATCTAGATCTAGATCTGTGCCTGTTTAGAGAGTGTGCATGTGCCTAGAATGAGAACAACTTACTTCTGGAAGACTACTTCTGGAAAACTATGGTGCTAGAAACACTAAGAAATCTTAAACTCAGATGAATCAAATCTGCTCTTTCTCAATCTGCACAAAACTTGCAGGTTGACAGTGAAATGCTACAGCTTATGTAAATAAAAAAGTCCTATTGGCAGGTGTTGCGGCTCACCAGTGGATATATATAGTCTCTACTCTTGTACAGACCTTGTGAGTCAAACAGGACCTAAATCTTTAGAACTGTGTTGGTTTAATTTTCATGTAGTTATATTGGAGGTCTTTCTTCATGAGGTGAGCCATAGATTGCCTTGCCCTCAGCTCCCTTGCTGGACCACAGGATCAGAAGTACTTGCTCACAAAGGGGTTGCTTACACTGATACTCAAGCATCTCAGTCTCCCTGCCTATATGCTGAAGTGAAGGTCTACAGCTGCTAATGGTAGCTGCACAGTTATTAGTGACTAATAGTAGTGTGAGGAAAGTCTCATTGACAGTTAGTATGAAATGGGATACAGTCCACCACTGTGATGGCCTCAGAGCTTTCCTCTGACTTCCACAGCAGTGTGGTACCCTGTCCTTCTCCTGCCCCACCAGACTGAAGGATTTAAGAAAATCTAGTTTCCTTCTGAAGTAGCACATGCCTGGGGTGAACCTAGACCTCCAGTTGCTGATATATGCACATGCATGCTTTGCTTTTGTAATGCTTTAATCAGATTGGCAGCATCCCTCAATTAGAAGTGATCAGCAGCAGCAGGCATGGGTAAGCAGGTTACATCTAGATGGCAGTGTTACTTCAGGAGAGCGCTAAAAGTCATCTCAGTTCTGCATGGACTGAGCCTGATTGACCTTACTTAGCAGGAGGAGAACACGCCAAGAACTTATCTTGTACAACCCGTTAGTAAGCTTCAAGTTTCTTGAACTTTAGAACAGTCATTTTATGTCTTTACAAACCTGTTCCACCTGTCTGCAGCTTGTCAATATTTATCCTGTGCCTTATTACATTCCCAGGCCTCATAAAAGGCATTGATTTGTTTTGCTTAACCATTTCTCTGACTGTCTCCCAGTGTAAATAATGATGTGATATTAAATTACACTAGAGTAGATTCACAGTGCTGAATTCATTATATATATATATATATATAGTATTTTCATGCTAATATCTTAATAAGCCATTTTGGAAATGGCCTGTTAAACATCACTAAATACTTCTGTTTAATTTTTACTTCCCTCTAAAGTCTGTGAACCAGTTGTAAGTATTTCTTATTCTGAGATCATATGAATCCCTGCCAAATATTGTCCACTTTCTGGTTTATGTTTTTAAAGAGCAAGTCTCATATTAGCATCTGGAAAAGCCCCTGTGGTCACAGCTGTGCCATGCCATGCCATTGCTATTCTTCTCAAGCACTGCAGAGTCCTTTGAAGTATTTCAGCAATGTGTCCTATGTTATTCCAAACCTCTGCAAGCTTGATGTGTACCTAGATTCAGATATGCGAATCTGCCTTGGGGTTTTGAGCCCAGGATATGCCTGCTCATGCTTTTAGGATGTGTGCTTTATTTTTGGTGCCATATTTCACCTAAAGCCAAAGACATCCAGTCTTTGTTGTCTGGCTGTTGTTGTACCACACCTATCTACTCCATGTCTTCCTTCAAGTGATGAGACAAGACAAGCAGATTTTCACACCAAACCGTGAAATCCCGTTTTTGCAGTGCCTAGGCTTAGCATGAAATCCCCAAAAAAGGTAAAATGAAGATACGTGTCTGGCAGAGTAAAAGTTATGATAACACAGGCAGCTGTTCAGATTTGCAAAGATCAGGTAGAGCAGGTTCAGAGACTGTGTGTGTGAGAGTGTGTGTGTGTGTGTGTGTGTGTGTGTGTGCGTGTTGTGAGGTGCATATATAATACAAGGTTGTCCTTGGCTACAGAAGGTGTTTTATTGCTCTGTTGTACTTCCCTAGAAGAGCTGCTTTTTATAAAAGATTTTTAAAAGCAGTCCTTGCTGTGCTGTCCCTTCTTGTCTGTGCAGTCAGGAGTTGCACTCAAACTTGTTGTACCTCACGTCTTGTCACTTTTCAGGTCCAAATTCTACCACACCTCCCCTCCCCCCAGCTTTTTCTGCCCGAACAGGTTTGTTCTGTTCAATCATTAGTTACTGAGTTTCATCCTTTTTGTTGGTTGTTTTCACTTCCCTCTGGAAAATTGGCTTCAGGCTCCTTTTATCTCAGTCGAAAGTTTATCCATACCTACCCTACAGCCAGGATTTCGAAATCAGAAGTCTTCCTCAGTTTCCTTTCTAAAGAAGAAAAGTCAAACCTTCAGCAAACTACTTTCATTAGTGTAAGTTTTATGTAACCAGTGTTAACTCAAAAATACATAAAATATTTATGGAGATACAGCAAAAGCCTGTGTTTCACTTAGCTGTTTGGCATTCTTTGAAACAAAATTATTTATCAGATGCTGTATCCTTATAAAACGTATATGAATGTGTGTGGTTTTGCTATGTCCCGTGTCAAATTATAATATGTATTGATGTGTATATTATCTCTGAGTGAAGATAAAACTCTGTTGATCAGCAGTGTTTTTCTTTTCAAGTCTTGCTAAGATCAGGAAATTAAGAGTGACTCCAATGTAAATAGCACTGAGAGTCAGCAGAGCTGTGTTCCCATGGGCCTCATTAGCTTCTTTAGCATGAGGACACAACCCTTTCCTCCTGATCCTTGAAGTTAAAAATGTCATGCCCCCAGTATGACAACAAAAGAGTTGAGGGTTTTACATAACTCTTCTTTTATTGACCCTATGAGGATTATGAAAATAAAACCTGCAAATGGAAACTCATGTAATGAAAAGAATAACTAATATTGAGCAAATTCAATTTTTAAGCACTTATCAGTATTTGAAATTTTATTTAAAGGTTTCTTTTCTTTTTCAAAGTATCTGTTCTGAAATTAACTTGAATAGACCCAGGAAAGCTTCTCCAATCTTATAGGGTTTATTTCCCCCACTGGTACTGTAGTTTGCTAGCAGCACCTGCCAACAATCAGTAAAAAGGGCCTTAACTTTCTGAAAACAAACTAAAAACAATGCAAGCTGAAATTGCAAATGGACCCTGAGTTCACCACAAGTGCTGCTCCTATCCTGTGTCCTAAGATGGAAAATATGGATTTCTTGTTTCACACAGTTTTGAATAACTTTTTTTTCAATTTCAAATTCAAAAATTCAATTCCTATTTTACTGGCTATAATAATAGGCTACAGTCATAGAGGCCTTTTCTAAGTATGTCCTTTCCAGCATTCAATCACAAGCTTTAGGCAAACCAAGAAATCTCTCTGTCTACGGGTTTCCTGTGACATGGGTGTCTGCCTATGGGAGTTACTGGAGTGGATCCCCAGGCTGTACACATCATTCCATGTTGCCTGCATAGCCCCAGGCATGCAGAAAAGCTCAGTCTAATGTGAGACCTAAAGACAATGTTGTGAAATTCCCCAGGCAAAGGTCTATATTTTTTGTGTATGTATACACATGGACATGTTTGTTGTTATATATACATGCATACATGTATATGGCACACAGCAGTGCTGCAGTGTGAATGATATATATATATATATATATCTGTGTGTAATTTTCACATATAATT
>WEIU01012671.1:69043-88657 GCA_013389925.1 Aegithalos caudatus | reverse complement strand
GAAGGTAAGTTTTGCAATAACAGGCACATCTCTCTTCCCTTCTTTTTCAGGGAACTTTTTACAAGTGATGCCCCCAAAATAGGGGTGTGATATATTACTTAAAAGAGCACACTGTTCATCTTATTCTGGGGTGACACAGTTACAGTCAACACAGTCCTCTTCTCATTGACATCAATTGTGAAAGTCATATTGACTTCAATGACTACATCACTAAACACTCCATACAACAAAATGTTTTTGTTAAGTAACTCCACAGAAAAAATTGCAGTTCTGGGATAAATTAAACATCACCCTTCTGCATCTCCTGACGGTGCAAGATACTGCAAGCACTTAACACCAAAAGCCATGACAAGATGAAAAGGGCTAATTCCTACTCCTAATGACAAATAAGTTATACTAGGAAGAAAGGTACTAATTAACTGTATTAGGTTATCACTCAGTAACAATGTAAAATACGTGCATGGAAATGTGCTATTTAAAATGAGTTCTTCTCGGAATAATTTTCTTTTCGATTAAGTCAGGTCATTAATCATTTAAACCTGAGACTTATTTAGAAAATACAAGTGGACAGGTGAAAAAAAAAAAGTGAAATAAGATTTTACTAACCTTCTTAATTTATTTTGAATTTATAATGAAATTGTAACACAGTGGAATACATGGTGAACTAGACTGACTCAGCTTTCCAGGACCCATTTCTTGTCATTTATTACTAGTTGGGTTTTGAAATCTCTGTGTGTGTGTGTGTGTGTGTATATATATATATATATATTCCAGGTATTCAGTTGAGTGTGTACGCAGATAGAGAAAGGTACAGTAGCACGTACGCTTACAAGGCTGTATCTGCTTTCATCAGGAGTTAAGTCTTTAGAAACTTTAATAAATATCTAAGTAAAACTTTCAGAACATTAAAAAGACCACAACAAAAGAAAATATTAAAATGGAGGTTTAATTTTCTGGGGGATAAAAAGCTGCCCATGCTACATGCCAAGTCTATCACAGGTTGGTATTTTTCTTTTACAGTAAACTGAAAAACATCACTGAAATCCTCAGACTGGTTAAAGACTAGGGCTCATCATGCAGCCAAAGATACTTCCATAGTTACAGCTTTCATTCAGAAATGCTCACTTTTATTTCACTGCTTAGAGGTCAGAGCCATTGTGAAGAGGAAGAAATTAATATTTTGGTAGAGCTCTTTGTGCCTCTCTCTTCCAGTCAGCCTTGGTAGGAGACTTCTCTGGATCTAGCCAATAAAACGCTTTGGGCACAATGCAGAAGTCACGCTGGAGCTTGCTAAGACGTGGCTTCCCCAAGCTCTGAGCTGAACATAACCAACCTATAATTGCCCATCACATGGGCCAATCAGTGAGTTATACCCTCCCCAATGCTTCTGGCATTTTTGCAACATGAATTTGCCAAACTACCACATCTAGTCTACCTTCCACATCAGTCACCTTTGCTCCTCCTGTAACTCAAAGGAGTTCCCATTTCTAAAATAGGAGGGAAACAGAAAGCTGAAAAATGGAAGGCTGAGCTGGAGGCTTCTTTGGTGTGTCTGAGTAGAAACAAGCGCTCCCAGGCTCTTTCCTTCATCTTTCCTGCTCCATCTTCTACAAGTGGAAGGCAGTCTCCATCCTCTCCATTAATCAAAGGAAGCAGAAGAGAGTTCTGCTTGCACTGCATAAACATTCAACTGGGAAAGATATTCAGTGCTGGAAAGAAAGTTTTTCCAGAGAGGACTGAAATTCTCAGAGGGCTGGCAAGGTGTATTGTCTTGATCTGGCTACTGAGAGTAATGAAATCTAAACAGACTTTTATTAACAAGCCTTTTCACACCTCCTCTGCTCTCAGCAGCTGAGCTCAGCACTGAAAGAGAGACTATAATGCAGTAACTTTGAGAAGCTTTCTGTGCCTCTCTCAAATCAAGCATGCACTGGTTACCTAACTGTGCATGAGTACAGCACCAGCATCAGCTTCTGCCAAAACTCTATTACTGGAGGAAATTGCAAATTTGACAGATTTGCCATCCTAAAGTCATAATGGCCTAAGAATGAAGAGGAGAGTGAAACAGATTTGCTCACATCCTGACCAGACTTGCTCCACATCCTGTCTGATCTGTGCTGATAGCCTTTGGTAGTAGCTCAAGGGCTCAAAAGAACTCTTTAATTATCAAATTGACTTATAAGTCTATTTCCAGCTTTGCAAACACCACTGAACTTTTATTTTGACCAGAAAAAAAGTACACTGAAAACACACTACATCTGAAAACATTTTTCTTTCTCATTTAGAGAAAAACTTTATGTCTGAGACTTGTAGTTTTAGCTGCCTCTTTTTCTCCTGAAAAGCATTTCACTTCTCTCAGTGCCAGCTGAACGTCTCCTTCCTGGTTCTTTCCTTTTAAGACTCTGAAGTTTCTAAGTGGATTAGGTGGGTAAGTATCTGTTCAAGGTTTTGTGGAACATATTCAGAGTAGCTAACACCAGGTGGGTTGATACTCGAGCTGGCACAGCAGGATTGCTCCAGAGGCCCCTGGCAGTTTGAATACTTGGTGCATCTATGCAACCTAATCCCATATTTTGACTACTCGAACAACACATCCCCTTGTATAATGTGCTGGTGGTTATTGTATCAGGCACATGATCAAATAAAATCTGAAATCATCACATTAAGTTCTTCACACAAGGAAGGAGTGCTGCATGCAGAAATATACCGTGTTGATTTCCCCAAGCTGGACTTACTGATCAGCTACAGGGAGAAATTATACCATAAATATCACTTCACAATATTTGATCCTGAAAATATGCAACTGGGCATAGCATTGGTTTTATGCATCTGTATTCTCTTTGCTTAAAGGTTGTTTAGAGATACATTTGCATCTCCAAGACAAAGTACGCGTTAATTACCTAATGTTTGCACCGTACTCTCAGGAAGGAAAGCTATGTAAGTGCTAAGTGCTATTAGCATCATCTCCTTCTATTTTTCTCTTTCAGCTTTTAAGTGAATATAGTGCTTGAGAAAGTTGTTGGATTGACAGCCCTGGAGACTGAAGTCTAAAGTGCAGCACACCCGCTGAGCCAAACAGAACTAAAATGTACAAAAGCCTCTCACCAAATTTTAAATACATGCTTCATTTAGCTATTGTTCTATGATGGCATGTAATACTACCACTGAAAGTTTTGCTGCTCCCATTTATTTGTTCTAAACATCAGTTCAGACTCTTCCTTTATTTCTTACTTTTAAAAACCTTTTCTTGCTGACGGGCAACACCCCAGAGACCGCTTCCCTGCCTTCAAAAATCCCCCGTTACGATGGAATGCTGTTGAAGCGTAACTTCATGCTGCTGCAGTCAGGTACAATGGTGCATCCTGGCATTCACTTTGCACATCACAGAAAAGTACATTAGCTAATCTCACACAGTTTTAGTACTGATCACACTAAGTGCTTGTCTACAGAAATGCTACTCTATATTACAATCTAAATCTGAGGCAAGGAGACTTCTAATGGAAGATCTGCTCCTCTAGACAGGGATACTAGTGTTTCTTAGAAAACTAAGTCAATAGTTAAATAACAATTCAGTTTTCTGAGAAATAGGTCATCTTATTTTCATTTAAACACTAGATTTCCAGGAGTACACCTCTGACCCCTGAAAAAGATTTGGAGTTTTTTTATAATTTACTTTTTTGAAATCCTTTACAGTATACTGAAAGACCAATCCTACCTTCTAAGATGCCTCTCCACACAAGTACATTCAGATCACTTGTAAAGCTTCCTCTTGATTTCAGCTAGGGCCACTACTGGCTCCAGGAAACTGCCATTCCTGTACACAAGTTCTCCAAATTACACAAATGTTTACTGGCTGTTGGTATCATAGTCTCCTTTTATCCACTGTTGGCTTGCCGCCAGGTGGGACTGTTTGAGCTTTTAAGTGAAGGGACTTACCCTAGTTGAGTAGAGTGAGCACATGAGATGCAGAACACCTGCAGTGTGCAGAGCTGATACTAACAGCTGCTGTTTCAGATTCTTCCAGAAGATTCCTTCACTTGTCTTCACAGGTTCCAAAATGCAAGTTTGGTGCCTGGGTCATTTTCAGTCCTGCAGAATTTCAAGACCCAGCACTTACAGAAAATAATTCCTTTCCAATTCCAATTACTTTCCAGTTCGGGAAATTTCTCAGGGCCTCTTGTCAGGGCAGGCTAGTCTTTTATGATTTCCAGCCTGCAATGCTGCTCCTTTCTATTTCATCTTGACTTGATGTCATTAGTCTTCTTTCACAGAAACCTGAGCATTCTTTTCCTAATTTATCTAGATGGTACCCTGACAGCAGCTTCTTTGATCAAGACTTTGCCATTTATGTCTCTTCTCCCGTTAATCATTCTCTGAAATGAGACTTGTAGTAAAAAATAATTAAATCAAGTCTGACTGCTTTCAAATTTCTTGGCTTTCTGAGATTCTGGGTGCTCACTTATGCCAGGCCCGTTGGAGACACTGTTTTCTCTGGTCTTTCAAACTGGCCATTTGGGCTATTTTCCTATACTAGAAGGTCAAAACGGGTTTTGAAATTGGTGAAACTAAAGAGATATTTTCAGGATGTAGCTATGACGTCCAGACGCTTTGTTGTTTGATGGTTCTCCCCAAAAGAATCCACCATTTTTTATTAAAAAAAAAGTTAAATCTGGAGGCAAAGTGGCCACATGATAATTTTTCTTGTCTTTTCTTATTGGAAAACAAGAATTCTCTATTATGCAAAATGTCTGTGCTTAACTCCGGGTTCCCACCTGTTCTCTTTCCTTCAGATATTGATTTTCTGTCACTTCATATGTGCAGAGAAAAAAAGACTAATGATTTGTAGGAAAGTGATATCTAAAAAAAAATCTTTTTATAAATGTCGTCTAGACCTTATGCTTATCTGCCTCATGTTTTGTGAGGTCTGATTCTGAATTAAAACCTCCAGCTTGTACAATGCTTCAGGATCTCTTCTCAGCAAGATGGTCCATCTCCTACTGGTCAGACTTGTTCTCTCTTGCAAGTTGAATTTCAAGTCCAAGGTATCTGTGGCCTGGTTCCTAAAAGTCAAAAAAACCATAACCAACATCCTAATTTCTCTGGCCAGTGGAAGTCTTATTCAGAGTACAGCTTATTCTGTGAGTGAGACAAAACTTCCATCAACCTGAGATGATAAAATAAACTGCCCCAGGGGAATAATAAATATCATAATATTTAACACCTTCCTCATCAATGAGAAGCACATTTCTTTATGACTTTGTTGGCATAACCATGGATATAAGTATGAGCCTAAACTTAATTAAACAAGAAGTGTTACTACTCACTAACTTCTTCCAGCTTGACAAAAAATAGGGAAAAAAAAAAGACATGATGTTTGATGTACAGTCACATTATTTGGTCCAAGGCCAGAAGGTGTTGAGATTTTACAGTGCTCAATATACTCTAGGAATGTGTGTGTGTGTGTGTGTGTGTATATAAAATAATTGTAATATTCCATACAGGTCTACATAGATACGGAACAAGGTTAAAAACAAACAAACCAACAAACAAACAGTAACACTTTTTTGACATCTATGACACACCAGCATCTGTCCTTAAGCCAGAAATGATCATTTAGCTTTGTCAAACACCACTGGTTTTTATAAGAAATAGTCTGATAAATTCAAGGCAAATCATTCTCCAGTTTCCTGTATGGCTGCATATAATGCATGTTCTTGCTATTAAGTCTAAAGCATTACAAGACTGTAATGTTCTGTATCTCATCTCAAATTTTCAAACAATCCAATATCCAGTCTACGTATAGATATATTCTTGCTGTTTAATCTCTTAAAAATCAATCAATATTAATGTGTCTGCCTTAAACTTTTAAGGTCATTGTCTCCCTTCTGACATTTTAAACTACATCAACATCACATTATATCATTATAGACTCATGAAGCAATGTACTTTTACATTTTTGCAAGATAATGTCTCTTTTGTGTTTCAGTTTTTATCATAATATAAATCTTGAAATGTAATTTGCATATCTTTTGTTTAGCGAAGGAGACCCCCATTTAAGGCTATGTAATTTTAATACATAGACTTAAAAGTGGATGACTTTTTAAAGGAAATGCACCAAAATATTCCAATTTATTCTTCAACTGAAGCAGCAGCTCCATCAGTAAATTAGTAAATTGCCTTAACAATACACTTGCTAACAGTTATGGTCTGCCTGCCTTGGGCTCACTTGACAGTAGGGTTGCCATCTGTTAAGAAGTCCATTCATGGATTTTAAAGGGCTATTTCTAGGCTTTTACTTGAAACATCGAAAAACACCTCTTAGCTCTTCAGCTTTCCCTCTACTCGTCGTGGCTTTCCTGTCCTCTGTTCACCTCCCTTCCCACCCTGCCAAGAGCACCAGTGTACCCCCAGCACTGACTGGTTTCTGCACCAGCAGCCACATCCCAGTTAAAGGATTTCAGACACGCTCAGTTCCAAGGAAGTCTGGCCCGTTTTTAATGCCCAAGGTGTGCAAGTAGAGAGGACGGAGGACACTTAGAAACAGGGACAGACAGAAATGAACAGGATCAATCAAGAAATTCAAAAGCAGCCATGAAGGAAACAAAATCAAGACGATGAATGGGAAAGGAATACTAGGAGCTCTAGCTCTGGATAGATGGATATTTCATGAATTCCTTCAATAAATAGGGAACCTCTAGGGAAATTCAACACCTGGCAATCTTAGTGGATAGTGGTGCTGCAAAGAAAGCATAATGTTCACCCCTCTGGTAAATTCATGCAATTAAACCCCCTTAAAAAAAAAGGCCCTCTTAGGCTTTCTGCCCAGTAAACTCACAGCGAAAAGCAGTTTTAATAAATGTTATAAATCTCACCTCTGAGCCAACAGGAAATTCAAGTGTTTAGCATGTGCAGGAGCCAGGGAGCTGGTGAAACAAAAGGTAAATGTGGATATTAGAATAGGTTATGCCCATACTCAGATTGGACAGCAGTAGATGCATGAGGCTCACAGAGATGAGGTTTTTTTAAAACATCCTTTCTAGTGCCATCTTTGACCATTTATGTTTATGTTACAGAATTCTCCTTTCTTTGTGAGTGAACAAATTTGTTTAGTGATGAGTTTGCTGGTTCAATGAATTCAGAATTACTCCTTACTATACATTATTGGAAAGCAGTTTTGAGTTTCAATGTTTTAGACATAAAACTAAATAAAGAAATGGCAACAAATATCTGTGGTTTCTAAAATGAAAAGATCAAAGAAAAGAGACTGCAGAGAATTTTTGATCAACACCTTGACAAGGGGTGTTAGTTTTAATAAACAGTAAGAATTTTAGGCCATTATTAAGTATGAGATGCAGCCTCAGCTGTGTTTCTAATTTCCTTTCTTGCCTTTACTGCTGTTGTATAAAGCTCTGTAGTGACGAAAAACATTTATTGAAAAACTCTGAGCACACCGTTCAAGATTACGTTATTTCACCTGCCTATGAGAAATACTTGCCTCTTTGCCCTCCGTGACGCCAACAGCTGCAGGTACATTCTGTATATGGGACAAATCACTAGACAGAGATGCACTTATAGAACTGCATTATAAGAAGAATTTTTTTATTGAGTCTGAAGACTAAATGATCACAGTACATAATTCCTTTTTGTTGATGCTCTTTTAAAGCCATAGATAAACACAGCCAGATCTTTGTGCACATATTTTTAAAGTGAATTTAAGTATACAAAAACAATGCATATTTGGCAACATATCCTGTGAAAAGGAGGTTTAATGAAAATTTTCTTGGAAGATACTGTCTACCAAGCTATAAATACTATACTTTTTTTGTCTACCACACACTACAGGCTTATGAAAACACTGAAGACCATGAAAATTAGGATGAAGAAATAGTGAAGGAGAGACAGAAGGTTGGATGGAAATAAGCTATATTTGCTGCTTGAACTTTTTACAGGAACCAGGACAGAGGCCTGCTTGTTCTTCCACTCTTAGTTTATGGGCAAGCTAAGGCAGAATATCATTATGAGTGAAGTCTTTTCAGAATCTCTTCCTCACCCTCAAAAAGAGCTGGGAATTAATTACTTTATTACAAGAGCGACACAAGAAACAAGTGTCTCTTTGTTATAATGACTCCATCTCTGGCTTTCCACCTATAATATTTTTCCTTAGGGGATTATTAAGATTATTAGTAATTATTACTAGTAAGGCATTACTATGAATAATGGTAATTACAGTATCATTTCAGGACCCTAGTCAAAATCACTGTGGAAGACTGAGCATAGTGAAGACCAAGGCTTTGCACATGCCTGAAGATAAACAAACACAGAGTTACACTCTGGAGAGTCCAACACTCAAAACATTTAATTTGTCCTCAGACAAACGACTGACCATTTTTAACAACTTTTTTAACTTTTAAAAGAAAACAAAGCGAAAACAGGAGGATTGCTGGAACCACATAATGCCATCTCTAGCCTCAAAATGTTCTAGTTGTGTGAGGTTTCTGTTTACAGTAAATACTGTTATAAAGAACAGTGCAGATCCAGACACCAAAGGGATCAAGGACACAGAGAGAACATTCACCCATTCTGGATACTCCATAGAAGGGCAACAAGATTTTACCCAGTCCAGTTGGCTTGTTCTGTGTCCCTTATTCGACAGAATTCTATTTTTTCCTTTAACAGAGAGCAAAGCCCTGTCTGCTATGAGTTAACATCTAACATATGCTCAGAGTGGACACACCTTAATTTTCCCACTTTTTACATTTCTTTTTATGGTTTTCTCTCAGGAACACATACCCTCCCTTCTCTTTTCACATCAGCTCTAAATCCTTGTCTATCTTGGTTTCCATCTTCAGAGTCATGACAGAACTCTTCTAAAAGTACTCTGCTGACAATTTCTGATCTGGTTTTCCACTAAGATAAGCAGAACTGCATTTATAACCTTTTAACTTCGCATATAACTTCATAACTTTAGTTTACAACTATATAAAATTTTTAAGGTTTTATTTTTAAAGGATAGTGTTATCTCAACATGAGCTCTGAAGTCACTTGATATATATATATGTACACATACACTATGTGAGCATATATACATATTAAATATGTATATCATTACACAGAGACATATACTTCTGACAAAACATGAAGAGAGGACTTTTCATGGTATAAAAAATGGCATTTGCAATTGCAATCCAGAATATATTGCAAAGGGTATTAAAATGTGTATAGTTCTATTTCAAAGAAAAACATTTTTCAATGTAACATGCTGCAGCTGTGTTTGTTAAGATTTCCTGATCATGGGGGTCACTGTAAGAAACTCAGCACTACTTTGACAAAGGTGACCAGAAGCACTCTGCCCAGAAGTGCCCCTCCCTCTGCATTAGAGGAATTGTAGGTCAGATGCTCACAGGCACATCCATCAAAGCCAAAAAAAAAAAAAAAAAAGTTTTGTAATGTTATATTTAAGAACCTAAAATCACTCCAAAACTTATAGAAGCTGGTTATCCAACCTCCTTATTACTCTGGCATTACATGTACTTAATTTCTGGTTCAGTCCAGATGCAGCTGGATTTCAATATACAAACACTGGTTCTTGGTTGTCAAGCCCCACATACCTGTTTACATGAATTTAACAACACTACAGGGTTTAAAAAGATAAGCTTTCAGGGCTGGAAACATGTGACAACTGCTGTGTCAAATTTGCACAATGTACAGAGCCACAGCCAGTTAGGCCAGCTCTGTTATCTTGAGTACAGAATCTTTTCCAATGCCTCATTCTTAAAAATTAGGTAGACCTGATAAGCCATATCCATTTGCATAGAAAAGTATCCTAAGTCTTTCATGTTGCCTAGGTTAAGCAAGTTTTAAATTAATACCACAAACAAGGTACTTACTAAGGAGAGGAAAATGCACATCATGGGAAGCCCTATTCATTTCAGCTACACAATTCTGGAGTTTAGTTTAGAAGTTTAGGGGTTCTAAATACCTTTTCATGCAACATTTTTGCTTGTTAGCCCCTTTCTTTTTTTTTACCAAATTCGGTTAAGATCTGCTTTGGATATGAATTTTTGTATAACAATATTTTTTCAAGTTTTCAATTTTGACTCATGGAAATTATCAAGCTATTATACGCCCCCACTCTTGTGTGAAATTTAAAGGTACCTCTCATGACTTTCAAGCAGTGTGTTTCCTAAAAGAAGAAAGGAAGTGCAAAAATATAATTGTTGAGATTAAGCCTCAAATTTGCTTTAACATTTGCTCATTTTCAAGAACTGATGCACTCTCAGTGCCCTAATTCTGCATCAGCCCCGAAACAGACATAAGACACAATCTTTACTTTGTTGCTGCATGAGACCCTTTCTACATTAAACATTTTTGCTTGGTCCTTAAGCAATAAGTTAGGCAGAGAGAGTGTGACAGACAAGTTGCTATTTCAGACTTGAAACAGCACCTGGAGGGCCAAGACCTTTCCCACTTTAATAGCAGACAGAGAATCATGGCAGTGATCAGGGTCACATGGTGGGTGAGGAAGTCACTGATACTGAAGGATCAGATGTCACCGTGACAGCTGTAATAACCAGGGCTTACTTCCTTCAGCTAAAAAATATCCACAGAATATGGTGAATACACTGCTGCAATATGTACTTCTTCTACCTTTGTGTCATGCTATAAACATTTAACTCTTGAAGGCTCACAGTGCAAGAACAGAACAACTAACCCTCACAAGACATTTTAAGAGAGGTATGACAGAAGAAGGCTTTTTTTAATCTTGAAAATTCAGCAGAAAAGTTATTATTTGCTTGTTATTGACAATTCATTCCTCTGAGATAAAACAACTTAATTACTAGAGGATCCCAAGGAGACAGCTGGCAATGATGAACAGGACAGCATTCAATTGCAGCAAGTGAACATCATAAAACAGGCACCACTGGATTAAAAAGTAACCTTAAACTGTTCAGCGTACACAAAGGCAGCCTAGTAAAAACACTTCAACAATGATTTAAAATCTCAAGTTAGAGGCCAGTTTCAACCTTTAGGGAAGCCTTCTCTATTCATAAGGAGCTTAACTAATCATAACTTTCCACGAGTTATCAGAACTGGATGCAGTGTGTCACAGCATGATAACTGAGCTCTGGAAATGTAACAAAAGATGTCTTTTTACAAAAATAATAGTGAGACTAAACCCCAAATTTTAATCTTTGAACTTGGTGTGGGAATAACATCCTGTTACTCATTAAGTGTTTCCATTAGCATGCAGGGAGTCTTGGGCAGGCAGCTCCTGTTTGTGTTACTGTGATGTGGAGGGCAGCACACGTATCAGGAAAGGAGCGGATTTCTGAAACCTGGTCCCAGGATGCTACACACAGTGCATCACCAGGAAACAGGACAGGCAGTATCACACACCCTGCATTTCTGCTGATAGCTAGCTATGGAAATAGTAAGTCTACCTGAAAAATAACATTACTTTCAGTTCATCTAATTGCTCAGTATTAACAGCCTAGTGTTTAAGAAAACATGCAGTATTTATTTTCTAACATGATAGAAACTCTAGCATTAAGAAAGCTTCAGAGTTAAATGGAGCCCAAAAAGGACCAGATTTCTATCTGTGTTTTCTTCGGTGTAGTTCCAGATGCATTAAGACCTCAGCAGAGACCTGCAAATATTATGTACAGCTTTCTTTTATCTTCTGGAAAAAAAGGAGGGGGGAAACGATATGAAAGAATGAAACAGTGCCAAACACTACAAGAAAGGCTTAATAAATAGAGCCCAGGGTCACAATGTTGCTCTTATTTGCCCTGAAATATATCACTGAAGTTCTGTATATTCATATTTGTTTACATTATAAATGTACTAAATGAGCTAATTATAGTGATCATAATTTACAATTAAAAACAAACAGTTAGAAATTTCAAAGGCTTTCAATATCTTTTCTTTAATCATTCACCCAGGCTCAAAATATGCATTTTTTAGATTAAAGCATTAAAGTTGCTAATTATATTCTCAGAACTAACAATTATTTCTTTACCCTTTTACTACCTTCTTCTGGCAACAAAAAAATGTCAGCACTGATTTAATTTTTTGTTATTACTGGATTAAAAGAAATTTCTAAAATGCAATTAAATGTGCCCTATAGCTATAGTAACTTTTCTATCAGCATCCAAAGCCTCTTCACTAAAACAACAGCATAAAAAAATTATTCAGACTTTCTAGACATACTTTTTTTCTCCTTTTATAACACATTCCTTTGGTGATTATCTCCAATGACAACTCAACCATCTTAATGAGACTGTGTGCAAATCTAGATCTTGGTGAAAGCAAAAAATGAAAGTTAAAGAGTCTGTTAAGAGTGCAAAACCCTGCACATGTCAAGCACCGGTTCTTCACCTTTGGAAGCTTGGTTCAAGTTCACCCTGAGGCCCTAAGTGAAAAGTTCAATAGTCTCAACTATGTCCCTACCTGATATATCACAAAATCAATTACTTTATGATGGTACCTTTGGTAACCTATGCTCAGACTGAATCAAGTTTTTTCCCATTGGGAATTCACCAATTATCTTCTCGGTAAATTATTCTCAGATGAAACAGAAGTTCCTGCTATCAGCAAGAGTTTCTCCTTTTACTGCCTCTCTTGTTTAGTAGCTGTGCTGGTTTGGAACAGTGATTCTGTGCTCAGCTCATGTACCATGAGCTGCTCTGTGATCACAGTGATCCATGGTGGCAGGACACCAAAACATGACTCAGTGCCCACATTTGTACTGGTTAGGGAAAAGAAGGATAGTCACTGCAAGCAACCAAACAAAAATTGTAGCAAGGAACATAATTGAAATTCTACAGGTCCTCAAGGACTTGACTTGTCTGGAGAACCTGGAATGGTAAGGCCCTGCCTTTAAGTTTTACACTTGTTAACATGATTTTCTAACTGCCATCAACAGCATCCTTGGCCCAGGCTTCAAGAGCACAATGATCCACCTCATCAGCAGCCCTCCCACATTTATATCTCATGTTACTTTTATAACAGCTTGTTGCTGGAGTGGATATATTTATCTTAATTACTTAATATTGTTTCCAATTTAAAGACATAGTTTTCACGTAAGCGAATGCCAGTCTGAATAATAAATACAAGCCACTGAGTGGTTTAGATATGGAATATGCATTCTATATGTTGCTTTTTAAATCAAGCTCCAGTCATTGCAAAGGACCATTCCAGCCCCTGCAGTGGTCTGTCCAAACTAAGCTCATTTAGCTTAGTCTAATTCTTGACAGTCAGAATTTTGTTTCATAAAACCACCAGCAACAAAATTAATGCTAACCAGCATCCTCTGTCAGAGCTGGCTGATGGCACACACATTCATTGTCTCTGAAAGGGATTATTCAATCCTAGCACCAAGTAAGCCAGCAGTGATACTGTCCCTGTTGCAGTAATTTTGTGGAATCTATTCTGCTTTAAACAGACATCTTCCAAATTAAAATATTGAGAGAAAGAGAGACAGAGAGTTGACAATCAAACAGAATTTTCTTCTTATTCTCTCTAGAGTAGAAATGCCTAGATATGAGCAGTGAAAATGATGGGAGCCTAAAGGAAAATCCTAACGTGCAAAGATGAAATAGACCGAGACTGCCCAAATAAAGAATGGTGTAACAGACAGAGGTCACATAATGAATGACAGAAAAACAAGAAGTCAAAATTCCTATTTACCCAAACACATAATACAGGGAAAAAAAAAAACAAACATGCAATGTCACTGAGAGAATATAAATTTAAAAAAGAGTTTTAATCATGCTAACATCTTATCACAGTTCAGCAAATTTATACTTTCCCTGATATAAAATGGGGATAATATTCTTTCTATCCCAACACAGAAAAACTTGTTGGGGAAATATTAATATTATTCTATAATGAAGAATACCATTGAAAATAGTAAAAAGAAATTAGTAATTTCATGTGCAGTGCAGGTTTGTATTGCATTAGCTGGCACAGTGGACAATAAATAAGGCCTAAGACTATAGACTAGGCAATGAAGTTAAAAAGAAATATTCACCACCTTCCTTATTGCCTGCAAATCATCACCCTCTTGTGCAAAATGAGTCAACACTAATTGTGATTTTTAAATAAGGATGTTATCCTATCACAAAGCTGAGAGAAGCTCACTTAGGATTCTAGGGAAATCCTTGAAATTCAGAGTGCTTGATCTTGCAATCTAATTGACTTGTGTCTTTTAATACAAAGTTACAAACAAGTTACCACTTCTACAAAAATAACCAGATTATTAAGTTGATTGTTTGCAAAAAAAAAAATGAAATGTTTGAATTGCTTCTCTAGAGAGATGCAAAAGATTTCATTTGTAGTCTTTGATTCTGTCATCATTTAGTGAGTTTCTCATAGGAATACTGCACTGCTAAGGAACATTTCAATTCCTCTGTAAATGTTACACTCTTCTACTGAACTTTAGCAAGAAACCTGCTCAACCTAGACTTCTGCATCTTTTCAAGCATACTCTTTCTTCATCAAGACCAGAAATATGCCCACCAAAATGGTGATGAAGAACAACTGGAAAATTCAGAATTTCCTAAATGCAGAGCCTAATGTATCTGTTCCATTTAAGGAGGCCTCTGGACAGTCAAGCCAAAATGTTGAGGGAGGCATTTTGCAGACTGAATACATTGCCTCAAAATAAAAGAGTAAATATATCAAAAGTTGTCATATATACTTTATTTAATGTATAGTCCTGATCAAAGGGAACTTACAGCAGGGTATTCTTTTAGAGCACAGCTGGTATAACACAGCACATGCTTTTTTGTAACAGCACAGTAGGAATATTTCAGGATATGTAGATGGATTTGAAAATATAAAAACTATTGGTAATATTTTGGATAACCTGGCTACAAGTTCCTCTGGTAGGTTGGATGAGATGAACTCAGATGTGTCAGAAAGGCCAAAGCATGAAATGCTGCCTCTAATGGAAGAGAGTATAAGGTATCAGGAAAAATTTCTTTACTCCAACCATTGTAAACCATCAGTCTGTCTAGGGAAGTGTTGAGTCATCACCTCTGGTGATATTTTAAAGATGTGTAAATGTGATACTTAAGGACATGGTTTAGTGGGGGACTTGGCAATGTTGTGTTTACTGTTGGATTCAATGATGTTAAGGGTCTTTTCTGACCCAAATTATTCTGTGATTCTATACACAGATTTCCCAGGAAGAAAACTGGCATACCACAGAATAAGTTCCTCTCTAGTCCATGGGTGTTTTGCAAATCAGTGGGATAAATACTACCCTGTGTTTAAATTCATCTGTGTAGGAATGTTTGGGGTTCTTTTTAATGTTTTGCATGAACAGAGACTAAAGAAGCTGGATAATGGAAATACTGATGACCTTTACTGTATGTGAACTGATGAGCTGCACAATGTGTTCACTGCCACATCCAGGTCCAAGATCCACCAGCTGGAGGCTGAGAGTTTTCCAGGTAGCTTTGTCCTGGCAGACACCTTACAAATGCCAGTAGAAGTGCCACAGCCTTACAGAAACAGGAGGACTCCTTGGAGAAGAATGCAGCTGGGGCATTTCCTCAGCATCAGATGTGCAGACATGGTGCTGAGGGACATGGTTCAGTGGGGGCCATGGCAGGGTGAGCTTTATGGTTGGATTTAAAGACCTTAAGGGTGTTTTCCAACCCAAATGATTCTACGATTCTGTGTTGTCTTGGGATGTTGAACTGTTACCTTAGGATAGTCAAGCAGCCCTTTAATCATCCCTTCTGAGCTTTATCCATACCTCAGGATGAACTACCATCTAGCATTCCTAAAGAGACATATGCATCTACCAGAGCAAGTCACCCCTGCTGATCAGCTGTCAGGAAAGAAGACTGTCCATTGACTGGATCAAGTCAATAAATGTTGGGAAGGAATCATAGACTCACCAAATGGTTTGGGTTGGAAGAGATTTAAAACATCATGTAGTTCCAACCTACTGCCGTGTGTAAGGACATCTTTCACTGGATCAGGTTGCTCATAGACCCATCCAACCTGGGCTTGAACATTTCCAGGGATGGGGCATCCACAGCTCCTCAGGGCAACTGAAGGGAATATGCAACTTGGCAGGTTGGTACCCACTGATGGTAAGAGGGGTGCACTTGTACTGTAGGCAAATTGTCCAGCCACATCAAAACCAAATCCTACTGAGACCATCTGTAGGTTCAAGGCAGCATTCAAAAAGACTATTATTCTCCATATTCACTGGAATTTCTCAATTAAGGCTGAATCTGGACACTTAAACTGTATCATACACATTCACTTTCTGAATAAAGGGTCAATAAACTAAGATATTTTCAAACTGTCCATGCAAACTTTCCTGCATGGAAACACTATTGTGACAACACCGTTCTGTTGTTACAATCTTCAGAAAATAATATCCACCTAGTCCAACAGTTGACAAAAAGCAATTAAATTGATCATGTCACAAGGATGCTAAGATAATGAGATAAGAAACTAATAAGGAAATTTGAGTAAGGAGTTTGCCAGGTTTCCAGTCTACATTGAATATCAGGCTTTATGTAGAGTTAAAGAGGCAAGAATCCATTACAGAGAAAGTCCATCACATAATTAGAAAACAATCAACACAGTTTCTAATGCTGATTTCTTCTTCGCTTTAAACTGCTTCATTGACTTTAATTAAACTTGCCCTGGGTTATGAAGCTAGCAAGCTGCAGAAACATTTGAAAATTAAATAAAATAAAAGCATCTTTCTTGTCTGAAGGGTTTTTGCTTAGCTGTACCACATTTCTGACTTAGATTTTTGAACTACTAGAAATGCTGTATGAGACACTGCAAGACTGTTGGAAGATGATCTCCAACTCCACAGTAAGAATCACAACATTAAATTGTTGAGATTACCTTCACAGCTTTTCATCTCAGACTTTCTCTGCTGCTTTCTGAGAAATGGTGTGATGCTGTAACCACTTACAGCAGCCCTCTCCCAGTTTTGTCTAAGGACAAAGGAAAGGAATGTTGTACATTTATAACACAGGCAGTTTTCATGCCAACAGCTCAGGCCAAGGTTAAAAGTACATGACACAGACTTTGGAGGAATAAAGAGATGGTCTGTGTCCTGCCCCAGCCTGGGTCTGGCTTATGAGAATATGACCAAAATTCCCAAGAATGAGAGTGAATGGAATAACTTATAAAACATAATTGTCAACAGAAAAGAAGATGGGAACAACCATATCAAATATATTCCAGCCTGGTGTCATCTAGTTTCCATAGCTATGACCCTCACTTTATTAAAATTCTAAATAAAATAAATTCTGGTAAAGAATTAGGAAACCTCAGGTCTGAATTAATTTTGCAATTTGGTCTGCCTCTATTTTGAGTTGTTATCTTTTTATCGTCTGAAGAACTTCCTAGAAACAACTGAGAAGGGTTCAAAACCTGTATTTTTTATCTCCAGAAAAAGCAAAAATATATTCTGGAAAAATTCCAAGTTTTGCCAAGAAAGCAGCAATTATTTGCAACTGCATGCATGTGTTGGTGAAGTACCATACAGTATTGTAGAGTATTGTGGTTTAATCTGGGGTTCAAAAGATTTGATTTTAATGTTTGAACTGCTTTTCTGTTTCTTTCTTTTTCTCCAGACATCCAGAGATGTCTGAAAAAGCAGAATTTCTATGTATCAGAAGGCTACTATCCTCTACTGATCTTCAGATAATACCTAGATATCCTCACTAAAGTCCAAAGAAAGATCTTCATAAAAGTCAGTGGGACCAGGATCAGCCATATATATCTGTAAATTTAACATATATAAGGTCTACATATATATGTCCAAACAGAAGACCTAAAAATATGTTAATTGCCATTTGTTATATCTTGAATATGCACATAACATTGATGAAATGGGAAGAGTTTTCCAAACAGGTAAAGACAGGCAGTGCAAGCAATCTATAATAAGATACAACTCTACTTACGTCCACTCAAGCTGTTTAATATCACAACAGAATTCCTCCATTGTTTATGGACATTTTCCTTCACCAGAGAAGAACACTGAGAAAGTTCTTTGAGAACTTTCCATTAACTTCAATAGATGCCAAAACAGGCCCAAGAGCAGGAAATTAAGAAATATACTGTACCCAAATGTAATCATTGTGGGAATTTAGGTAGGCAGAATGTAATTATTCACACTTGAATCTGGATAGAGCACCAGGTTTATATCCCCATTCTGGCAAACATATGAGATATATAATAATCAAGAGGAGCAGGGCTGCTGGCTTTCCTCTCAGTCAAAAGAAAAGAGTAAAGGAGGAGAATAATCTGTTCACTTGATGGTGAGTAAAAGGAAGGAGTGACATTTATTGCATCATCTACAAGACTTGCCAAGAAACAAAATGTATTAAGTAAATAATCACATTTGAAAAACTAGAAATTTGGTTCTTTGTTGGTGCAAATTGAAATGTATGGTTTCCTTTCTTTTGTGTTCAGTACTAGGGAAAAATCTTTGGAAATTAGTGTCTTTGCAAAATACTGATACTTATCATTTCTACATTCATTGATATAGATGAGGACATCAAGAAGCACTGAAAAAAGTAATGGATTCTATTGCAAATGTACTGGATTGTAAAATAACAAAAAGTTCCAAATCTTGTAATAGAACTGCATTACATTCTAGCAAAGTGGATCCATTTCTGAGGTGGTACATGACAGCTTTTTAACTTTCTACAACAATATGTGACAGAAGAATACTATATTCCGTTGATACCGTAGGGTGATTTATGGAGGCAGAATGTAATAATATAAATTGAGTTTCAGAAAGACACTGTGACTAATCTTACAAAAAATGCTACAGGATGTTTAATAATCCTGGTGGGTCAGAAGTTGTTCCTCAAAAAATTCTCTTAAGACTGATTGTTATTAAAGTATGTACTGCATTCGGTTCATTTTTCATTTAACTATGTAGTCTAAAACTGCTGTCAAGTGCAAATATTTGAGTTGTAATTGGATACCCATACAAATGGAATAGAGCCACCAAACCTCAATGAAAATCGCAATCATAGAATACTTAAGGTAGTAAATGCCCTTTGAAGAGCCATAAGACAAGCATCTGTCCACATCTTTTGAGGTCTCCCTAGCAGTACTCATGGGTGTTTATTTTCCCATTAATCAAAGACAAAGGAGCAGCAATGGAGCAGCAAACTACAACTCCTTTGCATTCACTGTGCAACCCCCCTCCATCGCCTCCCTTCAGCATTTAAGGCTGTGGTGTTTATGGTGCTTACGAGTGGTAGCCCTGTGTAGACTGGTGTGAGCAGAGAGAATGGGAAGACATAACATATACAGTTGAGGGGCTTTACTCAAACCCCTTGGAAATTAGCTGAAGTCTGTGTTTTACTTACAAGGCCTCTGTGTCAGCCCTAGTGGAGAAACAGTGGAGTTTTCACAGTACATCTCTCACTGTCTGCCGAGAGGCTGTGACTCCAAGTGCTTGGAGCTCTGGTCTGAGCCAACCTGGTTTCAAAGGCGATGAGAGAGGAGCAGACGCCGTTCCACGGCCCTGACGTGCACCAACACTGCAAGAGCCGCACTGCCGCCAGGGCCCGGCGGGACGGGAGCGTGGCGGCCCCGGGGACGGCAGGG
>WEIU01012671.1:1527-48035 GCA_013389925.1 Aegithalos caudatus | reverse complement strand
AAGGGAAGGGAAGGGAAGGGAAGGGAAGGGAAGGGAAGGGAAGGGAAGGGAAGTTGTGTCATCTCTATCATATTCATAGGTGTTGCCTGTAATTCTCAGGCCTCCAGGTCCATTCACTGATCACTCAATGAATATGTGACATCTCTCCCTACACTGCTTGCCACAGACAATCTGTCCCTTCCAGCAGTGGTCAGCACACACATTACCAGGACTCAGGGTCATTTCTACCTCTTTTGGTTTTGTTTATTCAGTTGTACTGATAAACTCACATTTCCAATGTTAAACAGCTGCTATAAGCTCAGTACTGTCACATGATATATGATGCCACAAATCTTGCTGAATTGCCCTTCTTTTCTTCAGTCTATGGCCTTTTCAGACATTTTTTCTAGCCATCCTGATTTCATTACAGCAAATGTCATATCTTCTTTAGCTTACAATTTCCCAGTCACAGAACTCAGGCAGATACTTTAATGTAATGTTAAATTTTTAAAAATACTTTCACGTTATACATCCATTCGCTTTTTAAGAGTAATTTCAAAATACTGTTATGTCCTGACCAATTTTATTAGTACTTCTCCCCCCTTTCCTATGATCAAAATTAACATCTGTACAAAGAATACACCCCCTCTTTTAGAGGATTACTTTTCATTTTGAATCATGCACAGAATATGCCTTCTAACTCTATCTAGTGTAAATAATGTTTAAAATAATCAAAGCATCATCATGACCTGACAGCAGAAGCCTTTTGATGAATAGGGTTTTATGTAGGATTATCATATGACATTTCCAAACTACATTATATTTGAGTCCTATACTATTGCATTAAATTCTTCTATCATGCTGGATTTGTACATTTAGCAAGTTATCAGTGTTCTCCTTTGTGGACAGATTTTTACAGCAATTGCAGTCGAAAGCAGAAGTGCACAAGGAAACCAGTGCAGAGGAAGAATATTCTACTAATGAAGAATCAGATCTTGTTCTCATTATGCTGTGTTATTTATTCTTCTGTTTAGTTCTGACAGTGCTATTGTATTTGTTCACCAGATGCTAATACAGTCCCTAAATGTTATTTTTTAGAACACTGGATATGCTAAAGAAAACAGTGGTGTAACTACATATCAGCTAAGTTGCAAAAAAGGCCTTCTGTCTCTCATCTCTACATGCCAGTCACAATAGTCAAAATCTCTTCATCCTACAGTTTCTCTGCAAGTGACCTAAAAATGCAGTACCTCCCCCAAAATTCAGCAGCTACTGTGAAGGATGCCTTGTGAGTACATGTATTGCAGCTAATGACAGCCAACTGGGTGACAGCCACACCTCCATTCCAGATGCAATCACATACCTTAAAAAGTGCCTAGTTTAGCAGAGAGAGGATTCTCTGCCAGAGCAAATATGGAGACTCACCTGGTCTTTGGTACCCATAAAAAATTCAATTCATTGAGTTCCTCACTTTGTATCAAGAATGAAGCTGAAACATCAGTACACAGGATGATAGGACAGGACAGGATAGGGAGAAATACTCCATGTTCTTAACTGTTAATTGATTGTCCCAGCTTTATGAATGGCATAATGATAGTAATGGCCATCTATCAAGAATATTAAGCAATGTTAGCTTACAGTTGCAAAAAGAAAAAAGCCTATTTGCAATAGAGAAGTCTTTCAGAGAATAGATGCAAAACACCCCAAACACTCATGCACCCTCCGAGGAATACTTTATCATACCTTGGGATTAAGGGTGCTAGTAAGGTAAGAAGAATAGTCCAAGAGAAAAGTAACACAGAAAGAGAAATACACGAAGAAACTGAAAGCAAGAGGACAAAAGATGGAACAACAGGAATGAAAGGAAGAAAATGCCTATGTAACAAAGACAAGTAAGTAGAGAAAAGAGTGTTAGAACAGTAGGAGAGGGAGAAAAAAATCTGCCTTGGCATGTTCTTCTCCCTCCCTAGACTCAGCTCTACCATCCTGTCTGGGCCTGACTTACCCTAGCTCACAAACCCCCCCTATATTTACCACTGGCATGGAGCAGTGTACACCAAAAATCAGATTTTTAACAAACTTCCCACAGACAAAACCATTGCAGGACTTTATCTCCTTTGAAGAAATTACTCAGTTAAACAGCAGAGTGGAGGAGAAGGAGGATGAACAGAAGACAGAGGTGTGATGGCAAAGACTATATGGTGATAGAGACTAATGCAGAGCTCAGTAGTGTCCCCAAGGCTGGTGGTCGTCCATACCCAAATGTGAGCAAGGCTAAGATCCAATTCCCGCTTCCTACCATGCACCAGAGGTGCAGTGATATGGTGTTTCTCAGCCAATGAACACCCCATGCAAACAACCCTCTCATCAGTTTAATATAGTTCAGAATTCTAACTTCTACTGTGGTTTAAAATATGTTACTTTTCTACCCAAAATGTTGTGCAAATTCCTAATTAAAGAAACACACTTGATCTTCTCTGTCCTGAAGTAATACTGTTTACTCTGCATACAGAAAAAGATTTAAAAATAATAAAATAAAATAAAATAAAATAAAATAAAATAAAATAAAATAAAATAAAATAAAATAAAATAAAATAAAATATATAAATCAATACTCTAAAATAGAATTGTCTCCATTTACTCTTTCTTTATCAAGAACTAAGTCTCTAGAGGGCTCTTCTAACCTTTCGCATTCTGTGAACTAACTCAAAAAATCATGGCTTCTGATGGAGTTTAATTGCTTATCACAGTCTAAGATCTAATGGAAATAGCCAAGTATAAAATAATATGGTTCAACTGATATCAGAAAGAAGAGCATTGCTTAAGAACCTAAAACATTTTGGCTGCTAAATCCCCTGTATATTCTCAATTATATCCACCACATCCAGAGCAAACTGACAATATACCAAGTGCTAAATTCTATCTGAATTAATCCAGAATAGAGAAGATTATTTTTCAACATTCTGTTCTAGAAATTTGTTCTGTAGCCAGGTTTTGGCTGAGAAGATGAGGTACTAGGCTTCTTACTTTTGGCAATAAATATAATCCATATAACATCACACATTGAAAACATGGAAAAAAGAAAATCTCCCTTCTTAATAAATGTGAGTTGATGTAAGTATTTCCTGTTCAAATGAGTATAATCATGCCTCAGGTTGGAATACATTTGTTATCACAAGTGATAACAAAAAAAAATTTGGATGAATAAAGTAATGAAGAGGTTAAATCTGATTGTAATTAGATTTTGGTATGCATGGTCATGTGGCTAATAGTAAATTTTCCTTGATTAACTGATCCTGTTTGTTAAGAGCTCCTATTAACATTAGCACACTCTATGTCGGCTGTGGAGACACACCATGGACCAGTGCAAGATTAATGAAGGCAGGTACGCATGCTGATTAGAATGTGGCAGTTTAATAAACTCTTCTAACATTAAATTATTTAATGCATTCATGCTCATGTAGGCTATTCAATGGTCAGCTTGACCACCTATGTGTTAATATTGGGAATTGAAATGCAGAGGATGGAAGAAATATAGCAGTGGATGAGGTAATTAGCTCTCATGTCTGATAAATGGGGCAATACCTATGTGTATACATGTTTTAGCACATCACAAATGGTGCTTTCATTAACTGGAATCTCTTGCTGAAAATTTTCTGAACGTTTAGTTTGATTTTGATCCCACAAACAATTCAGCTAACTACTATATCCAGAATCTGTTTAACATTTGAAGCAAATCTATACTGAGCTATAGTGATAAAACACATTGTTAAAATACAACACAAAAATTATCACTGAGGCTTTGAAGTAATTTCTATGTCCTTCCAATGCACTGCTTTGAAACAAAGATAATATTTAATAAACATTACCTGAAAAGTTACATGCTGTGGGCTGACTCATGTTTTATCTTGTGTATTCCTCTCTCATGTGTCACTAGCAAGTGCTTGTTACCTTTGCAGGAAACTTGTGGACAAAGAGTTCAAGCCAAACAGCTGCTCTTCCAAGCTGTACCAGTATAATCTAAGTGTGTAATGCGGTTACATTCCATCTTCTTATGGGGCAACACAAGTGCCATGTCATACACTGTATCAATTCACATTCAAAGCACCAGAAAACAAAGGCAAGGTTTTGATGCAAGGTGCACGTCCCTTATGTGATGCATTCTGCCTTCAGTGGCATCCAAAGCACATCAGTAGGAGAGCTGAGGACTAGCCTGGTAGTCCTTCTTCCCCAACCCCTTCTGCTGGCATTTGAATCTCTTTTCAGGTCATTTAGCAAATCTAAATAAATGACAGAAATGGCTGATGGGCTTCAATTCAACACTATGTCCAGCTTCAAAATCCTTAACAAAATATAACCTTGCTAGAGCACTTTGGTGAATGAGCACTTTACTTATTGACTGTGGTCTGTGTCCATTCATTTACAGTAAGCCACTCATTTCAAATAGCTTTTCTAACATTTTAAAGATTAAAATGTTATAAAATGAATAGCTTTAGTACTGATCAGCCACATAAGTGCATATTACTAGAATTTAATTAGCCAGGCTATTACGTCATTCCCAATAGTACAATGTGACTACATTGATGAAAAAAAACCCATCACTCCAGGCCCAGGAATCTTTCCTAAACATAGGACTACTTGACAGGATTGGGGTGGAAACTGTGCCTTTCCTGATAATTTTTGGGTTCTATCACTCCAAGAGATTAAAAAAAAAATCAGTGTATTGAAGCTGTAGCTGAGACAGAGAGACATCCATAAAATGTAGGTAGCACTTAAAGGCAAAAAGCAGGACATTATTAGCCTTCTTATGCTTACTTAAGTCATCTGAAAGACCCATAGCAAAGCTGTAAAAAAAGAAAGGAAAAAAAAGCAAACAAAAAAATTCAAACCAAACAAAAGGAAAAAAAAAGATTACTTCCAAAAATGAATTGATCT
This sequence comes from Aegithalos caudatus, assembly GCA_013389925.1. Lineage (NCBI taxonomy): Eukaryota > Metazoa > Chordata > Aves > Passeriformes > Aegithalidae > Aegithalos > Aegithalos caudatus. Next base: position 43,121 of record WEIU01012671.1, on the reverse strand, counting down.
AAAAGAATGCTTTTGCTGAATCTTGCTTGAAAGCATGATGGAGGCAGGTAAGCAATGAGCAGAAAGCAAGCCTTACAAGTTTCTGTAAGGTCAAAGAAGTCTAGAGACTGTCCTGGCAATGCTGCTACATGGAGTTTGGTACTAAGAACAAAGGAAATGTTTCTGGCTGGCTGATGTTTCCTATGTGAAAGCAGAACAGGATTTTGTCAACAAAAAAGATTACTTCACAGAATCACCCATCTAAATTTGTTCCCTAATTGGAGCTATCAGATGATCCTAAGTTTTTATCTGTCTTCTTGGATCAACTAGAGTGACCATTTTTCATCTGGAACTACTTAAAAAAATTATAGCAATAGTAAAGTAACAAAAAAATATGTCGTCACACCCTTTATTCTAAGGGAAGAGACTTCATTAGCTTCCTTCCCTCACCTTGCAATGCAGTATTTAATTTAAAACTCTGCCTTTTCTGACTTGGATCTCAGGCGGTCATATTGGATTTCATCTGGTTTCATTGCATGTCCCAGGCTGTTCCTCTGGGCGGTGTCTGCTCCTTGAGACTAGTGCTCTGCTGCATGCCAAATTGTACTCACAGCGTGCCTGGGAAAGACTGCTAATCATCGGGTAGAGGCAAGAAGACTGGCAGTAAGAGAAAAGCATACAGATCCATTCAAAATCAAAGACAGGAAATAAGTTATTTGAGGGGACAGGATCAGGGAGAAAAGCACCAATAAAAGGAAAGAGAAGTAAAGCAGTATTGGAAGAGATAAAGAAAATGTGAAAGCAACATAAGGAAAATGAGATGAAGGCAAAGTCATGAAAGGAGGATTCACATGCTTGGAAGCTTTGACTTAATCCCTAGCAGTAGCTCCTGAGCACTTGTTGGAATATATGATTATATGACGTGGTAGAGAGAAATTCTAAGACAGGGGAAGATGCCATTTCAATTAAAGGGAACCTTCCCAAAAAATCCTTTCAAAGAGTCTGTGTGAACATTAAGCAAGATCTGTGGGTGCTACTAGATCATGGAGCCCCATGTCTTTGAGGCCACGTGCCACAGGATGCACAGATGAGCACCCTGAAGTTTGATCACTTGTCCTGTTTTGACAGATCTCGAGATAAGGATAAATGATTCTAATACATGGTAGGATTAACAGGAGGCATTGTCAGCTGAACTGCCTACACCTTCCTAAGCGGCTTCCTTTAGCTTGTAAAGGCTTTGACAGTTGGCATTCTCAGATGCAGATTTCTAGAACAGAACTGAAAGGTGTGTGGTATTGTATTCTCTGACAAGCCTAGGATTCTGAATATCACAAAGACACAAGGACTGCATTGCATTAGGTAATTTTCTGAAGTTGCTGTACTTATTCCTGTGCTTGTCTAATCCTCTCTTCTCGCTCCTCTATAATCTCTCCAGGTCCCCCTCCAATGCCCTTCCAATTACAGTTCCATGCTGCCCATCATGTCGTCAGTTGGGAGATACTAGGTTTGGATTAGCACTAAATTCCCTTAAGTCCCTCAAAGTCTCCACCTGGGTATGAAGTAAGCCTGAAACTTTAATTATTTCTGCCCAGCTGATACAAGTTTTTTCTTCCCAGATAGATATTTGTGTTTCAGGAGACCAGACCAGTTAGCATATATCTTCTGAGCATGAACTAGTAAGAATTTTGAAAGAAAAGCTCCCTGAACAAATCAACTAATACTGTATGGTATTTTTAGTCTTGAACCATGGTGATTTTGTAAGCAAATGGCACATTTTTCACAAGAAGCTGCTGCACAAACAGCTCTCAACATAAATGATGTTGAAGTCTGCTTATTTCAAATGATCAGTGAAATCAAGCAGATCATAGTTTTGGTGAAGTTCCAAAATTCTTACATCTCCATATGTATTGATTAGCTAAATCCTACTGAGAAAGACACAGGGGTAGTTGAGCGAGTTCAAGCTTTGCATTCCTCCTGAGCACATTTATGGCCACTCCACAGGCACTGCTGAGGAACATAAGCCAATGAATATCATGTTCCATTTCCAGCATTTCCTCAGTTGTGCTGTGCTCTACTTGCATTATTTCCATGAGCTGTTTTGAATCAACATACACTTTGGAAAGATAAGACTCTCTTTTACTATTTCAGAAATAGAATCTCTTTAATTTTCTGTTCTAGTATCAAAAATAGTAAAAGGGTTTATTATGTGTCAGGAAGTCTTCACAGCCTAATCTGACTTAATTATCAATATAACTAAAATACTTTTAGTAACAATAAAACAGCACAAATCAGTAAAGTCACATACAAAATCCAAAATAAAGCTGCATCGCAGTGACTTAACATAACTAAACCAGAGAAATATAGTCCAATACTTTTGTCGCTAATTTTCTTTAAAACCCACTCAGGAATACCAGGATAGAAATGAAATATTGGCTGTCTTGTCTAATGGTGCCTCTCATCTCTCTTTATGTGAAACTACCTGGGTCAGATGGATAGATAATTTTCCTACTAAGGGCTCATGCCCTTGCTTTATTAATCTGTCTTTGAGAGTAGGTTTTTCAGGTCAAGACCCCAAGGGAAGTCACTTAAAGAGAATACTCGTTGTTGGCATAAAAGTGGCCATGATGTTGTGGTCACCTTCCCCCCATTTACCCTGGAGAGAATGCAAGCTTTGGTTAGGAAACACCATCTGTGCAGTTACCTAAAAAGTACTCTTACCCATTCCACCCCACAGCTGCTACCAGGGAAAGGATGGAGGCTCATGGGGATGTCTCTGGTCCAGGCATGGAGGATGACTCTTGGATTCAACCACGTGGCCTCAAAGCTTGTGTCTGTAGAAGCATTTCTTGGTGCAAAGAGAATATGTAAGGTCCTGCTGCAGAGCAGTTAGGAAAAAAAATGACAATCATTTTATCTTGTTTATTCCTTCCTGAGGGATGCTGGGTGCACAGCCAATAGAGCCCAGATTTTCCACAATGAAATAGTCCAAAAAGTAAATTTTGTACCCGGAGATTTTGAGAAGTACTTTAGTGCACTTTATATATTTAGATTTGTAAAGATATATAGTGCAATGTAGAGGTTTAGGCCAGACAGCTACCACTAGCAGTAATGGCTATTCCACCTCTGAATTCCCAGGTGTGATACAGAAAATTACCTCCAACTATCAAATTTAACTGGTTTTACTTTTAATTTTTTATCTTGATTTTTTCATAGGCTGCTTCAGATTTTTTAAGCTATTTCAGATGTGCTGTAAGGACTCCTCATGGAATTAATTCAATTGGTAACTTGACTTTGAAGAATATACAAATAGATAAATTTATATTGTTATATTAAAAAACCCACTAGCTTAAAGGAACAGCGCTGTTGCAAACTCAAGCAAAGTTAAAGAATGTGGGGAAAAAAGGTGGCTTGTGGCAGCAACTGAGGCAGGACTTAACACTCATATAATTTTAATTCATTCCCTTCAGGATTTTCAATATGGATTTAAATTATGTGATTACATTACTAATTTTTCCCCCAGGAAATAATCACTCAGTCCATAACCAAGGTGGATGATCCTTAACAAAGGAACAGGGCAGTTCTTCGGTATTTTTGTTATTCTCACTTCAGAGTGGTCCTCCATCTTCCTCAGTTCATACTCACTTCAAAATGTATTTTACAGAACAGAAAATTTTCATTTACTTGTGGGATAGTCTATTGCACTCCATGGCATAGTATCTGAATAATTCTCAAACATTAATGAATTTATTTTCAGAACAACCCTTTGGTTCATTTAATTGTAAACCATTTTACAAGTGGGAAGCTGAGGCACAGAGCTAATAAGGTTAAAAATATCTGTTCATCCTGGGTTCTTCTGAGATGCCTAACACTGTTTCTCCTTACTATTCAGCATCATGCAACACTGTATTTGTTCAAGTGTACTTCCTATTGACCTATTGTGGTTATGAAGTACTTCACTAAATCAGAGCATACCTCTGTGGGGTAATGAAAACACACTTCTTCTGGGTCAGCTGACACAAGTGTAATCCTGTTGCCATTGGCAGCAGCAAGGGTTGGGTTTAAATTCATGGGAATTAAAACAAAAACTCAAGCCATCAAAATGAACCGAGAGGTAATTACACCAAGTTTTCTGGGGCTAAAACAAGAAACCTAATTCTCCCACTTGCAAAGCAGCAGTTTAACAACCCATATTTTCATTAAAGATAGAACAGCAAACTATGCCCATGTAGACAAGCAGGGAATGCCTAATTTACAAAACTATAGCTTCACACTCTTTTCCTTCAGGAGCTGTGCAGGGGCCAGCAGGCTGCTTTCCCTCCAGCTCCTGCTTTGAAATGAGCTGTTCCTGCCGGGTCAGGCTTGCTCAGGCTGGACAGCCGGGAGCAGCCCGCCCATGCTGCCTCACCCCGGCCATGGCGTGTGCTGAGCCTCCCCTCACTGACTGCACATCTTGCTCCAGCATTCCATCTCCAGGAACACTGCACAGTACTGACAACTCACACTTGCTTGGAGATCCTTTCTTTCATATGAGACCTCCAGGACTGGGAGTTCTTGCTGTAGAATAGGGTGACCATTTTCTGCCCTTCCCTTCCTGCCCACACAGACAAGAAGTAGGCCTAGGCTTCTCTACACAGGCTCAGGAATGGTTCAGGAATGGTCCTCCACTTTCTAGGATCTGTTGTCCTTTGAGGACACAAGTCCCTGTTAGCAGAAATGACAATCAAACACAGAAACCTACCACATACAAAGCCCAGTATGTCTCAGGCTGGAAACAGCCCACAGCAGAGCTATCTCACCTTTGCTCTTCCTCCTGGCCTTCTCTGCCTCCAGGCTTCTCCAGCCAAAGAGAAATATGGGGGCTTCACTTTTACTGTAGACCTCAGTTAACCTGATTTTTAAATAAAAGATTTCTCCATCTGAACAGAAATAAGATAAGCATCCAGTTCTCCAGGACAAATATCAATTGTCAGCCTTCTTTACTTATTTGCATTTTCTGTCCTTTTCTCATGGGAATCTTCCTTGTATTTACTGTTCTTCTACTCAGCCTCATCATTCCAGCCTTTTCCTACCAGTTCCCACAGACAATTTACCAATTTACTTCATATTGAAATGAAGTAAGGTCTCAGGATACAGAAGAAGGTCACTGAGATAACCGAAAGGTTAATTATCATTCTAAGTTTTGGTGTTTAAGTGCCTAAGTGTGCCAGCACATTTTGGTGGAAGGAAGGAANAGGAAGGAAGGAAGGAAGGAAGGAAGGAAGGAAGGAAGGAAGGAAGGAAGGAAGGAAGGAAGGAAAGAAGGAAAGAAGGAAAGAAGGAAAGAAGGAAAGAAGGAAAGAAGGAAGGAATATTGGTGCACTCTAGGGGTGCAGCCTCCACACTCGATGCAATCCAGAAGCGAGAGATTAAATATTGCCAGAGAGAAAAGAAATGTAAAAATCCGCAAAATTGACAAATTTAGCTGCTGAACTCTTAACAACTCTCCCTGGAGCAAACAAGCACAAACTGACTGAATTTTTAATAGCAGCTGATTAGTTAGCCAAAGTTTCACACTTCCTTCCTGACAATAGCGAAAGCCGTGCCCTGACATGCTTATCACTGCTGCCAAATGGCAAGTCCTTGCTCTTTCAGAGGAGCTCCAGTGATTCTCAGTAACACAATAACTTAGAGTAACAACTACAGACAAAGCACTGTGTTTCCCTCATTTTATTCTCTTGAACAGCAGAAAAAAATTCAGTAAAATTCTAAAATAAAATGGAATTTTACAATTTAAATATTTCAATTAGCATCTAAAAGGGGTCTTCTAATGAGTCTTTGCTGTCCAGGTTGTGGCTAAGATAGTAAGAGTGCCAAATGTGTGTTTCTGGCAAATAGATGGATGGCCAGACAAAGATATATGTTTTACACCCTTATGAGCCATCTGGCCAGAAAAGAAACATTGAAACTTGAATTGTGTCTCCAACTACAAGTATCCACTTATCATCAGTCCACTAAGGGGGGTGATGCTGTGGGAGAACACCTGTCTACACCAATTTCTTGTTCTCTTCAACCCATAATTATATATCCCTGGGAAAAAGGTTCTGAATTTCATACCACAGGCATCTCCAAGTAATTATTTCACTCTAAAATTACATTAAAAGTATTTGTAGAGATTTTTTTTCATTTTCCTGTTTTAAAGAAGGCAATATATTTTAATAATCATGTGTTGAAATTTTTTATTAAACCCTCTATAAATTTAGGAAAATATTTTAAAAGGGTTTTTTTTAATATTGAAAACCACCTTCTTTAACAAAAAAGCTTACTCTTAGTCATTCAACACCTAACATGTCAAAACCTGAGAATGAGCATGCAATGTTAAGGCTAAAAGGGGGCAGTTCTCACTGTGACAGATTAGTTTCAGCAACACCAAGAGCCACAACAGAAAAGCTTCTTGCATCTACTTGCATGAGCCTTATAGGAAGCTTACCAACCTTACAGCTCAGGAATTGCTTCTTATGCGGTCTGTACAAAACCAAATAGAATCAGGGGATCATGCCCTCATGAAGTATCTGGACTGTATAATAGCAATAATTATAGAGCAGTATCATTAACAATCAGCCTACATTTTTCACTGTGACAGATTCAGTGCACTATGGAATCCAACTTTTAATTGAAAAATAGTCAAACTATAGCATTGCTGCTTGCAAAGATAAACTTTTCATTTGTACATGGATGCAGTCTTGTCTCAGTCTAACGCAACAGCTTTGAGGAAGATTGCCCTCGTCTGTCTCAACTGTTTGCTATTTGCTAAACATAACGCCTCAAATCTCCCTGAGACTAGAGAGCAAACTTGAGAGAATCTCAGCCTATGTTTTACTTAGCGTGGAATAACTGCTTCCTTCAAGCATGATTTAAAGCAGCCAAGAAGGATTCTCTTTGGATCCCAGAAACTAACATGTCAAAAAGCAGTGTTGGAAAATGGGGTATGTATTCTGAAGCATGAGATGAAATCAAAAGTAATTTATATTTAAAAGATTGATGTATTATATGTATATAAAAAACAGTCACTACAACACATTGTTCTATGCTGTGCTTAAAAAATCCCAAATTCAGATATCACAACCTTTGATTTGTAAGAATGACCATGTATTTAAGTGGAATTAGGGCAACTGACAGAGCGATTCTTTTTGCAATAGCTTTGATAGTCAGTAACTGGTCCTTGTTCTGGTCTGGCTGAGGAAGACACAATTTTCCCCATAGCAGCCCTCCCAGTGCTGGGCTTTGCACAGGTAGCAGAAAGGTGTTGATAACACACCGGTGTTCTGCCTGCTGCTGAGCAGTGCTGGCACAGCATCAGAGCTGTCTCTCCAACATTCCCACCTCACCAGCAGGCAGGAAGTGGACAAGATATTGGGAGCAGACACAGGTAGGATAGCTGACCCAAAGTGACCAAAGAGATATTTCATACCATATGAAGTCTGCTCAGCAATAAAAGCAGTGAAAGCTAAGAGAGAAAAAATGGGGGAGGGTGGGGGGGGGCACCCATTATGATATTTCTCTTCTGGAGCAAACACTGTGTGGTGAAGTCCTGCTTCCTGTGAAGTGTCTGGACATCACCTGCTGATTGAAAGTAGAGAATAAATCTTTTGCTTTCCTCTGCTTCTGCACATGGTCTTTCTTTTGCTTTATTAAACTGCCTTTATCTTGACATGGGAAGTTTTTTTCTATCTTATTTTTTCCTTTCTTATTTTCCTCTACCCTATCCTACAGAGGAGGGGAGTGATAGAGTGGCTTGGAGGGCACCTGGCATCTAGCCAAGGTCAACCCACCACACTCCTCCAGATGTCATCCTGGAGAAAGCAGTGCACATCTATCTCGCATATTTTTCTCTGGGACAGGTGGCAATAAATTTCTACTTCTCTGCTTTAATTTTGATAGTCAGACAGGCAGACAGGCATTCATTTCACAGTGGATTCCTTTTTGTCAGCATTTCAGAATATTAGCTCTTTCACAGTCTTCCTAAAACTGAGTCTTAGTTCAAATTTCATGAACACCAGCAGTTGGTTCACATAAAGGTCAGTTTCCTAAGTTTCATCATTTTCCTTTGTATTGATTCACTTTAGCCATACAGAGAAGATCCAAGCTTACTTCTACTTCACCACAAATTTTTTTGGATGTTACACAGTGGGGAAAAGTAACAAGTCTGAACTGATCAGAATGTGAAAACATGTTAAGGTAACTTATGTGGAAAATTGGACTGATGCTGCTTTTACAGCTAAAATCCAGTAAAGCACAAGAAAAAAAGAGGGACATTCCAACAAGACATGCATTCCTACTAATTATCATCAGGGTGGAGGAACTTCAATTAGTATTTAATACATCATGGCTCTCTTTTCAAGTCCTAGATCTTCTTGCATGGATGCTAATTTAACATTCAGAATAAAGATCTTTAAGGTTTAAACAAAATAATTAATATTTACATTAAAAAGTTATGTTCCTTATAATAGATCAGTAGGAATACACAATGAAAATTGCTCTTTCAGTATTTGGTATTGGATTGTAATACTGCTAATGTCACTAAAAATGTAATTTTAAAAACACCTGAAGTAACCTTTACAATAACAGTCTAAATAGATTTATGATGGACTTACAGGTTTACCTAGGATCCAGACATGAGATTTTAAATAATACAGATGTTGTCTGAGTGGAGGCTTAAGGCACAGTTGCACTGCAGCCAACTTAAAGGATCCAACACTTTAAGGGAGTGTTAGTTTACTTGTGTCACATTATATTGCAATCATCCCTTATATGTTAATTACCAAAGCAGCAGCCAATGTAATCACTCATCAGTGGTGGCTCAGTGCCAAATTTTTTCCTATGGTTCTTGAATTTCTGCTCACCATGTTACTGAAAAGAATGTCTGCTACTGCTTCACCATGCACATGAATACCTTTGTCTTCCAGATACCTTGGCTATTTTGTAACTCCTACAAAAAATCTGTGCAACTACTGCAGAACACTTTAGGTGCTGACACTATCAAAAGGGACTTGCTGGAAGAAATCACAAACATCATCAACAAGAAAGAAAAGAGTCACAAAAGTCCAGATAAATGTTTTAATGTAAATGGTGGAGGAAAAATACAATAACAGGGCTGAGAGTGCAGAATAGATATGAATGGGATGACAGCAGAAGAGCATAAAGTGAACACGAGAGAGGTTAGTGAAAGAAAGGAACTGGATTTGGGCTGCACTCCCCACAGCTGAGTTTGACTACAGTTGAAGCCAACAGAGGGGATTAGACAATGCCTTTTGCTATGAGGGGCAGCAAAGCCTCTGCCAAGCCCAGACAACTTTTATGAGGAACAGAAGGTGTTGAGATTCCCTTAGACACATGAACTGAGTCTCTCTTTCTGCTGGAAAGATGCAAGGTTTCCTTGAGGAGTGGGAGTAAAAGGAAATGCCTTCTACAACCAGAAAGCAGGAGGAAGGCACAGGATTCGTACTCTGCAAACAGCTCCTCCAGCTCACTTGGGTATGACATTGCCAGGAGGTGAACAAGAAAAGCATGTGCTGTAACTGCAACACTTCAAAAGCCATTCAATGAAAAATATTACACCAGCTCCTATCATGCATGCCTATATTATAGTGAAATTGTACTCCCTTCAGTTGTATAGTACCTTTAAGAAAAGAATGGTGTCTATTTGTTTATACGGAACCTAAAAGCAATCTCCTTCACAAACTAAAAACTCTCATGAAAAGTCTGATTCTTTACAGAATTCAATACAGAACATTAGCAATCATTAAGAAAGTATAGACTTAAAGCAGTATTGCTGATCAAATATAATATATTGCATTAGAAATAAATTCTGTATTAAAATAGGGACTTTCACTAAAGAATTATATTTTTTTTTCAAATAAATTACTGAAACTTTTGCATTATGAAAGCTCTCAGGCAAAATTAATGGTTTTGTTTTGCAAATTAATTTAGATATTAAAAAATCATATTTTCAACCAAGATCTCAGTTACTCAGATTAAATATTAACCAAAAGCTGTCTTCTGCTTAAATAGAATTTAGCCTTTGAAGTGTTTTTATTAATCTCTTCTGATGTAGGTGCTTGAAATTCTATGAAAGTGCTGCTGCTACCAGTTCTGTGCATCACTTACTGTAATTTATTTTCAGAACATAATTCTATTTATAAATGAAAATCCTATTAAAAGAAGACAAGAAAAATTAGTCCTAGACTTTGCATTGGTAGAGTAGAAACAAAATGAGCGACCTAACCTGAAGTGACATTTACAAATTACCTGTTAATTTAAACTGGGTTGAAGGATGACAGAGTTTAGTCGGACTGACAGGAAGTACCGAAGGAATGACAGTTGGGCCTGTAGTGGCCATAAAGCTCCCATAGCAAGCACATTTATCTGCCTCTCTGGGAAAACCTTCCCTTGTAGTAAATAATATATTTGTAAAAATATTTACTTCGTGGCAGCCCAGTGACTGAACATTTTATGGAGCTGAACTCCTCCCCCACTCTGCCATCCCCTCCTTTTAATTCCCATTTTTACTGAGGATAAGAGCTTTAAGATGGCCACCTGCCTTTAGTCACATGGTTGATTCATCACCACCCCCCTAAAGCTAAACCACATTATTTTCTTAATGAAAATGAGACAAGAAGTGACAAGGCTTGTATCCTTTAGTTGCTTCAGGATAACATTCATGCCCTGAGACCAGTTCCTTTGTTCGCTAGACATTCTTTGAACAGACACGATTGCGTATCAAGGCCACGCAGTGCCAAATATTTATAAGGATAATAATAGCTGCTCTCACTCCACTTACAAATAGCACTGAGAAGACACAGAACAAAGTGCTAAGAGTCTTGTTATTTATTCACTTCTGAAAACCAAAATGTTTTCTGAAGGAAAGGCTCCAGTGTCTTACACTTTAAACACTTTCTACGTGTACAAACTTTTATAAAATATTTAAGCTACAAATGGAATATTTGGGAGTCTTAAAATAATCCAGTGACAATTATTTAGGAATCTGTCCCTCTTATGACAAACAACAAAGGACCATATCAGACAGCTACTGTAACTTTTCTGCAGGGGAGCACCACGTGCATGTGGAGACACATACATGCAGGCATTATGTAGGCTATTGTAAAGCTAACTCAGCTCACACACAGTATGCTCTGGTGCATGCCTAATGAAAAACACTTCAATATTTTTAAAGAGCAAGCTGTATTTTATGTACACGTAGAAATGACTGAACATAAATTTCAAATGTTACACCGTGGTTTCGGGATCTCAAAAGCTGCATGTCCTGGGCCAGGCTACCATGGTCTGCCCTCACCCACACTGCAGGCCACGGGCCATGTTGGACCCGCACTCTGCTTTCCCTGGGGCACACAGCCTGTGCTGATATCCTGCAGCTGGGTATAACCATAAACGTGTCTCTAGATTCGCAAGAGAAAATGTTGTATAAATCCCTCTGCCTCCATGAGTGTATTCATAGATACAAAACAAATGGTACATGGAGATTGTGTTTATGTTCCAGAGCAAAGGCACGAATTCCCATTCTCTTCCAACAAAATTCAGAAGCCCTCATTTTAATGCCATTTCCACAAACCTTGTTTTTGAAATTGACAATCAAACCACAGAAATGTCAACCATAACCAAGCCTGCAACACCAAACTCAGAGTTTCTGTAGGTTGATGTGGAAGACTTGCCAGTCGGTACCATCATCTTGCGGTAGACATTTTAAATGTAATTCGTTTCTGATTTTTAATCTTAGCATGGGACCCCTGATTTTTTCTTTTTAAATAATGGTTTGACAGGGATGTAATTTTACACCTACTGTACAAAAGATTTTCCTTATTTAATAGCAGAATATAAATTCTGGAAGCAAAAAAAAGATCTTATTATTATGGAAGAATAGTAAAATAAGATCTACAGTACCATTATTTTTTTAAATTAGACATTGTACCTTAGTCAAGAGATCCAAATATAGACTGTGCTCTGGCCTGTAGTACACCATTGATGAAAAATGGTTCTCAAATTCTAGTTAAAGAGTCCAAGAGGACACAATTAATATTTTGGTTTCTCTCAGGAAAAAGGGGGCTCCTGCAATACCTACAACTTTTGAAGCTCTACTGATAGTGGGAGGAAAATAACAAAAAAGAGTAAAATTGAAAAAAGAAAAAGAAAACTGAGTTACTATATTTGATGTGCTAGCCACAGACTTCCTCCCTCACTAAAACTGGTTAGGGTTCACCTTCCTCACAGAAAGGAGAAATGACCAGTGGGAGTATCCAACTACAGAGTAAGAAAGATCTTTGCTTTGGAGATGTTCAATACAATGAGGAGAAACATAACCCCATCTCCAGCTTGACTCTTTGATATAGAGAGCTTTCATGTGTCTTCATGCATCTTTCATATATCTTTAGAGAGACTGCCTTCCATTTAGATTTGGAGACAGAACTAATATACAACATTTTATTAATTTTCTCCCACACATCTTTGCCCAGAAAACCGTGAATACCTCTTTGACCAATCACAATTATTTATCCCAGTTTATTAAGTGTCCCTGAACTGTAAGACTGATATTCTTGCCCTTATACAGTGTATCAAGGACATATGATAATGATAACGATCAATGTTATTTTAACACTGCACAAAGGCCGGGATGTCAATGCTATTTCTTCATTAGGAAAAAATACTATTGATTATAAACTAGAGATAGCTAGAAATGAAGAAATGAATAGGCAGATTACCCAACTACCAATTACCTGCAAAGACTTAGTCAGGTATTTGGGATGCAAACTAGTTACATGTGGTTCTGGAGGTAGAGTTGTTCAATAGTCAGCACCATTATTTTGATTAGTTGTATTACAGGAGAAGGAATTTCAGGCTATAGTTACACCAAGTGGAAGGAAAGAGGCTATTTTTTAGTTTAGTCATGTCTACTTTCAAACCATCACATGAAAAGTTTCTCTCAGAACTTGTCCAATGAACTGAAACAAACAGATAATATTCTTTGTGCCTTGGGAGTCATTATGTGTTAGTCAGTGACTGAATAACATCAAATATCCTACTGGAAAAGTTTGGCCTCTTCCAAGAGCCTGAATGCTACCCTGGCGCCCCTGAGGCTCCAACCACAGGTTCACACCATATGTACTTACCTCATATGATCTCTGCCTAGAGAATCTCCCTTGTGTTTGTACAATCAAAAGATCTAATTGCATTTTACACATGCAAAAAAAGGTAAAATTCACTGCTGTCTGACAGAGTTTATTCTTACAACTGCAGAAATTCATACCTTTCCCTTTTTTTTTTTCATTACCTGACTTCTATTGAATTTTAGAAGAGTTGATTCTGATGCCCTGGCAGAAAAAACAAGATCTCCAAGGCTCTTTGCAGCTCAGACTGCTGCTTCAGGAGGTCATGTCAATAGATATGAAGTGTTTTATGTAAGACTCCAACCAGCATTCTGAATTCCCTGATTCCTGTTACCCCAGGGGAAAACAAGTGCCAGCAATACGTCGTGTGTCTGTATGATGGCAGAAGACCTTCTTATTCCTTGTTTGCTAAATAGTTAATTGTCTTTGCAAAATACTCCCAAATGGTTCATTTTTTGTTTTTTTTTTTTAAATTTTGTTCCACATCCTAAAAGTATCACCACAAACCTAATGCACACAGCTGATGTACCTTCATTGGAGTCCTCCATTTTCAGAGAGAATTTACATTATTGGAATCCTGTCTTCTATCTCTCTGGTGACTGAGCATCAGAGTGCTGATCATTCAGAGCAAAGGAGAATGGCTTGCATGCCATCCTAAAATCCTTCTAGCTTTGTCACAGCTATAGGACTTGAGGGAGGAATTAATTCAGAGAAATTCTTTGGTCTGCATCTCACAGCCAACTTAGACATTACAAAAAGAGGTAGAAGCAGGAAAGATGTATTCCTTTCACTTCTGCATCTCTCAGTGATGAGACTTCTTGAGGAGCATTACAGTGTTTTCAGGCTGCCAGGTAGACATCAGGTAAAGCCAGGAAGCTCTTATTTCCTTATTGGAATCACAGTCGGAGCATAAAAGTGATTTAGATGCTTAAATATATTCTCTAAGTACCACTGGGATTCTTGAAAATCACTCTTCTATTGAAATACCTTCACAAAAGCCCCCAAATTTCTACTGGTAGCAAGGCTGGAAACTGCTTAAACATGACCATGTGAAGCAGTTTGGTGACTGATCCACACCTGGACGCGACAGCCTTCAAAAATCAGTCACTGTCCATCACCTCAGAAGAGTTCATCAGACAGCCGTGTGTACAGTGCTGCCCACCCTACACAGCAAGCTGAAGGCTCTGTGCTGCTGCCACTTGGCCTAGGAAATCTAGACAGTGCTGTAATACTTAGGACACGCTGTCATTTCCCCTTTTTCCCCAATTTCCTTCCATTTGTGATTTGCAGTAATGATTGAACTTAGGTCTCCCTCCTCCCAGGACCTTCATAAGATAATATCCTCAGAGGCAAGTCTTTCTCAGCAAGGCTCATTGAGGCAGCTCTGTTCTCTTTAAACTGTCTAAAGATTCTTTGGGACAAAGAAAGAGGACGGATGTGTTCAGGCTTGCAGCCAGAACAACCCCTAAGAAACCTAATTATTCATTATTGCACACCAAGTTTCCCCTGTATCATTCTGATCATGCCACACAGCAGCCGTTTACTGGGGCCACAAGGCATAAGAGCAAAGCAGAAGCAGCATCAGGAGGGAGGCACAGAAGAAGCAGCAACAACAGCAAGACACACTCTGCATAACAACAGCAAGGCTGTCGGCTGCTTACCTACACTGGCCATCCCAACCAAAGGCAGTGGTACCCCAGAGATCCATGGAAACTTAAGGAATGAAGAGAATAGGGAACACTTTCCTTTAGATGCCATAAAATCCACAAACCAGGGTTGAAACTTCACTTGTAAACTTCCTGCCTTAATCAATCATAGATGAACTGCACAAGAAATACATAAAAAGAAGGCATGGGTATGCAGGAAATAGGGTAGCCACAATAATTTGTTGATCATTTGCCATCTTTTCCCTCTACAGAGGCAGCTTTAAAAAATGTGCAAAAGTCCAAAGAATGCACTTCTAGGAGTATGGGGTAGTTTTTCAATCTACTATTCACATAAACTAAGGCAGTATCTGCCAGAAGGAAAACTCTTTTCTTTCAAAGGTTCTTTTAAATAACGCTGTGTTCTTTCTCCTCTTTACTCAGAGGCTCAGATTGACGGATTTGCTGATTTCCAGAGGAATCTTCTGGGTTTTGAACCAGATCCTTATTGCTGCTGATAACACACAGAGAAAGCATACAATCATTTTATTCCCACTGGAATATGTGAAACATTTGGAGACAGTTTCCAGCCTTGGCAATAGCAGTAACAACAGTAGTGTTATGACATCAGCCTCATTATCATGGCCACTTTCATTTGATTCTTTCTAGCCTGCAGGGACAGGGGCCTGGAAGTGGCAGTGTGTGACAGAACCTCTGCTGCATTCTCTGGAACATCACTTTCTTTCCAAACTGAGACTTTCACATTTATGCTCAGAAAACCCTTTTTACCAAATCTTTAGACAGGTGACCAAGGCAAGAGTAAGGCATCCTTACATAGGATCTTTGGAGCATTCTTCTAAAACAAATTTAATTCTAGCCCTCCCGAGTGTATATTTCACTATGTCAGAGTGAACAAAGTGGGGTGTGACAAACAAATGCTTACTTGTCCATTGCTTTCCATTTCCTTGTGCTCATTTGGATGCTACAATAATAAAAAGCAGACACACAGAAAGCAAAGAGCATTAGTGGCAGAAGTCTCAAATTCCCTTTCCTATGGGAAAGGAATAAAATAAAAATCTATTATTCCTTCCATCTATTTGTATTACTTTTTTGACCAGTAAAAATTTAAGATGCAAATCCTGACATCTGCCATGAATATTTGTAAGTCTAAACTGGGGGAACTGGTTAATGTAAGAGGGTTTTAGATACTTTCTAAAAGCCCTAGGGCTCTTACTGGATAGACTCAGGCCAAGATATGCAGTCTAAGGAGCTCTCATGGCTTTGCTTTGATTAAGATAGTATCTAAGTAAATAAATATTCTCACCATCGTGTGCCTTGGGGATGAATATCTGGTCTTATAGCCATGGTAAAGGGCCTTAAGACTGTGCACTGGCCTACAGACAGATTCAGTGCTCCTTTCCAGGACAGTCTGAAGGATTTCCTAGAGCTTGAACAAAAATACTGAGAAAATTATTTAGATTTTCTATAGTTTTTCAAAGATAATCATAAAAGTCTTTGATCATTAAATGAAAATGGATAATATCCCAAATTTATCCAGGGACCAAAGCTATAGAATCTCAGGAGAATTTCTTCTGTGGTTATATCCTTCCCCGTTCAAGGCTTCTGTTCTTTGATACGATCAATTAATTTGCGTATCTTAAATGCTGGCATACAAGACATACAAGGTACACCAGATAGAAATAAATACATAAAATTCTAGCTCCCTTAATTTTACTAGACAGATTTAATAAATGCACATAACTAATGGGTATATAATGACTTCCTAAACTCCTACTTGTAGATCATGCATTCTATTTCCCAGTACATCTTTTTTTCCCAAGAAAAATTAAATTGGAAAGTCAACAAGAAAGAAATCATACTGGGGACATTTTCTATCCATTCATTTACATTTTCAGTCTTTGCAGAATGTGGATAGTATATTTTTATGGCATGTTTGGTTGCTATTCAAAACATTTTTTTTAATTGAATAGCAAAATTATTAGGTGAGTAGAATCCTGTATGCATAATAAGAACACAATTTAAAGGTGTCCCTAGGCTAATTTATGAAGCACTAAATCAATTGGAAAGTTTTTCCTTTTTCTTAAAGAGGAAACCTGCTTTTTCAGCTGGTTTTGTCTGTTTTCATGTTCTGCACATTGATCATAGCCTGGTAAAGTTAGCCAAATGCATATGAGAAAAGAAACATCTGAGAGATGAAACTAATGATATGTACACTCTTGTTGCATTGTTTCACTTCCCTTCCTAAATAAATTCCCCCTTAACTAGTGCACAAGCCATTACAGAATAAAGTTCACAGGCACTGACCAGTGTGATAGAGAATACAATTCACACAGGAGTTTTGCAAACAGGTATCTGTGATTGCACAAAGACCAGGCTTGTAAGTTAACCTAGTAAAATGTTATGCAAAATACCTTTCTTCACAGCCCAGCGAGGATGTGCAGGCACATTAAGTTTCCAATAAACTATGGGGAAAAAAGTGCATTGCAGAGTAGGTGTTGTTGTTTCTTACTGTCACTGTGTGAAAATGATCCTTAGAGCACATATACAGATCTCAAAGCACATTACAAAAGCAAGCAGGTAGCATTCCCATTTGTATCGATAGCAGACAGAACCACACAGACTGCACAAACTCCCTGACTCATCCAGCAACACAAACAGAAACAAAACCCAAGGCTCTTGCTTAGATCAGCACATTATTGCCCACTCTTGTTTTGCATTTGTTGATAGTGCCTTACAGAAACATGTTCCAAAGTGATATTTTATCCACAGGTAATTTTTACTGATGGCAGTTGCTGGACTTTCCCAGTCCAAAAGTCCTCTGAGGAGCAATAGTTTGCAGTTTATACACTGCTCTACAGATACCCCTATTCTGTTCTGGTTTCAAGCAGAAGAAGCTACACAGAAAAAAAAATTGTGTTAACAAGACCTACTCGACAGTTTTGGACTGACTAAATGTGCATTCACACAGGTAAAAAGCTCTTCTTGGGGAAGAGACAAAAAAGACAGCAGAAATTTCAGCTCATTGAGGGCTATTCTGACAGTGTAGTCATTAACTGAAAAAGCAGCTCCTTTGTTTTAGTTGTTTTCATCTTTAATTTAAAATGTAATCTGTTCCATTATTATGTACTCCCATTGTGGGACATTAAATTAGACCTATTGTGGAAATTCCAAAGTCCAAACACATCACCAATTGTTAAATTGGTAACGGTTACATCCTAAACTGGTAAAACAGACCTGATTTTATCCAGCAGAACTGCACTATGGATTCACAGAGCTAATGTTTGATTCCATGGTCATATTTTACACCTCTCCTTAACTAAAGAGAACCTAAGGATTTGTATCTATGTATTTTTGTCCTTCAGAAGGACAAATTATATTTCCTGTTCATGTAACTACCATGAGTGCTGCATTCCCTACATGACACAGTTTAAAGGGTATAATTAGCAAAATGTAGTCCTTACTTGTCTTACAGATGCCAGCATCTGACGCTGAAAGGCAGAATATTCTATTCTTACATCAGTGTTGACAATAACCAGAATAGCTGGAACTTTACCCGATATCCTGTCCCAAGAAGCTGCCTTTCTAATATAGGATCTTTTACACCTGTTATCTATAGGAAGAATAGAAAATAACTCACAGAAATACCATTTGGATTGTTAAAAATACCTTGCAGCATTTTAGGTTCAGAAACTGAGATAAACATATATTTTTCCATTTGCAATACATAATATTATTTCTCTATCATTTTTTATTTGAAAGCAAGCTGTATATATTTAGTTGGCTTTTTCTCTGTGATACTCACTTTTATACAGCTATGTAATATCCACACCAAAGGCTGTTGAACCAGCTGCTTAGTAGTTCCTCAGAGTAGTTCCTTCAATTACTCTGAAAAATCTCTTCCAAGATGGCTTGTCCTAAACTCTCCATAATCAGTGCAGCCACAGAAAATTGTGATATAGAAGTCCTTAACAGTGCAATATGCAATCCAATATTTCATCTGCATGTGTACACTTAGGTTATTTTAAGGTAGGTGTTGAACCCTTAGGCAGCATATTGGACTTGGTGAACAGTCAGGGCTATTGGAGGACTTCACTAAAAAGTTATGCCTGGATTCACCACAGGAGAAGGCAAATTGGACCTATCATAGGATTTAGTGACATTAGCATGCCATTCCAGTGACACTGAGGAGGTGTGACATCTATTCCACAGGCTGGAGATGCAATGGGCAGTGAGAGAAATGTCCCCTTAATTCAACAGACATAGAGTTTATTTTACCATTTGGAAGTAACTGGGCTCTTCGAAGGCAAACAGGACCAACATACATGAACTACTCTGAGATCCACAAAACCCCTTTCTGAGGGCATCAGCACTGCACCTGTCTCATGCTGGCCTCATTGTCATGACTGAAATTCATCCCAAATACACCACACAAAATACAGCAGAATTTCTGTGCCTGCAAGAAGAAAAAAAAAAGACTTTTCCTAATGTTTTATTAAAGTCTCGTAATTCTGAACTAGTGTGGTGCCATTCTATATGTGTTGGCACTATCCTCATGAATACCTGTGACAAGTGTCATTAACATAAAATACAAAGTGGAATTGGGCATGATTTAAAATTTAGACACGCACTTGCCACATTTAAAAATGTACTTCACAGATATATTTTTAAACCGTGTATTTTTTAAAAACAAGTCAATTCAATGCCTTATATTTTGAGTTTTAATTCCAATCAAGCTAATTTCTCGTCATCATGAACACATACCTGCCAGTAATGAAGGTTGTTTAATTAGGTCCAGATAAAATAGCTACAATTCTGTTTCTGATCCACCTGTCAAAGCAAATCAGTCTTTTACATGACTTAAAAAAAAACAAATTAGACTAGCTGATGATTTTTTGAATATTCAAGTAGACATACTGAAGATAAATCCAAACCAAACTTGTGACTGAACAAAAGCTTGGAACGTGACCCCAAAGATGAAGAGATCTTGTTCTGCCAGAAGCAGATTTCCAAGCTTGGCATTTGAGGATTATGAAGTCAAGGACAGGGTGCTGAAAAGTGCTACTGGATAGGATAGCAGTGACTACCACAGCTTAGGGCAAGGTAACATTTCAATGCTATGTAAAATTAAACACAAATAACAATGTTAAAGGTCCTACTTAACGCCCCAAAGCCAGGTGACTTCAGAACAGACATGTCCAACTCATGCCATCATAGTTCTACAGAAAAAAACCCCAAGTCTTCTGTTCCTGCTACTGTTACAGAAACAAGAAAAAAATCTAAAAGGGCTGATAGGCTTTAATGCTAAATAATAATTTCTTTTTCATTGGATTTTAAGATGGTCTGGTAGGCTATATACAAAAATATTTACTGGTAGGCAGATGGCAACAAAAATTCACTGTCACAAATGGATTTGACATATACAGTGTTAATTAAAACAACTTAGTACAGCTCTGAGAAATTGCTAGTAATTGCTTAATACTATAGGAGCTCGACCAACAATCTCCAAAAGCATAAGATTAGGCATAAGTGCTAGGCAACAGACTAGAGAGAAAACTGTGATTAAAAGCACCTCTCAGACACAAACTGTTAACATATAGAACACAAAAAGTAACCCAAATTTTAATATAGAAATTATCTACTAGGCTGTGATATGCAAATCAGGCAACGTGCTTGCTGTTTCTGTGCTTACTGTGTACTCAATCCATTAAGTAAGAAGTCACCAAAAATGGCAGGGTTTCATGGGGTTTTTCTTATTTGAGCCTACTAGTTACTCTGCTCAGGTGGTACTTCTCCCACTCTTGGATTCCAAATCAAAGCAGTTCTATTGATGTTACTTATTAGAGCACTAACTTTTCTCCAGTCATTTATGCAGATTGCATTGGCAATTGTGCCTTCTAGATGATGAACTTTTAAATTTTGATTGATTTTTAATTCATGATGACTTGTTCTTTTCTTCTGACTGGTGTTCTAGCACCATCCTCAATTTGTTTGTTTAGATTGGACATTTTTGGGCTTTCCAAATCCAGTGAGAGTCAAGTGATACTATCACATGCATGCACCGATTTCTTACCTTACACAGAAAATTCCTGTAAAATACAGTTATGGTAGAAGCAGGGCACAGTTGTTATGAGTGTGTCAGTTTCCATAATGTTTGAGGGTTTTAATTCTTTTCTCTATAAATAAAATCCAGACCAAATAAAGTAATAGTTTTTCCATTTCCTCCCCCACATTCATATGAGAGGAAGTTATGAATATAAAAGTCTCAAAATCCATTCACGTTTGTTTCGTTAGAGTCTCTCCATTTCA
The DNA here is from genome assembly GCA_013389925.1 of Aegithalos caudatus. Classification (NCBI taxonomy): domain Eukaryota; kingdom Metazoa; phylum Chordata; class Aves; order Passeriformes; family Aegithalidae; genus Aegithalos; species Aegithalos caudatus. The sequence goes on along the minus strand of WEIU01012671.1, from coordinate 22,018 downwards.
CTGAAAGGAAACTTGTCACAACCTTATGTTGTGAAAATAGCAATGCATGAACTTGTTATGCCTACATATTGCAAAGAGTTTAGTAGGTCCTCCTTGAAATGAGGATATGACTTTTTTTCACCCTCAGCTTACTTTGCTCAGGTTACAAATGTAACAAATTAGGATCATGAGTCAGAGGATGAGATTTTTTTATGATGTCATTAGGTCTCAGCTTGGGCAGACCTGAGTATTGACTTGGTTGCCAAACTAAGGAACATAATTTCAGAAGTGATTCATACTCACCTGCCTTACCTAGAGTACATGCCATTCTTTCCAGTTCTTTCTAGTACTGGATGCCCAATATTACCTCTTATTTCTGCAGTTCTGAAATCACAGGTTAAGGCCCTGTTTGTACCTGTGAGGAGAGGCAGGTATAGGTTGCTGTCTGTTTAACAGCTGACTGTTACAAAGGATTATTTTAACCTGGGCAGTTGTACACAATCCAGTCCTGACTTTGTATATAACCATATTTTTTATAATAATTAGCCACCATGTCCAAAATACTTACATATTCTTGTCTTTCACTATCACCTTTGCAATATTTAAACAGGATTGTATTGAGCTATTTTATTTATGTGCTTTTTTTCCTCTAGATCAGAAGTAGATTATATTTATTTGAAATACAGTTGCAGCATTGTTTCAGAATAATATCATATATTACTGCATTTTGAGCCTCCAATATATTGCAAACAACTAAAGACTAAAAAATACAAAACCCTGGATTTTTGCTTCCCATTTTCTGGAAACAGAATCACAGAATCATAGATTATCCTGAGCTGGAAGGAACCCACAAGGATCATCAAAGTCCAACTGGCTCTGCACAGGGCAGCCCCAAGAATCCCACCATGCACCTGAGAGCATTGTCCAAAGGCTTCTTGCATTCTGCCAGGCTGGTGCTGTGACCACTGCCCTGGGAAGCCTGTTTCTGTGCCTGACCACCCTCTGGGGGCAGAGGCTTCTCCTGATACCCAACCTAAACCTCCCCTGGCTCAGCTTTAGGGCACTCCCTCGGCTCCTGTCACTGAGCAGGGATCAGTGCCTGCCGCTCCCCTTCCCCTCAGGAGGAAGCTGTGACTGCAGTGAGGTCTGCCCTCAGTCTGCTCCAGGCTGAGCACACCCAGTGCCCTCAGCCACTCCTCACATGGCTTCCCCTCAAGGCCTTCAGAGGGCATCTCTGCCCTCCCTCAGACCCTCTCTAATACCTTTATTATCTTCTTATATCATCATGCCCAAAACTGGCCCCAGCACTCATGGTGAGGATGCAGCAGTGCAGAGCAGGGAAATACAATCACCTCCCTTGCCCAGCTGGTGATGAATCATCTGCTATATAATCATCACTGCTTCTTTGCAAGACCTGAAGTCTGGATTAAAGGTGTTAAGAATACTGGCAAAATCGGCAAGTGGTAAATCTATTTATGCTCACACTTTGCTGACAGGTGCACTCAGATTATCAGCTATATGACATAGAAAGGTTTATTACCACAAGGAGCAATGAAGACCATGAGTTGCCACTAACTCTACTGACATTTGACCAGTCTAAACTGGTTGATACAAGAAGCATGTTTGTTTACTTGACCTCTATCTATTATAAAAACTGCTATTCAGTATTTTGCTAATCTCTCTCCAAATTTCTGCTTTTCTGCAGGTCACTGGCTGGAGAGATCCTACTTTTGCAACGTGTTTTGTGTCATTTGTTGGTGTTAGAATAATACAGTTACTTGCTCATCCCATCAGAATTGGGTTTTCCACCTCTTTATGAAGTGTGCTCCAATTACTTTTTTTTTCATCTCTCACCTAGCTTTAGTAAATGTGGCACAATGTTTCACCAGTTTTACACCCTTCATCAGCACAAAACTCAGTTTGTCAGTGATTATCTGTGTTGTAAAAGGCAAAACCCCATGACTCACATTGCAAGCCTGCCTCTTGTGTGCAAAATCATGCCTTTAAAACATGCTTTCAACAAGCCAGTAAGTATTGTACCTTTTTCCCCAGCTACAGAGAGCAGGGAGGTGAGGCACTTCACTTTGTAAAATGGCACGCGCATTTTGTACATCTCATGTTTTAATGCTATTAGCTCAAAGCATTGAATTAAATTGAGGAGGGTTAATGACAGGTTTCAGTCATGATTGCAGTGACCATGATGAAGGAAAGGGGCAAGAGAATGGCAGTTTTAACAATTAAACCCCCTCAACACATTGCTTAACAGTACTGCCATAACACAGTGAAATGCCACAGTTAATCAGATCAGTTATTGCCAATGCTCTCAACTAAGTTCTTCTGACTCCCCTGTTGGGATGTTCTACAAGATGATCATGTTCTTCATTAATGTTAAGTAAAGGTAGATGCCGCACAAATTAGTATCCTTAATTGTTTGTGGTTATAACTATAGGAGTTATTTATTTTTCATTCTAATTTTAAATTGGCATTATAAATGCATAAAGTACAGTCAAATCTCTGTTCCCCTGTAAATCTCAGTTTCCAGAAAATAGAAGGCTGCAAGCACCCGGCAGTCATGTTGTCCCATACAATGCTTCCAGTATATGCTGGAAGTATTTTGCCTACTTCACTAAGTATCAGAAGCAACTCTGTCACTAGATCAGTCAGTAACATCTTGTTGCTTCAAATGTTTATTTCTCTGCCTCTATTAGGTTGTAAGCAAACACCTGACTGGTTGAAACCTCCTGCAGGGTCTCATCACATTTTAGGATTGGCCCTTTCTCCATATCAATAAAATTCAATGGCAATGTCTCTCCAGTGCTAGCATATGTCAGACAAATAAATTATTCTAGAAAGGGCTCACTTTTTGCTGTAGTATGCTCTCATGTCCTCACTGAAGACAAAAGTAAATCAAGAAGCCCAGGCTTGCAGAGGAAGAAAGACAGTATTGGCCAGCAGTAACAGCATTAGATGTGGATGTACTAGACCCTAGTTCAAGTCACCATTTCCTCCATGCCTTGAGCAAGTTGTGCTCAAGTGAGAGTACTTCTATAAATAGGATTAAGAGCATTTACAACTACAACTCAGAATATTTCAGAGTTAAACAATCAAAGGATTTTGGCCTATTTAGATACTTTAATAACACAAACTCCCCAAAGTAGAGAACTGCTTCAGATTGTATTAAAACTAGCAAAAAACATAGGAAATAGAAAACATCTTCCACAATTTCATTCACCACCCACCTCTAAAAAATTCCTATTAGAAATATTATTTACATGTCATATCAATATTCTGAAAGCTAAGTAAAAAGCCCCTTGTGTCCCCGTTAGCAGCAGGTGGGTAAGTGACGTATTGGGTGAGGACTGCAGAACCACAGTAAGGCTCTGGTAGGAGCAGGAGCAAAGCTGCCCATGTTCCCACTGCCATCCATGTGAGCTCCCCTCCCTGCAGCAGAGATGTGGTGCAATAGGCTCCTGCACATGGAGGCAGGCCCACACTGCCCACCAGCCTGAAAATACTGCTGTGGACTATGGCAGGTGAGAGGGGATCTATCCCAACCCTGGAGTAGGGGCTTACAAAAGAGGGGTACAGCAGATCTTTTGGGGACTGCAAATTCTTAAATGGTTGCAACTTAAAGCTATTAGAACACTTTTACCAGAACCTTACATAAATAAAAGTGGTTATAGTATTATTATAAATAGGAAGAGGAATAATTTGCATCGTTTATGAGAATAATGTCTGATAAATGTTGTTAGTCTCCTCTTTATATAGTGGGGGGCTTGTGGCTTTTACAATTTTACAGCTATTAATTTGAGGAAATAGGTTATGGAAAGGTTAATGAAAGGTTTTATTCATAATTGTGATGACCATGACCTAACAGGAAGCCAGGGAATCTTGCAATTAAAAATGAATACCAAAATTCTATTTATCCATTGCCAGAACACAAAGAAATGCCGCCATTAATTATACACCACACTGATTACTAAAAAAGTTGTCATGCATCCCTTTGACACAACAATCATTTGAATGGTGATACCATACCACTATCCACCAATAAAATCTCTCTACAGCCTTCAGTTATTGGTGCCATATGCTATGGCTCAAAATGCTGATCACATATTTTGTGTAGACTTGAAGCAGAAAAATCTCATTGAAATCTGTGACTTGGATCTTTCTTTACCATCCTATAATACAGAGAAGAACCCTTCTCTTTGTTCATAAAAATATGCACCTATAAAATAATGTATGTACTGTCTGCTGAATATTCTCTACTATTCATGAAGTTAAAATTAACTCCTTATTTTAATTGCTTATCAGTTCCATAAGCATAATTCCCATGATTTAACCTGCTTTCATGGGGATCTGCTACCTTTCCATATAGAACTTCACATTTTTATGAATTTTTACTGTTTAAAATGTATATGTATGTAAATTATTATGCATCTGAGCCTTTCACATCAGAGGTACACTATAAATACTAAATCAACGTGGAAAACATCATGTCTGCTTTAACTTGACTTGATTATGGCTAAATATGAAAAAATAAATTAGCATTTTACTCTATTTTTAGTTGTCTTCATTGTATTATACTGTATATTTGCTTCAAGTGTGTAGACTAGCGCTTCTCCCAAACATTTCCTATAGGTTTATGCTAATAAAGTATAACTTAAAACAACACATGAGAGACTAGGAAGAGAAAGTCAGATGTCTAACACAGATGTTCCTAACTGAAGGCCAAATATGCTGGAAACCCTCAGATACTGAGTTTGGTCTTTTCTCAGAACAGCCCTACCTATTGCAGCTGGTAAATGTAGCATGAGTTGTGTTAAAAAAAAAGGCTGAGACAATACAAAGCTTTCTTCTAATTTAGACATTTTTGCTCATGTTTCTCATAAATTATTATTGATTACTCTTAGATTTATTACCTATATTTTAGCTAGTGATTCAAGCGATTTTAAAAATAAAGCAAGTAAAGCTACAAAATGCTGCAATTCAGCAATTGTGCCAAAGACCATTTTTCTTGTCCATAGACGTGATTGACATAGGAATGTGATTCAGGAAGAAAACATTATTAACATGAAGAAAAGTTACAACTTTTGAATTATGTTGGCTTGCCTTGGAAGTAATTCCCTGGGTTACATCTGCACTGCATATTCTGATAAGTATATATAGATTCTCTTTACACATTTTAGCTTCTTTAATAATTTTGCTAAATGCAGAAGAGGGGAAAATAAAGACATATTATTAATAAACAAGCAATTAAACAGGTTAGGGCAACAATGCAATGCTGGTCATTCAGGAACCCTGTGCTAATTTTAATTAGCTACTTTCCCTTGCTTTCAAATGTAATTAAAGCAGCTTAGTTGTGCTCAGTGATGCAAACCACCTTATTTAATCACTAACATTATTTCCCTGAACTATTAATGATTTTCAAAATGCTTGTTTATGCAGAATTAGAACAGTAATTATCTTACCAGTTAATTTTGTACCTTCACATTTCACACCTCGCTCAAACGTCATTCATTTACCATAGCCTTTCTGTCAAAACAAAGAAATGCTTGTTCTAAATGTGCTTCTGACTGCCAAATTGAAAGCCAAGTTTTGTAACACTAATAAAGTAGCTCCCAAGTGAAACAGGTGTAGTAATTTAGACCCTTCCTGTCTTAAGCTTGCACGTACATGCTATGTCTTTTCTTTATTAGCTTTAAAATGAGAGCTTGGTGTGCAAAATAAGCTATTTAATTCAGACTTGTGGAGCAGAATATAATCTTTAATTTAAACTAGAGCCGTAAAAAAAGGCCTTTAATTTTAACTGGCATGTGCGTGTGAATTTGAATTAATAATCCAGAAAATTGAAACTGTTTTGCTGCTGTTGCTGGATAGTGACTGTTCTTCACATGCCCTTAGTTTTCACTCACTCTATTTCTCTCTCCCAAACTTTGCCTAGTGCCTATTTCATGATGTTGCTGTCTTACAAAATGGGAATTCTTATGAAAAACAAAAAAAACTTAGTTGATTGAACTCTTGCAAAAACATATTGTGTTGAAAGAAATTCTTACGTCTATATTTTGGTTTACAAAAGGAATATCATTGGTGTATCCGTTACATCTATTTAAAGCAGAATTTAAATACACCATTAATTTATACTTCATACATCATCAGGTTTTTTCCTGTTATTTCTTTTAGTGTAAGTTAACAATTAATTGTGGCCTTATAATCACAAAACACAACAGCCTTACAATCAGCAAATAATTCTTTCTCCTGACTCTTGTGAGGAAGGGAAGTCTTCCCTATTTGCAGGAAAACTAAGCAACTGCCTAAAGTCATACAAAGAAAATTCATGGCAGAACTAGAAAAGAGAAAACTCCATCTTCCAGCTGCTCTGAACAGTCTCTGAGGTCTCCCACACTTATCCCAAGTTGTGCAGCAAGTCCTGGTGGTGAGCACTAATTGCTGCTTTTGCAGGAGATGCCTTGTGAACCAGATGAGCAGCCTATGAAGAGTCATTCTGACTCTCGCCTCTTTGCTACATCAGACTAAATATCTCTCTGTGTAATCCAGTTCAATCAGTTTCAGCATTCAATCCACAAAACCAGAAGGCAGCCTCAAAATCCCACTGTAAATGAGGCCTATCCCATATCCATTTCATCTGTGGATAGCACAATTATACATCTTGCAAAATTCCTTCTGAAGAAGGGGACAACAAAGACTGGATTTGACGCAATGCTTCTACTGCTGACATAATTTTTTGCAGGAAACATAATTGCAAACAGAGTATAAAATCTCAGCTTTTAAAGGCTGGTTAATGTAGTCAATTTAAAAGCAAAAGCAGTGCATTTGACCTCCACTGGACCCCTTTAAAGTGTAAACGTACCCATGTAAGAAAAAGTGATGGCTGGATGGGCACCTAAGAGGCCAACAATAATTTTGCATGTGCTCCTTAGAGGTACAGAGTTACTACAGTCAAGATTTTAAATACTACATCACATTTTGCAAATATTCTTTCTAAATACATTATAAACCATACAAAAGAAAGCAAATCCATATGCAAAAAAACTTTTTTAGTTAAAACGCATATTTTGTCTAAAAGCTTTACATGTGCCCTGACAAAGTAGTTATATTTTAATATATTTAAATGTATTATATTTTTTCAGAGATTCTATAAATTTGAGACAGCTAAAATTATTTCAATATTTTCAGAATGCCCAAGATTCATGGTCTCCTGGCAACTAGCAATCACATGGCTGGAAAGGTTTTGGCCTACTGTTACAATGCTGTTATATGTTTGGTTGATGATTTATTCAAACCCAGTTGCAAACCTGCTGTTAGCTCCCTCATTGCTTTAATGCAGCCAGTCTACCATTCATAACTGTCAAGAACCAATTCATTGGGACTTGAGCTTATTAAGCACCCAAAGTGTGTAGTGAGCATACGCAGTTTTGTGCCTCGGAATGTGAATAAACACTATCCTTTCCATCTGTTTAAATTGAGTCTCTGATGTTTTTAATGCCATGCATTATTTTTATCTTGTTATCAGAATACTCAGCCATGAACTCCAAAGAATCCATTGTGCACAGCTTGGTGTGAGCAGGTGTCAGTAAAGCCTGGCAACCTCCTGCCTAACAGGGCACAGGCAAGGAGGGAGAGGGTGGTTTCATACACTGTGCTTGTAAAAAGTTACTGGAGGCACAGAGTACAAGCTTTATGATTTCACACAGAAACAGGAAGGACAGGCTCATCTTATGGGTACAGCACTTGGAGGAAAAATAATGGACTTATTTTCTTAAATACTGCTTTATTTGAAAGGAGAAAGATGGGCCTGGCAATTAAAGGAGTAATCATGGAGGATATTTACCCTATTGAGGACAATATATCAATTCTCTTGGTCAAACATGCCAACTGTATAAATAATATAAAGAGGAAATGGGTTTTGAAAATAAAATATTACTTAACAAGTTCATTTATATTTTAATCTAACTCTGTTAATTCAATAGTTTCAAAAAGGCATATTTGAATTGCAGGCTTTAATAGCTTTTCATGTTGAATAACATGGTAATATGATTTTTCTCCATTCTGTACACATAAGGAACATTCTAAAATGTGTAGCCACTATTACACAGTATCAGTGTACATGCTATTCAATGCTAGACTGGGAATAAAGCTGGTTCAAACAGTTTGGTTTAAAACAATCATAAACAGCCATTTTAACATAATGATTCTAGTATAATATGCTTTGCTTAAATTTTAAGAATTGTAGTAGGGAAAAGATAACATTTGAGCACTAATTTAATTTAAATTAGGACTACTGTAGAATTCAAGTTCTGACCAAATAACAATTAAATAAAGTTTGAGGTTGATTTTTGGTTTGGTTTGTTTTTGTTCTGACACAAAGGACTCAGTATTTCTTGAAAAGGAAATTATTATAAAAATGTCAGCAAGAATAATTGGAGGGTCAGGAGGTTTTTTCTTGAGTGTTTGCTGATATTGTGCCCATCCCATCAAGAATTTCAAAAGAGGAATAAAATGGCACTCTATCTTCTGGACAGCTTGATGTTTGTCTTTGCTGTCAAGCAAAAGGGATGCAATTCCATTCATACTGAGAAGATTAGAATAATGCAGAAAATGTGACAAACCAGAACAATTCACAACCAGTCATATCACACGGTGAGGGGTCTAGACTCCTTTAGTACATAGAGACGCAGGGTTCTAATGAATCAAGGTTGTTCACTAACAACAAATGTACTTTCTTACCAGCTCTTCATATTTTCATGAAGAATTTAACACAAATAACTTCCTAAAATTATTTAAAGTCATTGCAACATCAGTTAACTACACTACACCTTAATCTGATGCTGTAAAAGAACAGGCCTCTGCTTACACTTAGGAGAGGCTGCAACATTACTATTCTGCATTGCACATGGGAGTCCTTGCAGGAAAAACCCTTCCAGAACTACTGGCAGAGCCATGACAGAGAGGTATGAATGTATATGTAAGTTTTTCAAAAGAATAATTGCCTTAAAAGATTAATCATCATTCCTTTTCTACAAGACTTCCAGTTAAAACTCATGGCTTCCTTTAATATAAACACAGTGGACACAGTACTCCAAGCTGTTACATTTGTTTTGTGGCGATGTAATGCAATTAAATTTAACTAGCCATGAACTGGAAAATATATAGTGTTTGGGATTTACCTTTAAAGAAAGCTTACTGCTGATCCAAGTAACCAAATTCTTCTGCAAACCTGGAAGAAAGCTTAAAGAAATTTTATCTCTATATCTATTTTCATGGTTACCTATAGAAATACCTATTCTTTGGAAAGTCAAGGTGCTGTGCAACACTCCTGTGATCTCTTTCAATGTATTACACCAAATACAGTTCATTTTTCAGATGTGTGAAGCAATTCAGTATTGTCTTACTCTTCCTGAATATTTAATGATTACTCAGAGATGACATCAGATGAAACTTCTGGTAGAACCAATATTGATTACCTGTTTTTGCCGTGATCACATCTACAGGAGATAAAGGTTTCATGGAATAATGGTTGGGTGTTTGCATCCAACTTTTCACAGCATTACTCTCCTGATAAACACACAGAAACACCTGAGTCTAACTCACTCTGTACCAAACTGTCATTACACCTTATCTTCCCTCATCAGATGGTCAGATCTGTTCATTAATGCCATGTATACATCTGCCCCCAAATATAGGAACACAATGAAATTAATGAAACAAAACATGATGGGTAGTAGTAATTTCTAGTCTCCAAATTATTTAACCATTTCTTATTCAGAGACTTAATCTGGGAGAAGTAATCAACAGTTAAATTAATCAAGGAACAGTTAAATTAATCAGGGAAGGGAGGAAAAGAAGCTCAGTAGGCCAACCAGTGCAGCTTTGCACTTTGAAGAAGGGTCTAATATAAATAAGGAATAACCTGTATATTTCTGTATAACCTATTTCTTTAAAATTATGACAATTACACAGCCTCCTAAAAATAGTTGCTCCCATCACCCAATTAGCATCATAAAATGAAAGATTGCTTCTTTCCTGATCTGTAACACAAATTTCTTCTCCTACCCACAGGAAGAAGAATATCTTGCTATGAGCTTAGTGAACATAGTGAACAACTGGTCACTGTCCTATTCGTAGCAATCATTTAGAACTTACATTATTCACCCCTCAGTCTTTTCTTAGCCAGGTAAATCCAGGAGTTTCAAGGGGGCTTGTTTGTTCTGTCTCACAAGTCTTTATCTTGACCAAAACTCAGGCAGAGTATTGAATCTCAGGCCTAACACTTCAAGGAGTAATTTTCTCACAGATTTTAAATCCAAAAATCCTGACCATGCATCATGTAATTAAACCCTAGGGTATTTTTCTCCCAATACTTTATAAGATCTTTAGAATACTGAAGTTAATCTTCTGAATGCTTGCAAACTCTTCTCAACTGATGTCAGCCAAAAAAATATTTTATTGCTATCTGCTGCTATATCATCAGAGAGTAGAACTGGATCCATGAGACACCTTGGGGAAGTTTGTTGAGTACATCCCTGAGTTGTAAAACAAAGTATTGCTACCTTTGAGTATTTTTAAACATTTATGTAACTGTTGTACTTAGCTTCATCTGGGTCATGGTTTCTTACACTACAATCTCTTTGTTTTAAGCATTAAAATGACATTTTAAAAGACAGGTTTTTTATTTCAATCACAGAGCAGATCACAGTTCTTTTGTGAATGAACGTAAATGAAATGAAAGGCAAGGGATCCGCCTTAAAAACTGATGAAAGAAGATACAAATTAAGAGGATAGTGAGGTCATCAACAAGCAGAATGCCAGGAAACATAATGGATAAAGCCAACTTTAAAATCTGTCCATAAGACTGATCATAAACACAGCCAGGCAAGTTTCCCACAGAATTTTCAAAGGCAGGAGGACAATCCAGGTAGCACTAGTAGTTTTGCTTTTATGTACAATCTGAACTCTCAACTCCCATGTTTACTGGAGAAAAAAAAATTAGTTCTTCCCTTACTCTCCCATAGTTAAAAGAATAACAACAAAATTAGTATGAATAAGGTTTGATTACTTAACACTGCTAATCATACCTCAGAGCCTTGGGTTCCCACAGAGGCTGAAATACACACAACGACTGAACCTCCTTCCTTTGTAGGATACCCTCCTCAGAAAACACCCTCCTTTTCCTTGTAGATCTCAGACCACATTGCCCTGGACTTTGGCTCTGCCTTGTAGCAATGTATTTGCACAACTTAGGCCACTCGGTGTACCAGCCAAACTGTATAGATAACAAGCCACCTGCAGTTTTGTTTTGTTTTTAAGGTTCTCAGGAATCCTTCAAGGCTACAGGAAAAACAACAGGACAAAAACAGGACAAAAGTAAGACTGAGACCCTGAGAAACTGTGGTCAAAGTACAAAAACTCAGATAGGGGACATAGAACGTGAGGATGGACACTTGGCCAGGTAAGTGCCTGGTCTGTGCCTGCCTCCTGAACCTGCAACCCAACCACTCAAGAGACACCTACATGGCTGGACAGTAGTGTTAGAAAACTATAACTGGGGTCTAATGTAAACAATAAATGGACTACTCTTCAATCATATTGGTTGTGTTAGTCAGTTCTCCAATTTCTCCCTGTCAAAATGTCTATTTGGTTTTTTTCTCATGCATTCTCACTTTTCATTTATTCATAAGAAAGTGAGTCTTGAATTACCAACTCAAGGCCTACAAAAGCAGTGTGACAGGTTTCAAGTAGTGTTTCCAAATCCTTCCCCATGAAAGAAAATCCTTTAAAAAAAACTCTCAGTCTGTAAAATATCTACCTCGCTCTTTACAAGTGTATTTTCATATTTCTTAAAAAAATAGTATTTTGAAATGAAGTTAGGTATGAGAAGACATCAGGTAAGCAAAGCACAGTTAATACCAGCTTTAAATATGAAGAGACTAGCACACCTCTGCTTTGTTAAAAAGGAGAACTACATTTGGTCACACATGATGGTGGGGAGGGAAGATTCCTCACTCAGGCAAATTCAAAGGTAGAACTAAAATTTTTTACAACTTCTAAACAAAAATCCCCAAGAGACTAAACTACTCATCAGGGATGCAGGAATATTTGTTTATTGCCTATATGTATCAAGGCAGTTTTCTTCATTAGTGTAATGAACAATGAAACTAGAATCAGTGTCTTCAATCAGATGAAGCAGATCAGTTGGTTTGTCTGTTCCCTTGCAAAAAGGGATATCCAGCACCTCTTTTCCCAGCTTAGGTCTCATCAAGAGAATAGATAAATGCTCCAGAGCACTTGTACAGGTCTCTCTCACTGCCTTGTGCATTCAACCTCCATGCTCAGAATCTCTGCCAGCTTAGATGAAACCTGTAATATTTTTGTAACTATTGTGTTTTGACAGTGTCAGAGTTAAGTGATGTAATAGGTAGGAAGCAGAGAGCCTCATAAATCGTATTAAAAGTTAAAGTTTCAGTGCAATAGCCAAAGGTGCATGAGGTAATGTATCCACAGTTCTCAATCACAGTCTCCTTTATTATGGCCTATTTCCACCAGTCTAATCTGAAATGAATGCATTAGGTTTTGTGTTCTTTGCACAGTTGCTGCCAGCATCACTCTGCCCTTCCTCCTGATTTCCTTGGTAGTTTGGGAGCCTAAGGGAGTGGTGGATTAAATTGGAAAATATAAATAACAAATCAAAAATTAAAATTGATTGGATAAACAATTTCCCTGTTTCTTAATAAGTGATTGATTTTTTAATCAATATTCATTATTTCTCAGAACATACCAAACTGTTTATTGAATAAATGAATGGTTGGAACTACAATGACATGAAATCAAATAGGTGAACCAATTTCTTTAATAACATGGGCTGAGCAGGCCACCTTATCTTACCTGGTTGAAACTAAAAGTCAGAAATTCAACACCACTGACTAGGTGATCCAAAAAAAGGATGCAATTTGTTTTCATGTTTGATATACACCGGTGTATAGCCACATGCTGATTTATGCAATATTTCTAAATTGCAGTTGAAAGTTACCCTCTTTTTGATACAACTTTTGTGTTCTTTCTCACAATTCTTCATTAGTCAGCATACTGCAAAGCTTCTGAAATAAAATTCAGATCTGAAAAATGAGATCTGTAAAACTGTTCACTGTAAAGGCTTCAGGCATGGCAAATGAATTTCTCTAATAAGTTTTTATTCACTTGTATCAGATTCAGTGGTACACAAACTATATGCTACATCCTAATATATACTTCAGACTGCTTCATTTTTTTGGCATAATGTAAAAAATAATCCTCTGAGGAACAGAGGTTCTGATGTTCTTTTTTCAAGTTGAAGAAAAAGAACTAGGGTGTGAGGTCTCCAATAAATGTTTGCACATTTGTTTAAAACACAAGCAAGGATATTAATTTGGTTCTACATAATACAGATCATATCATTTACATGATCTTCAACTCACAAATTTCTTCCAGGATGTGGAAATATTTAACTTTAACTTGTACTCAGAATACAAAAGATTCTTCTTCTTATGAAAAATTATAAACTGTACTAATCAATTGTTAATTAATTTGTAGGATGCTTGCTTTAACATCTATTTTAACTTGTCACAATTAATTTAACATATGACCAAACAGAAATATAATTTCATTGCTCCAAAGACATAAAAGTATGGAAAAACCCGAGCAATGAAAGGAATCAGAAAGACTGCAATTTCAGTTTGTACACTAATTCCATGTGTTCTTTGTTGTCAAAATTAATTATAGAGAAACAAAGTATCAATCTATTGTGCTATGTTGTCATCTACAATAACACTAATGTAAGAAGAAGTTTCATTAAATTCACTTTTGTAGATCACAGATTTCTGCAAATGGTAAAGGTCTATAGTAAAACCAGAAATCTAAGATAAAATCTAAAACTTCAGGTCTAATTTCACTTTCAAAGTCAATCTATCTTATAGCCTTGCTTCCCAATAATAAAGAGGTAAATTCAGCTATTAAAACTAAAAATTGGCATTTTGAAAGTATTAACTATTGAAATGAAGCTGTTTCCTCTCATAACATATATATATTCACAGAAATTCACACCCAGTCACCATTCTGTATAACACACATTTCTAGAGCATTCAGGACTATCTGAAAACATGAGTCATCATTACTGACCAAAACAGTTTCCCCTTATTCTAAGCATAGCATCCCAGGCACTAATGCTCTGCATTTATTCACAGGGCTTTCAGCTCCCTTAGTCTGGCATTTTGCACTGTCCACTTTAATATACAGCTACATAATCTTGTTAAGGTCCAGTTTCCCTTCAGAAATTTTTAAATGTGCTATTTTTCCAGTATAAGCTTGCTGCAAATGGCTGTGATTGTCCCCTCGGTGGAGGTGACAGGCTTGGCAAAGCTGGCAGCAGAGGAAGTAGAGGCAGTTTGTGTCCCAGGCACTGGCCAGGAGATGGTGGCAGAGAGCAGCTCTCCTTCAGTCCCTTCAGCGCTCCTTGGAATCCTCAGAGACCCCGAGGTACCCTGGACACCTCATTACTGCCTCACAGCAATCTCCTGGCTTGTGCCATCAACTTACCTTTTATGTTTTAGCGTAATGTAACAAGCTCAAAACATTAGCTGACATCCAGTTTGTTCAGTCAAATCTGGGCACTTGCATAAACACACTACAGGCTGGATGCACTCAGGTCTCCCTCTTCTGCTGAAGAACAAGTTTCATGACATCAGTTTTGGTAGTGATAAAAATCAAACATTTTCTGGAGCCATTATTGCCTAAAATGTTAATGCAGTTTACTTTTTTCAACTGTGATCGATAGCTGGAGGAAAAGTGCCCATAAATTACTAAAGGCAAATACGATTCTATTAGCACTCAGGAGATTTTGCAACATTTGCCAGTCTGTTTTACTGGAAAAAAAAATTAATTTGTTGAAAGCCTAGTTTTTTACCTGTCTTTGTCTTTCTCTGTAGAAGAGGGATACTTTTATCAGGAGTCATTTAGGAGATGTAATTCTAATGTACTATAGCTATAGATTTCAATTAATGTTCTACCTCTCTGTCAGCTTTACATTCCATGTTTTATGAAATCATTAACTATTGTCATGTTTCTATTATGATACTATTAGGAAATAAAGAGATGTATGTAAATGGAGATGTAAAATAAATGTATGACAGTTACTAGGAGCAACATCTGTGCACTATCGTACGTGTTTACACTAATTTTCTAAAGATTGTTCCATTCATTACAGAGCATTGTTACTTGCTGTGGCACAACCCTTATTTCCATGCATTTAGGGATTCAAGAAAAGAGAGGGTAAATGAGAGCCTAATCAATACCACTTTTCATTTTGCTTCTAATGTGCTGCCTTTCTCTTTCTTTTCTTCATGAACAAATCCAAAAAAGATCCCGACGTTACAGTCATAAAATGTAATTCTTCTGCAGAAACACAGACAATAATGCTTTCTGTATTCAGGCATATTGCATATTCTAATGGCATTTGGCTAAATTGAGTATGGATTTAACATCAAAGGCTTCATGAATTTTTCAAATGAGATATTAAAGTCAATATTTCAAGTGAAAGATATTTCAATTTAGTTGCATACACAACAATAAAAAACTTCTACAAGGCAGAGGTACTAGTGGCTATGGCAGTATTAGTTCATTCAGGAAATTATTAGTTTATAAGAAAATCAAACAGAAGGTTGTGATAGAGCAATGACACTGAATAAATTAAACTAAGTGATACACACTAATGTACTTTATCTCTTGAAGTATGAAGCAGAACTTGCTACTGGAATGTTCAGTCCTTCAAGCTAGGCTTTGTTTGGGGATATTTTATTTATTTATTTTGTAAATTCAAATGGTTCCACCTAGATTTGCATTCAGAACCTCAGAAATCTGCTTATGTTCATCTCTGAAATGGTTAGGCCTACTGTATGCAAGAAACACCCCAATCCTGCTTATTTTTTAATCTAAGTGCATTTTGCTCCATATTGTCAATGCTTATGCAATGCTGCCTCTAATTTCACACTGAGTTACTGAACATTCAGACTACACAGCACTCACAAATAGTCCACTGAGCTCTGACTACTTCTATGTCCTGGCAGAGATAAAGACTTGCAAACAAAACAACACAGTCTGGTTGTTCTTTTCCTTTCCTATTTTGGGTGCATGGAATGTAGCAAAATGCCCATGAAATCAGGAGGATGTTGTACTATGATGCCTATACATCCCTTTGGAACACATGTTTGTGTCACCTGTGACTCCTGGGAGAGCTGGATCCCTGCACATATGCACTCGTAGTGTGTATTTAGGCAGCTGCACTCACAGGGGCACTGTGCTGCACTAAGGCCAAATACACCATTTGTTCACACACAAATAACAGAAGATACCAGAAACTACAAATATATACCACTAAAGATGCAATGAATACTGATTTTACTTGTAATTCTTATATTACTACAAAACTATAATTGGATGCCAGGGGGAAGTTACACCAATTTAAAACCTTGACTACCAGGTAGTTTGGGCCAACAAATTACTACAAAAAAACTGATTTTAAAAGCCCTTCCCTGAAACCAGCAGGTTGTTTGTTTCTACAATATTCAACCAAAGTATTTTCATGGGCTCACAGAGAAAACAAAGGTGGTGCTAACTAAATGTGAAACTGCTAGGCCTGTTTCTAGCATGGCTGCAGGACTGCCAGCAAATGCTGATCTGTTACTCAAAGCTAAACCAAGCTAAGAGCCTTGTGGGGAACACTTGCAGAGACTGAGACAGGCCATCCTTCCCCTGTTCAAACACTACCTAACTTGTAGCATTGGTCCTGGGGTCCTAGACAGATCTTTGTTCATTTGTTCACCCCTAGAGCTTTTCTGAAGCTCAGTGTTCAAAGCACTGTAATATTTCCATAAAATGAGAAGTGTCACCATCTCAAAGGCAATCAATCAGGGACAAACATTATCCTCAGAAACAGTACTCTGAAAAAAGTATTTCTTGCGGTAACAAAGGTAAAGGAGAAGCCTTGTATAGATAATAAGATCCAATAAGAACTAGAATTGTGTCTTCAAAATTGCCTCTGGGGCTGGGGAATATGGTTTCCTTTTCTTCTTTTTTGATTTCTGGATATCTGTGAGACTGTTCTGAAAACTATATTTCATGCTTGGTGAGGCGGTAGTACATCCAAAAACTTCCAGTTGAAATTATTGAAATTTCGATTTTTTAATTTTTTTTTAAAAGACATAAAATCACACTGTTAAGAAGAAAGATTCCCCTGTCTACTGATGTCTGCTGAGTCTGAGAATAATGTTTAAGGAATGATCCGTTGAATTGAATAATTGCCTATTTTACTTGTTGATTATAGGGATGCACATAAAGTTAAGAGTACTTCTCTCGAAATACCTGTGTCAAAATGAGAGCTCAAATCCTTCTTTAGAGCACAGCTAAATAAACAAAGAATATTTGGAGCTCAGATCAGAAGAGGAGACCAAACAGTAGGATTTGACCTTGGACAACCAAATGCTATGCCAAAACAAAAATCATTCACATATCATGCTGTACATACTTTTTGTATTTAGTGTAAGGTTTTATTGAAAACATATGAGTAGATTAACCATAGAAATAAACTGAAGAAATCGTGCTACCTAAAATATGCTTTTGACTCTTTTTAACTGGTGATAATCTGCACTGATCTGCATTGCAATTCCATTGCAGATGTTGCTGACATTAAGACAAGGAAACTACAGAAAAAGCTGATTTAAACAGGTATTTCACATTAAGTCAACAATATATGCAGTGCATAACATCTTTCATGGGAGTTAAAGTATTCTACCTAATTCTTTGCTATTTCATTGTTGTTATAAATGAGGAGTAATGGAAGTCCAGTTGACAGGCACTTGATTTTCTCTAATTTCATAACCTTCTAAAATTTTCTGATTTTCTCTTTAACTTTCCTTCTTGATGAAGTCTAAAGAAGGAACTGTAATTATGTAGTTAGACTGAAACTCATGGCATGTGAAGGGACAGATACACTTTTTTGGGTCTACCACTCTTGGAGCAGGAGCACAGCTGCTTTCAGACTTGTTAATACATTCTGTAGGGAATGAAAGCCTTGAAAAAAAGGATGGTACTTCCCATCCTTTTCCTCCCTCTCCACACAGCAAATGGAGCTGGCAGTCCACCAAAGCTCCAAACAAAATGCTCCTGCACTGTCTGGCAGAAGAAAGTGTGGCACTTGATTAAGGGGAAAACAGTGCTTTTGGGGCACTGCATAGGATCATCTTCAATACAGAGGAAGAACCATGAAGGACAGAAAGGTGGGATATCTGTGTTTCACTAGGTGAAGAAATGATCCCTGTATCACACTATAATGCTTCTTTCTTTCCATTTGTTACAGGCCAGGTCTACAGTATTAGTTCTCCACCTAGGTAGAAGTAAGATACACCAGGACTCCCAACAGATTCTTTAGTCTATATCTGGGAAATGCATTTATTATGAAGTGTTAGGAGGCTCATAGCACCTGTGATAGTCCTCCAAGCAAAGATGAATTTTCTATGTTTTTACAGAGTAGCAAAGCAGGAAATAACTTAAAAACACCTTAGTCAGTAGAAATCAAAATAAGAAGTTCCATGTAGGTCATCTGAAAAGCCTAAAAAGCAATCAAAAAATCAAACTATTTACCAGGCACACAAGAATGGAAACAACCTCAGTGCAAAGTATAATAAACAAATTCCTCTAGTAATGAGAACTACACAGATGCTTTCTCCATCAACTCCATCCATATTTTGAAAGCCACACAGGATCAATGAAGGCAACAGAACTTACCCAACTTCAGTAGTTCAGCAATGAGCTCTGTATGTTCATCTGCCCACCTCCCTGGAAAAAAGAAGCGCTACATGTCAGGAATGAGTCCAGTAATTATCTTCTAACACAGGAGCAATGCCAGCAACATTCTGGTAATGGCAGAATTAATTCTAAAAGTTTACATTCTCAAAAGTGAAAACATTCACAGGCACAATCTGGATATTTTAACTGTCACTGGCCTCAGCAATCTGATATTGCTTAGCCTTGTGGCTGAGGCATTAAGCCACTGGTATCTATCTGCCACAGAGAAAAGCAGATCTCCTCAGTACTTCCCTAATAAACTCAATAATTAATCCAGCAAAATTTTAAAAAGAAAATCAAGGGCCATGTCACTATCAGCAAATAAGAAACAAAGAAAAAATTACTTATTTTGATAAAAATAGACAATGAAAAGGTTTTCTACTCTATTGTAAGACCAGAAAACAACATAAAGCTGTAAAGTTCCACAGTAATTCAAATTTATTCAAGTCATTATCAATCCCAAAATACAGAGAATAACTTTAATTTATTTCCTTGGTCAATTGTTTTACTTATGTGTCAAAACAAAACCAAAAAAAGGTCAACAAGTTCATGACCACATAAAAAGGACAAAGCATCTACTATATGAGTGTAATCAAATGCAGGTTTGTACCAGAAATATAAATAGTACAGATTGGAAAAATACTTGAATAATGAAGTATTTCATGCAATTCCAAGGAAAATTAGATGAACGACTCGAAAAGGATGGAAGTGTACACAATTCATTATATAGAATACGGTAACACTTGGCTAAAAAGTGTGGAGTTCCTCACTTTAATGAGCACAGTCTTTGCTCACAAATTAAAAATAAACAAATAAAAAAGATACGAGTATGATCTCACTTACTGGCAGTCGATCAAACTGCAATTTGTCCCATGAGTTGGGAAGCCACTGCCTACAACACATCAAGAACTCCTGCTTATTGAACTGATCTGTGTACAGTCTGACTCCTTTTCTGTCTACCACAATTGTTTTTGCTATCAAAACATTTGGGTTTATGGAAATGACAACAAAATGGTTAACTGGAAATATAGCATGATGTTTAAAGTTAAACTGTGCTCACTTCACTTCAGAGTCCCATTGTACCCTCTCTGAATAAAAGCACATTTCCTTTGGCTGAGGGTTGTACAGCCGGTGCAATCTCAGTGCAATGCTGCTGATGTTAATAGCAAACTTGAATAGCTACACATAACAGTTTAAATCTCTAACATACATATATTACCATAACTAAACCCAGCACTTTTCATTAATCATACAATGGCATGCTCCTTCATTTAAGCCAGCTGATTAAAATACAGATATATTGTCCTGAACATCATGGAAATCCAGCCATTGCTTCCAAATAGTGTTTTCTCAGTCTTGTTTCACTACTCAGCTATATATTGCAAATTACAAAAAATCTTAACGATTCCAGCATTGAAATGGACAAAAAGGGATCCTAAATAAGAGATTGAAAGGCATAAATTTCTGTCACAACAAGGATAAAGCTTCAGGTAGAGAAGGCCTACTTCAGTGTCCTCCGACCTACTACTGCAGCATTTCAAACATAATCAAAAGAAACTAATTTGAATTTTTGATAAGAAAAACCTGAAAATACCTAGATAAGCTATAGATAGGCACCTGT
>WEIU01012668.1:436953-459646 GCA_013389925.1 Aegithalos caudatus | reverse complement strand
AGGGACCGGGATGGGGACAGGGACTGAGACGGGGAGGTGGAAGAAGTTGGAGATGAGGATACAAAGCGGACAGGGAGACAGAGGGATGGGGATGGAGATGAGAATGGAAATGGAGTTTATTTGGGGACGGGGATGAGGACCAGAATGGAAGTGGAGCTGATTTGGGGACGGAGATGAGGATCAGAATGGAAATGGAGTTGTGTTGGGGACGGGGATGAGGATCAGGACAGGGATGGGGAAGGGGACAAGGATGGGGACAGAGGCAGAGATTGGGATGTGGAAGAAGTTGAAGATGAGGATACAAAGGGGACAGAGATGGA
This sequence comes from Aegithalos caudatus, assembly GCA_013389925.1. Classification (NCBI taxonomy): domain Eukaryota; kingdom Metazoa; phylum Chordata; class Aves; order Passeriformes; family Aegithalidae; genus Aegithalos; species Aegithalos caudatus. The sequence goes on along the minus strand of WEIU01012668.1, from coordinate 459,326 downwards.
GATAGACAGGCATGGGAATGGAGATAAGATGGGAATGGGAGAAGAATGGCAATAGAGTTGGGATGGGGATGAGGATGGGAACAGGGACAAAGACAGGGACAAAAAGATGAGGGTGTGGAAAGGTTTGGAGATGGGGATGCAGTGGACACAGACATTGAGACAGAGGCAGCCATGGGAATGGGTATGGAGATGGGGACAGGGATGGGGATGGAAATGGGAATGAAGATGGAGATGGAAATGGAGATGAGGGTGAGTGTAGTGATAAGGAAGGGGACAAGGATGGGGACAGAGATGCAGATGTAGATGAGGTTGGAGATGGGGATGCAATGGGAACAGGCAGACAGAGGCATGGAAATGAGGGTGGAAATTAAGATGGAGATATGGATGTGGAAGGGGTGGGAGGTGGGGATGCAATGGGGATGAAGATGGAAATGGGTGTGGATGAGGATGGGGACAGGTGGAGATGACAATGTGAATGTAGATGAGGTTGGAGATGGGGATAGGGAAGTAGATGAAGAGGGAAATCAGGATGGAGATGCAGAGACAGTGGTGGGGACAGGGTTATGGATGAGGACAGAGGGACAGAGACAGAGGTGGGGATGGTGATGGAGGTGAGGATGCAAGGTCCTGGAGGGAACTGGATTGGGGAAATCATGCTGAGGTTTGGAGAGCTGGGTTGGGAGAGTCCTGGTGGGATAGGGCTCCTGTTGGGATTTGAGATGCTGGACTGAGGGAATCCAGAAGTGTTTCAGGTGCCAGGATGTGGACATCCCAGCAGAGTTTGGGTTACCCTGGCTGGAGAGGTCCTTGCAAAGTTTGGGATGCTTGACTGGGGAGGGTTGGTAGGGATACTGGTCAAGACTGGGGTGCCAGGTTGAGGGGTTCCAGCAGGGATGGGGGTGCTGGGTTTGGGGAGGTCACTGCAGGGTTTGGGGTGCAGGGTCCTGTGGGGTTTGGGGTACCAGGCTGGAGAGGATCCCAGCAGGGTTTAGAGTGCTGGACTGGGGGCAGTCCAGGTGGGATTTTGGGTCTGCTGATGGGGTTGGTTTCTCAAACTCCAGCCTCAAATCTCCTTTTTTTGCTCCTCTGTGTAACACTGCTGCCACCCCCCTCTACAGCCTCCTCCCCACAGGGCAGGTTTAGTTTTCTCTCTCTTTTCAATACACTTGAGGCCATCTTTAGGGAGCACTGGGGTCACACAGTGAAATTCCCTTCCCTGATTTTGCAGGGTAGGAGCTTGCGTTCAGTTACAACACCAGAGAGGCTGCAAATCTTATCCTGTCATATAAGGGATGGCCTTAGAAACAGCAGTAAGTGTTATGAGAAAAGAAAATCATGGGAGATGGCCTGCTTCCCAAATAGGTCCAGTTTACAACACAGGAGGGAATTGTGTAATTCCTGGGCTTGAGAATCCCCTGTTCTGGGGAGGTCATTAGTGCCAGGGTGGAGCCTTGTCCCTCCTCAACTCAGTCAGCACATCACTGAAATAACAAAAATAGTCCCTCCTTTTTTTTTTTTTTCTTTTTTTTTCTCCTCAAGGGTAAATTGAATTTTGGGTATATAGCTGTTCACTTAGCTCCCTGACTTTAATCATGGTTTAATCACCACTTCAGCCAGGAAGGTGGAAGTTTCATCTCACTAACTCATTTTCAGCTGATTTTGTATGTGCAATTGTTAGTTTCATAAAAAGGTTCATTCCCCTGAGCTGGTAAATCTGATTGTGCTTTGCAGTCAGTTGCCTTTATATTAAATTCTAAATCAAATATTAAAGTTGATACTTTTATATAAGCCAGTTGAACACACCGTATGTGGAAGCACCTATTAAGCAAGTACATATTTTAACAGATATTTCTTCAGGCTCTAACTTCTTTTTTTGCATTTTCTCAGATTTCCTAGATTGCTGCTAAAAGGCATTTTCAAGAATTGCTGGTTAATTTTTCCCCTGGGGTGTGCCTTGGACTTTACTTGCCCAGGTACAGCACAACAATAGGAGAAAACAAAGGGGGGAAAAAAAAGACATTTAAACAAGATGGGTATTTCTTAAGCAAAGTTTCATTTTCTGTGAATAACCTGCAAATTACCTGAGATGTATCACGGTCTTTCCCAATGACTCAGTTTTTCAAAAGCTCCCTCAGAGGCAGTGCTGCCTCCCTGCCTTTCTTTAAGCCCAATTAATGGTGATTTCTCCCAGCTGCTTTATCAGCAGGACAAAGTTGTCTGAGGCCTTATTTCCAGGTTGCTGATAGTTTTACAGGAGAGCAGAGTGCTTCCCATGTGTGAGAACACTCAGGCTTCAGGAGGGCAATAAACAGAATTCCTTGATTTCACCCTCCTTGCAGGAAGGGGCAGATATCCTTCAGTGGCTCCTGATGCTCCACACTCCTCCATGAGAACACAGCTTTGCTTTATCAAAAGCACCACTTGCACTTCAAAATATTTGTATTTTCTGAACCATGAAAAAAAGTCTTGAAGTTTTGTCTGTGTCCCAGGTGGAGTCCAGGAGCTTTGGTTAAATTCTAACTTTAGAATTCTGGCAATTAAGATGCCTTACCACTGGCTCCCTGCTTTCTTTTTCTTTGTTTTTTTTTTTTTTTTTTTTTTTTTTTTTTTTTTTTTTTTTTTTTTTTTTTTTTCTCCCTAAGGTCTTTCTCTCTCTGAGGTGACTTTAGAGCCCCTTTCAGTATTTAAAGGGGCTCCAAGAGAGCTGCAGAGGGACTTTGGGCAAGGGCATGGAGTGACAGGATAAAGGGGAATGGCTTCCCACTGCCAGAGGACAGGTTTAGATCAGGAATTAGGAAGAAATTCTTCCCTGTGAGGGTGGAGAGACCCTGGAACAGGTTCCCAGAGAAGCTGTGGCTGCTCCTGGATCTCTGGAAGTGTCCAAGGCCAGGCTGGATGGGGCTTGGAGCACCCTGGGATACTGGAAGGTGTCCTTACCCATGGCAGGGAGGTGGAATGAGATATCTTCAAGGTCCCATCCAACCCAAACCATTCTGTGTGTCTGATATTTGAAAAACACCAGGAAAAGAAAAAGCAAGTCAAGTAAGCACTTAATGCAAGAAGTAGAAATTAATAAAGGAATCATTAAAGAAAAAAACCCATAAAACTTAAGAAAAAGGAATTAAAATACTAGGCCATGTGCTTAAGCATAAAATCAGAAACACCAAAGTGATTTCAAGCAATAAGGAATGTGAAAATTAACCCAGGCTGTTTATGAAAGTACAAGGAAAAAATGAAGGATGGAGGAAATCTGTGAATTCTCTGTAAGAACATTATTCTACTCAATGATAGAATGGAAAACCAAATCATGAAAACCACAGGATATGCCTTAATTTTTGCCATCCTTCCAGAAAGCATTAACAAGTGAAATTAACTTGAAACAACATAAGCAGTGATAATACAAGACAAGAACAGGTTAAAAGGAATCAAGAGGAATCAAGACTGGTGGATTTAAGGGCCTGAAGAAACTTAAGCAAAAGGAGCTGTGAAGGGGGCAGGGTAAAGCCTGGCCCCTCAGGTGTTATCACAAGAGAAGAGTAAATTCTGTGTCTGGCAGTGAGGAACCAGAGACCCACCAGCTTTATTCCAGTAGTCAGGAGGACACTGGTAAAAAAAAAAAATCATGAAATAATCAATTTATTAGCATCTAGCAGATAATAAGGTAATACAAAATAGCCAGTGTGGATTTGACTAGAATAAATCATGTCAGGGGAGTTTTATTTCTGCTCTGAGAGGATGACTTGGGTGTATCTTGACTTGGGGAAGGTTTGTGTGGCTGCCTCAGTAAAAACCAAGGGGTTCCATGAGCTCTGCAGGAGCATCACCTCTAGAGAAACCCCAGCAGCTGCTCCAAAATCTGTTTGCTGCTGCACCAGGAGCAGTGTGAAGGCTCCAGGTGAGTGTCTGAAGCTGGGTGAGGTAAATTAAACCCTTAGGAAAGGGTCAAGGATATCAAACTAGAAGAGTCTGCAACCTTTCATGAGGTTAGGGGGAAAATTAGGAATTATTTTGTTAAACTGAAGGGATGGTTCCAGAGTGAACAGAAGGAAATGCAGTGAGTGGTAGGGAAGGAAGGAGGCAGAAAGTGGCTGGAAAGAGCATCAGGAGATGTAAATGTCCTGCAGACAAAATGTGAGTGGATAACAAAAAAGGTGCTGCAATGAGGCATGTCCTGTTTTGGGAGGTGATCTGGAGAGTTTTATAGAAGAATTGGGCAGATGCTGGGTTCAGCCTGGTTTTGCCATCACACAAAGATGTGCTGGAGTCTGGAGAAAGCAAAGAAGAATGGCAAGCATTTGAGAAATAAGAAACAGAAAGGAAGTGGGATATTTTCTCCTCCTGAAAAAAAACCCAGCAGAAATAGTAGGTGTCATTGGAGGAACAGGCTTTGTGGCAAAACTATTCCAGTACAGTTATAAAAAGTTAATAAAATTATTGGAATGTTTCTGCCTCAAAAAGACAAGTCAGGTTTTTTTGTTTAAAAATAAATAAATAAATAAATAAATAAGTGTTTTGCAGCCCTGGGAAAATTGCCCAGCCCATATCTGACACAGCAGAGCTCCCTGCTCACACTCAGCTGCCTGTGCTGTGGCTGGGCCTGGGCTCAAAACAGACCTGAGAGGAGCACAAAGCTTTTCAAGGCTTCCTCACTTCAAGGGCACTTAACTCTGAAAAGCTGCTGGCTTGGGACCCAGAGGGATAATTTTATTTTAGGTCTACTCCTTTTTGTAACATTGCCATGGCCTTGGGTGTCCTTAGTGGAGTCCTGGATGAAAAATCCAAGCCCTGTTCTGCACAAGTTCCTCTTGGGTGGGAGCCGCCTTACCTGGCTTCAGATGTCCCCTTTTATCTCTTCATAGCCAGGGGAGAGGAAAAATCTTCCTTTGACCATCCTGGTCAGGTGAATGAACAGCTCCAGGCAGTTCAGCAATAACCTCATGTCAGAAAAGAGTCACAAAAGCATGAATGTCCATTTTTTAATAGCAACACAGCATTGTTTTCTTCAGCTTTCCCCCAAAACACTGGGGTGTTTTGCACCCCCAGAGTCCCCAGCCTGATGGTGGGGATGAGGAAAAGGCAGTGGCAGCTCTGCAGATGGAGGGGGACACATGAAGCTGTCCCTTCCAGGATGATGCTCATGTAAATTATTCATCTGGTTTTATTTATCACGTGGTGAAGAAATTACTTCAGAAAACAAGGTCTCTTGAGAAAATTTCCTTTAGCTGATACTTGGAACAGACTTTATTCATGCTGTCAGCAGCAATGAGCCCTGCTGATTAAATAGCAGCTAGACCTTGTTCTTGCTGAATTACCCATTTTACAAGGCCTGGCACATTTAACAATCAGTTCCAGGTTATATTCATAAGCAAGAGGCCAACACCAATTTTTGTATCAGCCAGGACTTTGTATTGCAGGATACTCCAAGGAGTAATTGTCAAGGTAATTCTTTTCTGTTTTCAATAAGTGCTTTAGCTGTGTTATTATGAGGTGTTCAATGTCTTGCTCAGAATGAATGGGAATAATTTCCCACTTTACAGGGCCTGTGGCATTGTTGGCTGGCTGTGCTTGGCTTGGAGCTGAGACTCTCCAGCCTTGCTCAGCCTGGCTGTGTAAGCCAGAGGGGCAGGGGACTGTGGCCTTCAGGTCTGTGCCCAGCTGTGAAGGGCAGAAAGAGGAAAGTTTCATCTTCCCTTTTCCCCTCCCCTCATCCAGAACCCCTCAGCTCTGCAAACCAGAGCACAGCCCACTCCTCTGCATGCCCATCCCTTCCCCCTTCCCACATCCCTTCCACAAAGTGGGGAGGTCCTAAACAGCCCAGAGGAAACCCCCACAGGTCCCACCACCCCTGTGGGATGATGTCCCTGCTCCAGGTTTGACTCTCTTGAGGTCACACATCACCCACATTCCTACAGAGGTGAGCCCTTGGCAGAGGATTGGGTGAGATGTTCTTTAAGGTCACTTCCAAACCAAACCATTCTATGGTTCTAAGATGATGCTTAACAAAGTAAAAAGCAGCTCCTATCTCTTTCTCTACAAGGCCTTTTAAGGATAAACTGTCCAATTAAGAAGTGACACCTAATTTTTTTTTACTTTTAGCCCAATAACCAACCACCCATGGCCCACAATGCAGACTTTTCTACCCAATTACAAGATACCACCCAAACCCAAGAAGAAGGAAGAAGAAAGACTTAGCCTTAGTCCCAAATCCTCCATCTTATTTATATATATTGCTATATCCTAAAACCTTAAACTCTAAGTTTTCCACCATGTGATATTACAACTTCTATTCAAACTACACACCCACAATCCCAGTGTTATCACTCAATTTTGGAAGCCTTTTCCATGGCCTCAGGTCAAATGCAGTGTTTTCTTGGGGGTCAGTGCCTGTCAGCACAGAAAGTCTAAAATTCTCAGTGCCCAGGGCTCCAACAGATCCTCAGGTTTGTGACTATTTGGACAAGGATAGAACTTCTGGAAAGGCTCAACATTTGCTGTTTCAATCAATTTCTTTCTTGAAAATTAAACTTGTGTTGTTCTTATGTAAGAATGACCAGACACAAATTCATTCAAGCTTAAGATGCATTTGAATTTATGGCCACTGAGACCTGGGCAAAATTCCCTGGGTCTGAACTGCAACAGAGTGGATTTAGGCTGGCATCAGGACACCTTTCCCAGGACTAAGGGTAGTTAAGAGGTGCAATAAGTTGTTGGAGGCAGAGGGAGAAATTCTGCCTCTGGAGGATTTTAAGAATACCCATCTTTTTAGGATCAGAGACCTCTTAAGATCATCAAGTCCAACTATTAATTGAGACCAACCAATATTCTTCTCACAGGGACAGCTGGGCAATTCCTGCTTGAGGTGGGAGAATTGATGAGCTGATCTCCTAAATTCTCCATGGACTGCATTTTCTTGGCTGCCCTGCTTCCTTTTGCCAGCCTGTATCTCCAGCCTGACCTTGTGTTGCAGTTGTTTATTGGACAGACAGGAATTGTCCTAATCCTGTTCTTTTAGAGATCTCACTCCTTTCAACATCCCCCACTTCAGGGGGATCAGACTGCTCCTCAGGACAAAAAAAAAAAAAAAAAAAAAAANAAAAAAAAAAAAAAAGGGGAAAGAGAAAAAAATCCAATCAAATAGGGTTTTGTTCCTTACAGCTCTTCTGTCTCTGTGGCAGAGATGAGATTGCCTCAGGAAAGAGGAAGCTTTTTTTCTCAGTCATGGGTTTGGATGAACCCTTTCAGGTCTTTAGCTGGATGTTGGAATCTGACAGCTTGGGTAACTATTTATGCAAAAATATCAGTTAGGAAATGGAGACCTACCCTATTGGAGAAATGTTAAATATTCACAACATTTGTGTAGGATGAACCAGAGAGGACCTTGATTATTTTCCCCTGAGTTCTATCCCTCATTGAGAGCCTTGAAATAAAATGCTAATTTGCCAAGACCTGGAGAATATTCCCTGCTCCCAACCCTTTCTCCATTAGCACTTGAAAACCACAGGTTCCTTCACAAGCCATCCTTGATGATTTATAAATGTTATAGCTGAGACATCAGCTTTTAATGCATTTTTTACAGCTGCAGCAGAGATATTATTTCCATTCAGGCTGCAAAGAGTCATCCTGGAGGGGACCTCAGTTACCTCTCCTGAGGTGTTCCCAAAACAGCACATGCTACCTAACCTTAAGCTAATAACCTGCTCAAGAACTGCATTTCACATTTACTCTGCAATCTCAGCTGCAGAACTACAGGTCAGGAGCCTGATGGATCCTTACAGGTACAAAAAAAGCTTTCTGAAGAGATCTCAGCCCTGGCTAAATTTCACATGGGTGAATTTCCATGAGGAAAAAACACCCCAGATGTGGAAGAAAAGGAGTGTTAATAGTGTTTGGATTAGAAATGGTGCAACAAGTATTGCAGCAAACCTTCTCAAAGTTCAGGAAAAAGATTTTCTTCAGCCTAGAAACCTCAGTCAAATCTGCCCCTGTGCTACCTACAGTGTTTCTTCTCAGGGACTGCTAAATAAACCCCCTGAACTGTCTTAAAACTGTTGGTTTTTACTCAGTTGCTCTCTGATGAGAAACATGCACACACAACCTCATAATGATCCTACTGGATATTAAATGGGAGGAGGAATTAAAGCAAGGAGATGTGTATTACTTTCCTTAGCATCCTTAGGATCCTGCCCAGCAAATCAGTCAATTTGAGTCTCACCCCTGCTCATTACCCAACAGGCAAACATTGGGTGTGCACTGCAGGAGGCACAGAGAGCTGCTCAGCTAAACCAGTTCTTCCTGAAGACCTGCTGAAATCTCAATTTTAGGTTTAATCCCTTCTTAGTGACCTCATCTAATAAAGCAAGGAATGAAATTCACAAAGAAAACAACAAGGGGAGGATTGCTCATTTCTCCTGTAGCCTCAGATCTGGTTTTTACTAAAACACTTTGCTCTAAAATATGCATTTCATTTAAAATATTGACTTTGCTGTTATTTTTTTTTTTTTTCATGATGATATCCAGTGCTTTTCCAAAGCAGTAAGCACAGGTTGCTTTGGTCAGCCCTGTGTTTTATGAACTCAAGGGGAATCTTTTCCCTGATTCCAGCTGGCATTAGATCAGATGTGTAAATCTCACCCTCAGATGAGATCTGACACGAAACAATCTCAGTTGAGAGAATCCATTTACCAGAGCTGTGTTTTCAGATTTTAGCTCCCAAACACTGGACACATGCCACGATGTACAACTTCTTTTCAAGCAGAATTATTGCAGCATAAATCTGTGCATGTACTGAGCTCAGAGTCTCCTTCAGCACTGGAAGGGAGACTGTAACTGCAGGGAATTGGGTCTTTTGCTTCTGAGGTCTTTGAGATGTAGCCCTGCAGCCAAAACTGGCTTTCTATGCATCCTCAAATCGTGCCTCCTCACCCCATGCCTGAATTTAGCTTCTGGAAGGATCCTTAAAGTTCTTTTCACATGAGCACAGCTCACAGACAAAGCTTCCTCTGGCTCCAGAGCCCAGCACTGCGTGGATGCAAAGCTGCACAAAATGCCTGGCAGCTGCATCCCAGAGGAGTCATATTTTTATTGCATTTCCATCTTTCACAGGAGAAAAGAAAAAATATTTGAAGGAGAAAGACAGCAGCTGCTAGAGATGATCCTACAAATAAATCCCACCCTACAGCCCTGCTCTTGCTTTGCATAGCTGCATGGACAACACACACCTTTCCAATCTGAATGATTCAATGATTCTAAGAGTAAAGCACAGCTGCAAGTTCTTTGTATAACAAAAAGGGTTAGAAAATTGGTTTGCAGAGTGATTTACAACCCCTCAGTCACTGTATGTGTCTGACACCAGATTTGCTCTTTACAAGTTTCTCTGATTGTGTTGCACCAGTGAAGGGGTGGAGTTTTACAATCACCTTCCTCTGGTACATGCAATTGAAACAAAAGGCTTTTAACTGGCCTAAATTTTAATTATTGCACCAGAATAGTAACTCTACAGGCTTAAAAGCTGTTTTTTTCAAGGAGATTTGTGCCTAGTGACTCACATGAGTTCTGCAGTGTTCTTAGCTTTTGGCATAGCTCAGAGTGGGGGTCCCAAGCCTGAGACTTTTCCTCCTTGCCTGGGAGGAACAGGCCTGTACCATTCAATAAGAAATTACTTTTAATCCAATACTTACTTCAAACCCAACCTAAACAGTGTTTCTACTTTCTTCTACTGCATTTTTTTTCTATTTTCAGCCTTGCCCTAATTAAGGGCTGCTGTTTTAACAGGGGACCCCTTAGCTTGATGCTGATGTAGGCCCTATGTTCTTTTCCTCCCCACCTCTTCAGTTCTGGATTTTACAGCTGAAATACAAACTCCTGAATGCCCAGGGATTTCCAAAGGCCAGAAGACATCTGCTTGCCATCACAGATGTTTGCAGGTTAACACATGGATGAAATAATATTAGTCAGTGAGATTCAGAGCTGATTCAGATTTCCACAATTAGGCATAAATGGTGCTTTGATGAAGAATTAAACAGGGATGAAAAAATTGAAACATAGGAAACAGTAAGACAACAGTGGCCAAATGGATTTCCACCCTTCAGAGTGGAGGGTAACCAACCCAAATCAGCTTGGTTACAGGAATCAGTCTTGCTGTAGCAGGAAGAGATGCCTGTGTGGACTCATTTTGCTCTGTTTTCAGCAGGAAATGTACTACAGCAGCTTTGTGGTTTCTGGATAAGTGTATCTGCAGCACCAGGCTGGATGGGGCTCTGAGCAGCCTGGGGTGAGACACTGAAATGTTTAGGGTTGATGGTTCCAACATTTGCCCTTTTGTGCACTCCAGAGGGGAGGAAGAGAGCTTCTGGTGTTTGGTGTCATTTCACTTTAACCTGACCCAAAAGTTCTATTAATGAGAACCTGAACTACTCTCACCTCTTGAAGCAGGTTGGAACACCTGATCTAGTGAAAGATGTCCCTCCCCATGGCAGGGGGTTGGAACTTTGTGTTCTTTAAGGTCCCTTCCAACCTAAGCCATTCTGTGAGTCCAGGGAGACAAGTGGGAATTTGGAACCCACACCAAACCAAAGAGGTGAAGTGGAAAGTGGTGGTTTAGGCTTTATATACTGCATAAAAAAGGGAGATGTGCTAGCAGTGATGAGTTCCACAGGGTGGGTGTCCCTTTTCCTGGGGGAGCCAACATAGCCACACTCAAGAAAAATTCAAAGTGACTTTGTCTCTCCATAAAGCTGGAATTTTCTCTCTCCATAAATATCGTGCTGTTCAATTGCTGTGTCTATTCTGATCTCCACAAGAAAACATCCCATTTTTTTCCAGTGGGATCCTATTGGCTGAGGCAAAAATAATTCCAGAAATCATTTATTTCTTGAGAAAGTGTGGGAGTACGTGTCCCTGCTGCTGTCAGTTCCCATCCATCCCTTTTATCAGGCAGTATCAACACACTCTCTTCCAGCGAGGACTGATCAACGGCACACAATAAAATTGATTCATTACTCATTTTCTCCTTATTATCTTTCAATTGCTCCAGCTCTTGGTACCACTTAAAGTGGACATTAGCTCTTCATAACCAGTGTGTGAATGCTTTTTCTCCAAGCTTTCATTACATATATTTTCATTTAGTCTCATTACACCATGTGTCTTTCTCATGAACTTCTTATAATGCCTTTCTACACATTTGTTTATGCTCTGCCATGGTGAGGAGTGAGAAAGCAAATGGATTTCTTGGAAAAGCTGGCCCCAGGTGCTCTGTGGGTGTAAATGAGAAGTATTTAGCGCTAGAAAGTGGTTTTATTTACAGGAGCTGGCTCTTGAGCTCTCCAGAATGAAAAAGGCCAAAATCACTAAGAGTGAAACTGAGCTTTTGTGCTTGTCTTTGGTATGGAAGCAAAACTGATTAAAGTCCAGGAGGAGCAAGACTTTCTGCTTATAATTAGCCTTGACATGGAGATGGGAGCTGAAAGCTTTGTTTTGGAATAGGGGGTAGGATGATTTAAACTTCTGTCTGCTTTGGGAAGGATTACAGTGACAGTGAATTTAATACAGTTTTGCAGACTCTGATTCGTACTCTGGAAGGAAAAATCTTCCCAGTTTCCACACTCATGTAGGGTTTAATTCAAAGCAGTTCAAAACAGTATAGCTCCAGTGGAGCAAACCTCATAAGTACCTTCAAAATTTTGTCATACAAGTAGTTATCCTATGGGGAATCTCTGCTCCCTACTGGAATCTGTGGGACCAGGGTTTCTTCTTGGCTTTGGGTTGGATTTGGGACTCTTCTCACCCAAAGATCCAGACCAGGGTGTCTCACAGGCTGCTTTGGGCCTGGAAACCAGTCTTCCTTTATTGAGACAGATCATAGTTAATACTCAAACATGGAAGTCTGAAAGTCTCAAGCATAGATAAAATATTTGCTATTTACCCTGGAGGGAGATGAATTTCTTTTCCAGGTCCCTGCAGTGATTTCTCCCCCCAATTACAAAGGGGATTAATACTTCAGCTGCACTTATCTCAATATCTCCTAGCTCAGACAGATGAATACAACCTTCAACATTTCATGGGATCAGATTTCTTTTTAATTAAAGCAGCCCTTTGTTTCACTGTGGCTCTAAAACTCTTATTTATCATTAAATCCTTTAGAAGTCTCTTAGGAAAATAATTTCCTGCTCCCTTTTTTTTTACAGAGCCTTTGGATCTCCTATCTCTTGTCACCTGTAACAAAGTGCTGTAGGAAGGAGCTGTGCTGTATTGCTTTCATGTTCTCCATCAGCTCTGATATGGATGGTTGTTATAAAGCTTCATACATAATATATGCCATGTCTTAAAGCAGCCCTGTAAACGACTGTACAGCTGTAAAGGTTTCTTAACTCAACCAGCCTCCAGCTACCAGCTATAAAAAGGCAGTTAAGCAGATTAGCATTAAAACTACCTGGTGAGATGAAAAATGGGGAGGCAGAAGGGCCTAATGGTGGATCCTTGGACTGTGACCAGTCAGGTGGGGAAGTCACCTTTCCGTGCTTCCAACCTGCAAGAGCTGGCACTAATTGTTTTTGGGATATTTCTCTGTAATTGCCTGGCTTTCCCCCACAAGGGCCACCTCTCTGAGCACACACAGGGAGGATTTTCCAAGCAGTCCAAAGGAAATGTTGACCCTCTCCTACTGGGTCTGAGTTTCCTCAGTCTCCTTTGAAAGTGCTGCCTTTGCTGTGCAAATGCCTTTGAATGACTTTTGCATGCTGAGTTTTCTGCCTTTTTTCTATGGCAAAGCTGGGGAAAGGCCTTTGGAGCCTGTTCTGCCAGAAAGTGTGGTCCCATTCCTGTCCAAAAAGCTTCTACTGGCCCCAGGTTTTGAAAAGCTGAGCTGAAAAATCAAATGCATTTTAAAGCTTGTCACGAGGAAAATCAAAGTCCTTTCCTACCTCAACACCTGTTGTTACCCAGCAGAGGAGGAACATGAATTCTGTGCCCTGTGCTGTCACACTGATCAGATCTGGATCAGTCTCCATGGATATTTTTTCCCTGTGCTCCCATCCTACCACTGGGCTGGGCACCAGTCATTCCATAGGAATAGGGGAACATAAAAGTTACAGAGTCACAGAATGGTTTGGGTTGGAAGGGACCTCAAAGGTCATCTCATCCCAACCCCTGCCATGGGCAGGGATGCTTTTCCCTAGACCTAGATTGCTTAGAGCCATATCCAACCTGGCCTTGAACACTTCCAGGGACAGAGCATGGAAATATCCCCAAAATACTGACCTTTCCACAGAAAAGAAACCCAATTCCATCTTTCAGAATGCAGTCCATCCATTGAGCTATTCCAACATGTGACAGGGACACTGCACTGGCCAGTTTAAGAAGGTATTTTCACATGAACTTTCCTCCCTGACTTTGCTTTTCAAACAGAAATCATTCTTCCTGAGCCTATCTGGTTGGCAACCCTTCCAAAGTTCCCTTTTGCCTTTGCCCCTTCTTTTCACTCTTTGTTTATGCTAATAGCTAATGAGCTGCCTTTGTGCATCTTGGATAAATAGGATATTTCATAGACAGTAACATAATCAATTAATTGACTGCAATCATTATTTGTTTACCTAAACAGTACCTTAAATCCAATGCTTGTCAGCAAGCATTTCCTCTTGACAGGACTGTGCAACATCCTTTTGTTTGTAAGGAGGCAATTTAAAGGACACTGAGATTAGGACTAAGGAGATTTGTCAGGGTAAAGCCTTCTCTCATTTTACATCATGAAATTGTAGGTGTGAGCAAGAAAGCAGCAGTTGTTTGTGCCAAGCAAACAAAAAAGTGTTTTTTCCTGTGTAAAGAGTTGTGTTCCTTTAAACAAAAACCTTTTTTCAGAGTACTAAAACCTATTCTTTTCTCAGCACCATGCCAAGAAGCTTTTACATTTATACCTCACTTTTATAATGATAGGTGATCAAAAAGCAAGAATCTTTTCATATTAAAATGTTTTAGCTGTTGGAAGCTCACCTTCCCCAGTGAAGATCCTGAAAATCCTGTCCATTCTAGTGACATCTTACCTGAATCTACCCTGCTGGTGTTTGCTGTAAGGGCAGATCTCCAGCCTCCAGGAAGAGGCTTGTCCATCCAGCCACTGGCCATGTCCACCTTGGTCTGTTCTGGGATTAATGAGGCATCTGTCTATGCCCAAGAAAAGAGTTAATTTACAGGGAAAAAAAGACTGGAAATACAGCCCAGATGAGGGTGGCACTGATGTGGCACATCCCTCCCTTGGGAACCTGGCAGAACCTTGTTGTCCAGAATGTTTTACAGTCTGCTGAGTTTTCTGATTCTTCTGAAGTTTTATGAGTTTTTTCTGATGCTTACATTTGACATAGAGTCTCTTCAAGGACTTTTTAGGAAAAACAGTCTTTCTTTACATTCCTTTCTCAAGGAGGGACATTTGATGGACCTTTCCTTTGACCAGTGTGGATGGAGAGGTGGCTGCTTCACCCTCCAATCCAGGATCAATGCCTAGAAAACTATATAAACCCCAGTTTAGAAATAAACTTGCTCTTTCCTGCTATGAGCTCAACAGTGTGTGCTGTTCCTTTCATTGTGTGTCCTACAATGACAGAATTTCCTAAGGGTTGTTGCTGGGATAGTGTTGGAATGCCATGCAGGACTGAGGGAGGTAAACTCATCCTCAGTCACGCTGTGTACAAAGGGAAATCCTTCAAGTGACCCCTGAAGGCACCCAGGTGTCATCTCACAGGGAGTGACTTGGTTCAGTCCAAAAGAAAGCCTGGAAGACAGTTAATGTTTATGTGTGTGACAGGAAGAAGCTGGCAAAGTAGTTTTTTTCACATTATATCTGAACCCACAGAAAAATAGGGCTGGCATGGATGTCAGAAGTTAGGAGATGTCAGGAGATGCCCACAGGAAAAGACTCCTGTCCAGACTGTAAATCCTGGCCTCCAGCACTAACAGTTTAGAAAATCAAAAGGAATCAGCAATTAGGTTGAATTGCACAAAATCTCTGTCTCATTAAATGTCACCAGCTCTTGCTGAGCACGCCCCATGCTGTGTTTTAGGGTATCAGATCAGTTCCACCACATAAATCAGAGTGGTTGGCTCAGATGACACAGTTGGTGCCTGAGGGCACCTCCTTCTCCTGGCACTGTGGGCTCTGTGTGAGGGTGTCTGCACACAGACAAATTCCATGGTTTTTTTCCCCATGATCCTTCCTGTATGTGAATTATGAAGCAGTGCAGCCTTTATTGTTCCCCCTGGGATCCAGCAAAACCCAAGTCACTTTTAACTGATGGGATACTCAGAGAAGAGTCCGGGGTTTGGGGGCTGAAGCTGTACCTCATCCCCTTAATAGGAATTTCTGAGCAGCCAGGATGGATGCTGAGGATTTTCACCCTCTCTACATGTGGCAGCAGCTACAATTTTTTTTCCCAAGCTTCAATTTTTTTGGGGGGTTTGGCTGCAAGTTTGTGACAGACGTAGGAGCTGAGTCTCTCTGCAGGATCTCACAGCAGTGTGAATTTCAAACAGAGCAGATGCTGCTCTAGGACCAAATCTTCCCAAGGCTCCTACAAGCCTGGGGGTGCCTGAAGGTAACCAGACATGTCCTGGGCAGGCTTATTGAGAGTCTAAAAGTGGAGAGAAATGTATCAATGTCATAATAAAAGTTAGGACTTTGAAGAGCACACTTGATCCTGGAGTCATATCCAAAGCCGCTTGCAGCTTTTTGGGTTGCTTACAAATGTTCCTTATGTTGCTAAAACCTATTATTTGCAATAGGAAATCCAAGAGGGATTAAAATTCTTAAATATTTTAATGGATCTGGCTTTTAATTTGCCTGGATTTGTGTCCCATCTGTACAGTGCTTCCTTTCTAAAGACCAAGTACAGGATACTTAAAAGGTACAGAATATGGCATTTTTCAGCAGTGAATTCCTCAAGCAGTTTGTAAAACCAGGACATTATTCCTCTTTTCATTTGAGGGATGGGGAAACTGAGGCACAGAGGCTGCCACTTGTGAGGGGTCAGCCAGTCTGGGGTAAAACCAAGGTCACCTGCAGGCAGGACATGAACCACCAAGGGAGCATGATCTGAAATGAGATCAGAAAGTTCCCTTCATGAAAAAAAAACCTCTGTTTCCTTCTTTACTTATAAGCCCACAGCCATGTCTTTCTCAGCAGAGTTCTAGTAAGGAAAGTATTTGTACACCTTCCCTCCTGATCCCTGCACTGAGATACTTAGTCCTGAGCTCATTATGACCTTAAATATGTTACCTATTACCTTTAATGGCATACTGTAGACTCCTCCACTCATATGCATCCTTATTAAATGTGCTTAGCAACCTGGCAATGAAGAAGTAGAAGTGTCAGCCTCTTCAAATTAAAATAAAAAATCAATTATGCTCTTAGGGGCAGATGGAGATTAAGCTGAATACAATGTACATTTACTCTGTTGTGGAAGCAGGGGCCTTTATGTGCAATTAGTGGCATTTTGTTCTTAATCTTCTTCCTTAATACAGAAGGAGCCATTAAAAGAGCAAAAGCCATCCACAAGCCTTTTTCATAGTCAGCTTCAGAGAGACACTTCTAAATGCATCATTTTCATCTTAGTACTGTAAAAAAAAATCCCTCCAAGTACAGATATGACCTTTAAATACTTTGCTGTGAATTTGGTGCCAAGTAGGGGCTGGAGGGAGGGAGGGGAAGGTCAAATGGGTCATTGCAAGATTAGGTTTTGTTGTACAGTCAGATGTTTGCCAGAGAAATTTTGGGCACAAATTGTGTTGTGGATGGGCTTTTGGGCTGTTGTGGGAATGTGCCAGGGCATTTCTGCCCACAGCTGACCAGCTCCTAAATCCTGTTAGGTACCAAAGCCATGGAAATTCCTGAGCTGGGTTTTGAGCCCACCATGCAAGCAGGGCACTGAGAGAGCCAGACCAACTCAGAATTTTGCAGATGATGATACAGAATTCACTCCACGTGCAGCAGTGACAAGAAATGCAGATGTGATGCATAATTTACACTTTAATAAAATGTGAGCTTCTGGTCATCCTTGTCAGTCAGAGGTTTCGGTCTTGTTCTGCCCTTATGGATATTCCTGTATGAAACAGGAGGGAAACAGAGAATTTGCTTGTTTGACACCACAGAGCTTGGCAGAAACACCCCTGTTAAGTGAAAGTTGTAACCACAGTGCTGCATCTGAGGTCTAAATCCACTTCCATTGTCACAGCCTTTCCCTGGTACTGTACATCTGTTTGTGAGAGCTCAGATCCTCCTGCCTCAGTTTCCCCAGCATCCCTTCCCAACACCAGCTCTTAGAGGCTAAAACCCAGGAGTTTTCTTACCAAGACAAAGCCTGTAAATACTTGAAATAAATAAAACAGCTGTTGGTAAATGGTAGAAATGAGCAAGTTTTGATATGAGAGTGGATCTCTCCTGTAGTGCTGGCATGATCAATAGGGTTCACAGCCTCAGTGCTGTGATTTATTGGGTGGAACATGTGCTTCCTTCTCATTTACTGCTAAGGTGGGAGAGCTGTTGTTTAGCACAGAGAGACCATGCTTTCTGGGCATTCCTGAGCTGCAGGCATGAGGTACTGCCTCAGATTTTCCAGTTAATATTAAAGCCAGTTATTGCCCCTCTGCTGAATAGCCACAACCCCCATGCAGCAATTTCTAATCAACAGGCAATGAAAATAAATAAAACTGGGTAAATAAAGTGCTTTGGGCTATGGAGTTGGTGTGTGGGTCTCCACATGGGGTTTGTGTCCAGGGCAGGGTGTGCAGGGCAGCTCCTGCTGGAGGCTGAGGGTGCCTGGCCCTGGGACCTCCCATTTGAGAGGTGATGATCCCTTTTCCCTGGTATTCCTTGAGTTCCTGCAGGAGAAGGGCTGCACCAAGGGCCCTTTTACCTCTCCAGGGGGCATTTTGCCTCTGCAATCACTGCACACAGGGCTGGTGGTGCCAAGAGGTAGAAAGCCTGTGAGACCATAACCCAATGAATATTTCATGAATCCCAAGCCAGCAATTCCTTTGCTGTTCACAGCATTCAAGAGGCAGGACTTTTACTGTGAAGCATAAAGGGGGAGTTTAAATTTTGGACTAACTTCACTTATGCTAAGCTCTTCTTTAGATCATGCCTTGAACACATGCCTTCAAAGCTTGGATACGTCGGAAAATAAAAAGGTATCAGAGAAATTCAGCCTAAATATAATCTCCAGGAGATGGCACTGTGAAACAAGTCTTTCAGCATCCTAATGCCACCTCCCAGGGACCAACTTCTCTCTGAATTCGGGCTGATGGATAAAAAGACAAAGGTAGAAGTGAAAGCTCTGGCCCAGGGGCTGTCGTGAAATAAGGGCCTGAGGGTATCTTTATTTCCTGTGGAGATTGTGATAAGGTGGGGTGAAAACTTGGAAGCTGAAGGCCACAGTTTGCTGAGAGGAGAGGGGAAAATGCAGAGAAGCTGTGCTGTGAGCCCAGGAGCAGTCCCAGGAGATGAGATGAGTATGGCAGAGGAACTTGGAGGAATTGCACTTGGCTGTGGAGGTGGCCCCAGGGGATGTCCTGTGTCTCCTCTCTGACACCAAGCTCCTGTTAGACACTGTCCATCCTTGAGCTGGACACTTGACCAGCTCCAAATAATTCCCCAATATCAGCTGCACAGCCCTGCTCCTTTTCCAGTGTAGGGCAGCTTGGTGTCAGCATCCCAAAAGCAGGCAAATACCTCCAAAAGTGGAGATAACCACATTCTTTGGGTTAAAAGGAAACCTGGCTGCCACCAAGGAAAACTTCTGCCCAGTCTCATAGTGTTGATCACAGATGAAGCTCCAGAGCCTGAGCTTTGCCATTTTTCCTGTAGAAAAGCTCCCCCCATTTGCTTTGTCTGCAAGGCTAATGTCATTTACTCATTCATGAACACAAATGTCACCTCAGCACCATGATAAGATTGTGGGATGCTCTGAGTCCTTCAGGCACCTGCTCAAATTTGGGCCAGAAATGGATAACCAAATACACATCCACCTACAAATCCCAAAATGTCCCCCAGAGCATTTAGCTTCCCAAGCCAGGAGAAAAGAGAAAAAATGGGATATTTAATGCCATAACATTTCTGTCTCTGTGTGTGCTTGTACCTCCTTGTGTAGGGGATCTTTTAACATCTCCATCTATCCTCCAAAAACATGAACCTGCTT
Organism: Aegithalos caudatus; assembly: GCA_013389925.1. NCBI lineage: Eukaryota > Metazoa > Chordata > Aves > Passeriformes > Aegithalidae > Aegithalos > Aegithalos caudatus. The sequence goes on along the minus strand of WEIU01012668.1, from coordinate 440,151 downwards.
AAGGCAGCAGCCTGGAAAATGGGAAAAAAAAATTGTGTCTTAGTAATCTTATCCTGCAGATCAGGAACTGCTAATATCTGATCTAAAGTAATGGGACTGTCTGAACTGCACTGGGTTGGGCAGTTTTCTTGTGTCCAGCTATGGGAAGTTTGGAATGTGAAGAGTTATATCCTTTGGGAGTGATCATCAGAGGCAACAGCAGATGGATGTTCATTACAACTTGGGTACTTAGTACTCAGGTAAATCTTTTTGAAAGTGCTACTTGCATAAAAGTGCTTTAGTTAGAAACAACAGCAAAATTCAGATGTAAAACTTCTGTTCCCAACTTGAAATACAAGATCAGGCATCATGGTTGCCAACAAATGTAGCACTAAGGAGCATGGCCAGCAGTGAAATTAATGGAGTTGCTTTAGATCAGAGGAAGATACATCCCTGAGTGTCACTGAATCTGAAACTGGAGCTGATCTCAGTGTGGGTTTCTGCCAGGGCTTAATTCCATTTTACATCTTGGGATACCACACTGGCACAATTCAGTATTTCTCAAAGCACTGTCCTTTTTTTTTGTTCCCCCACTGATGCTCTCAAAGGTAGTATTAAAATGAAATCTCTCAGCAATTACTGCAGTTCATGTCCACTAAACCAATTTGTATTCTCAGCAATGAGCAAATGCAAAGTCTTTGCTGCCAACAGGAGCTGTTAGGGTCATCTCCACCTCAGACCTGATACAAATCTGCACCTTTTCATTCATATCTGAGAGCTCTGTTGTGGCAGCCACTTAGAAAAGTTTCAAAGGAATTTTGTTCCTCAGCTTTAATTACTTTTTTTTTTCCCCAAACCACCTCTTTGGACACCATCCACAGACCTAATTTATATCACAAACTCTTAGAAGACTTTCTTCCACATCTCCCCATACAGAGCCAAATTGAACCACCAGTGCTTCAGAAATAGTCTCTAAATAAAACTTAAAGAAACCAGAACAGTGAAAATCAAGGTGAAGAGGGAAGAAGAAGCTCTAGAGAAGACAGTGGAGCCAAAATTTCTGAGAAGACCTCTTAGACTGAATGGAAATAAAGCACAAAGGCATTTGGTGTTAAAGGAAAGGAGAGGGAGAAACACCTGAAGGGCTGTGAGAGCTGTGTCTGTCCCTAAACTGCCACCAGCTTTAGATGAAGAGAGGCTGAAGCCAGAGGAATCTCTGTAACCTAATTCAGAGCAGATTAAAAGGAGAGAGAACACAGATATGGTATTTGCAGAGCACCTTCCTTTCAAGAGTATGTTGAAAATTTGAAATGTCACCATGCTGAAAATGTCACTCACTTCCACAATCATCTGGATAAACAGGACTTCAGTGTTCTCCTGGCATCTAGTTGGGTTTTCAGTCTTATTTTGAAGTTCTGACAGTGCTTCCTTGCTCTTTTGAAATCCTATCCAGCCCAAAGCCTGAAAATAGGAACTGCCTGATTTGTATGTTTTCCAGGAAATGTGCTGGAACAGGAGAGGCTGAGCCCATGCCCATGGCCTCTCAGAGTGTGAATGGCAAGAACATGGATTGTGGTGAAGAAACACTGTCTGCAATATTTGCTCCTTTTGTTTCCCCCCAGTCTTCACTATCTCCTCAAATGTATTCCAGAATCAAAATATTTCTTCATCTTTATTCCGCTCCTCACTTGTCTCCTTGCACAAAATCCATGAGAGGCTGGTGGAAGAGAATAGGATTGGAGAGGGTGGAAGAGAAAGGGATTTGGGAGGTTCAGTGGTGAATCCCCAGCAAGAAGCAGTGAAAAGGGTGATGGTGCTTGCAGTGGGGCAGAGAAGAGCTGGGGTCACCTGTGGGAAATCAGCTCTTCCCCAGGTGTGAGATCACCCTCCCTGCTCCTGCAAGAAGGGATGCTCACAAAATCAAGCTGGAAACTTCAAACCTCGGCTTGGGAGTGAGCAGAGAAAGGCAAGTGGAGACAGCACTTGAATCTGAGCACGAGGGGTGACAGAAATTCGGCAGCCCGGCTGTGGGGATGGACACAGCAGCGTTTGGGTTGATTCCAAAGGAATCTGTGGAAAGGACAAAGCCCAGGACTCGCTGCTGCCTCAAAACCGGGATGTCCCTTCCCTCTGCTCTCCTCCAGACCTGTTGAATGTGTGTGCCCTGCATTAGCCTCCACCTCGGAGGATGCTCCAAAAGCATCCACTTGACTCCTCGTTCGTACCAATCGTGCCGGCAGGGAGACGGGAGCTGGGGCTCCAAAAATCCCCATCAAAGATATTTTAAGCAGTCCCTGAGCAGGGCTGCAAGACGAGGGAGGGCAAAAACCTGCAAAATTTCCCCCTGCAGCCCCGCTGCTGAGCAAACCGGGGTAGGGGAAGCTCTGGGATCGGCGGGCGGTCGGAGCATCCCGAGAAATCCCGGTTGCAGAATGGGGATTTATCCCCATCCCTCCCACCCCAGGGGATTTTTCTGACCCTCCCCGAGAGCAGCACCAGCCGGGCGGGGTGCATGGGCAACGGTGTCTGGCATGATTTTCCAGCCCTGCATTTTCTCGAGAGGGGAGAGCAGAATATCTCTGCGATGTGAAAAATCCCGCAGTGTGGCTGTACGTGCAAACACCCCCGCGCCAGCACACGTGAATCCCCCGCACTCGCCAAAGAAAGGAAAAACCATCAAATAACCCGAAAGGAAAATAAAAAGAAAAAATAAAACCAACCCATCCAATAACCCGAGGAGCAAAGGAGGGAAAGTTGTGCGTGTCCCTGCACGCCGGGAGGGCGGAGGGTGCCCACCAGTTGATTTTCCATCCTGCCTTGTGCCTTCGCCGGCTTTTCTTGATATATTTTATTTATTTTCCGCAACAGGGAATAAACAGGTAATGCCGGAGCCCGGCGAAGCGGAGGGAACGGGCGGGCTGAGGGATGCGCCGCATTTTTTTGCTTCCCCTCTTTTCCCCATCTCCCTCCCTGGAAGTTTTTTGACGACACGAAATGAGGAGGAAAAGCGAAATTAAAGGTTGCGGGGAGCGGTGGGGAGGGCAAGCCGGGGAGGCAGCGCTCCGCTGTTTGAAAGGCTCGGTATTTTATGTCATTTAACCCGCGGGCGGCCAGCCCGGGATGCCGGGGAGCGCTGCCCCGCTCCGCGGAGCGCGGCCGAACCGTGGCATCACTTCCACGCGTGAATTCCATCCCTGCCCTGGCCCTCTGAGCCCGAAT
>WEIU01012668.1:338640-430921 GCA_013389925.1 Aegithalos caudatus | reverse complement strand
GGGTTTTTTTTTTTTTTTTTTTTTTTTTTTGCAAATGGCTCTGACTGCTACAAAGACACAGAAGGCAGAACTGATTGCCCTGGACAATGGGAGTTTGGTTGATGAGGGACATCTGAATTGGGCCCTAAATTAAATCCGTGAAAACAGTGTTTTGTGTTTCCTGCTGGGTGACTTCTGTGGCTGGGCTGATTGGTCCCACTCAGGGGGTCTGGCTGATTAATTTGGTCCATGTGCTTGGTGTCTGGAGGTGATGAGCATCTCCTGGTGGGGGTTGCATCTCCATGATCTTTAAGGTCCTTTCCAGCCCACACCACTCTGTTCTGTGATTTTTGCCTAACAAGATGAGGTGTCTCAGGATGATAAAGCAGCTCTGTATCTTCAAGTTACCCATCTCAAAGGCTTCCTAAATTCAGCTCTGTTTCAAACACAGAGGTGGGAGAAGGCAGAGTGTTGCACATGATTGTTGCTGTGCTTCTTCCTTGAAGTTCTTTTTGCTGTTACAAAGGGCATCAAGGACATTATCCCAATCTTCTTCATGGCCCTGGTTCAGCTGAGAGCTTTGGAAGATGCCCAAATTTAAATATGCCATATTTCCAAGTAGTTGGTATGTGTTGGGTGATTAGCATGGATAGAAGTGCTTTACCAAAGTGGAGGGCAAAATCATGGGAATTCCTTGTTGAGTCATGAAGAAGGTGACAGACACCTGTTAGGTGACAAAACAGCTGGAAACAGGAAAGATGAATATGTGGTGGCCTCCCTCTCCTTGGGGCACTTGCTTTGTGGGGTGCTGAAGGCAGGGATGTCCAGGGTTCACAGGGGCAGTGGCAGGAGTACAGGTGGGGCAGCAATGCCACTTTTCTCCTGCCAATGAAACGTCCACCTCACTCAGGAGGAGGAAAACTGAATGAAAAGTGCTTTAATTTTTGAGGTTTGGTCAAGTCCTCAGAGAAGTTTGTGGCAGGTTTTGGCTTGAAGTCCATTTCTCAGTCCTTAGGTTTTATGTACACACAGGGCAGCTAAGAGGGTGATGTGTACCTAAGCCTGGCTGTCTGCCTGTCATCTCTCTCTCTTTTTTTCTTAATACTACAGATTTTTTTTTTCTGTAAACAAGTTAAGAGTCTCTAATTAGGATTATTTTACTTTCTGTTATCTTATCTAAGTACCATTTATATCTGTGTGTATTCTGGACTCAGGAGCGTGCCAGGTAGGGAGGATGAGGAAATTGCTTTGTGGGGCAGGTTTGTCTCTGTGGGCATCAAAAATGTGAAGCTTTTGGCACCAGTGCAAGAAGAGAGGAGAGCAAGGACCAGCTGAGTTACAGGGGCTGCCACCACCTTGCAGAATCTCTTCTCCACCATGTGTCTTCAGAGGAGTTTAGTTCCTATCCTTCTCTGACTTTGAGGTAGACAATGCAGACCATCTCTGCTCTGGTGGTTCCCTAATTTCCTGTTTTTCCCTGTCTTCCCTCCAGGCTTGTTCATTTATTTTCTGCTGCTGCACAAATGTTGACTTCAAGAGCAGAAAGATGAGCCCTGTTGAGTGGCTGGAAGGGGTCTTGGACTGACCATCCCTTACCCCAGGGCAGGATTAACTCTGCCAAGATCAGTTTCTGGACAGATTAGCATCCTAACTCCTCCAAAAAGCAGAGCTCTCTGCCCTCCCCAGAGTGTATCCCATTTCTTCACCAGATTCATTATAAGTGATTTCTTCTGCCCAAGTCATGTCCCCTCCCTGCAGTTTAAACCAAGCTGCCTTCTTCAATCCACCAAGAACATGGAAAACAGATTATATCCTTTCCCCATTCAGCTGTTTTTTATGTATTTGAGTATTGTGAACATTCCTGATTCTCCAGAGTACGTGGGATCTTTTTCTTCTACCCCAGAGTACAACACAGAGCTGTTCAAAGCAGTAAATTTCCCTTATTAAAATCCTGTGGGGTCTTCAATATGAAAGAGAAGTTGTCAGTTGATATAAGTGAAAACATTTGGTGAGGGAAGCTCTCAAATAAATAATAAAAAAGCCCTCGCAGGAATTTGGAACTAAAGTTTCCTTAAAAGGTTTCAAACTGGTATTTTGTCTGAGAGGAGAGACAGGCCCTTTTTGTAGGAGGTGAAACTGTTACTTGATGTGTTCAATAGCCCTTTTGAATGAGCTTCCAGTGCATTGTGCAGATGCTCAGGGATGTAAATACTGTGGCAGGCTGCCACTAGCTGTGTATCCTGGATCCAGTCCCACAGGGATGAGATCCCTTTCATCCTGCTCCACCAGCAGGACCAGGCCCACATGGCATCCCTTCACATGATCTGCTGGAAGGTGTCCCTGCCCATGGCAGCAGGCTTGGAACCAGATGATCTTTATGGCCTCTTCCAACTCAAACCATTCTACGACTGATTCAGTTTGTCTGCTGGGGAATTTGGATGTTTAAAACATTAGCAGGTGCTGTGTAAGAACAGGAACACCCTGAGGGTTGTTCATCTCATCTGAATTTCAGGTGTTTGGTTTGAACCACTTCAGTCAGTCATCCTTTGGATGGGATTTTTCTTGCCTTGGTTTAGGCTGGATATCTGGAAAAGGTTCTTTCCCTACAGGGTGGTTGTGCACTGGTTCTGGCTCTCCAGGGAATTGGTCACAGCACCAAGCCTGACAGAGATGATGAAATGTTTGGACAACACTCTCAGGCACGTGGTGGGATTGCTGGGGTTGCCTTGTGTAGGGCCAGGAGTTGGACTTCGCTGATTCTGGTGTGTCCTTTCCAGCTCAGGACATTTTGTGATTCTCTGGCCATGCTGCCACTCTCAAGTGTCACCAGCTCCAGTCAATGTCTGTTGCTGGATTTTGGAGGAGCCACAATCAATCCCAGATCACTGGGAAAGCAGTGGAATTTATTTATCCACTGTTCAGGACTCAGAATTACATTGGCACACCTGGTTCACTGTGCAGGCAAGAGGTTTCAGGGATGTAGGACCTTTTTTTGTCTTCCTTGTGTCAATCCCAATTAACCAAGTGTGCACTGGGAGGGAGAAACTAAGTTTTTCAGGAGTGGCTTTAAGGAAGAGCCCTAGGGGTGCTAGATTTGTGTGTGGATAAGGGACCTCTCCTTACAGAGAATTGCTCCAAAGGAAGGAAAACCAGGATGGAGCTGACAGGAGATGAGAAATGTAAAATGGTGTGAGGAAGCCAAGGCTGTGCTTGTACAAAGAGCCAATATTGATACAGATGACAAGGCAGCACGTTGGAGATAAAGGCAGGGCTGAGACTGACAGCCGTGGGAAGAAGGAAATAAAAGAGATTCTTTATTATATTGCTTGGCTTTTCCTGCCTGTGAGTTAAGAGCCTGGATCTGAGTTAAATACCAAGGGAATGGGAGCTGCGTGGGGGGAAGAATTGGATCAGTCGGAGCCACCACTGTGCAGAAACAATGAGCAAGGGATCTGAAACCAGGGAATTTCCTCCCTCCCTGCTCTTTCAAATGCATTTCACAGAATTTTCCTTTGTGCTCCTGCCTGGTGTAATGTCACCTTGAGCCTCATTTGGTGCTGTTTCCCATCACCTTGTTCCCAGGCTGGCAGTGTGGCTTGTGGTCCTGGATTTGGTTTCCAGTGGGTTTCACACTGGCACAGGAATTGGAGTACAGTGGTGTGTGCTGCTTGTGTAATGTTGATGATTGCAGGCCAGCCTGAGTGCTACTGTTAACACTATGGCTGGGGACTCTGTTTGAAGTGTTAATTAGCAGCAATTAATAGGAAGCAAAAAATTAATACCCTGTGTCAGCTTTCTTTGCTAGTTAGTTATATCAACACTAAAGCTCAGAGCTGTTTTGAAGCTGGTGTTTGCATAAGAGTTTGGTCTTGTTGTCACATGGAGTTGGGAAAATACTGAAGTGCTCTCCTACCGTAGCTGGTAAGCTTGTTATTCCCAAAATCAGCCAAGGAATGGCCTCTAAGAGATACATAGATGGTCTGGATGTGACGTTTCAAAACTGGTAAGTTGCCCATAGCTAAAGCAAAAAATACATTAAAATAAGAGTTTAAAAACCCAGAAATGTTGATGATGTTGCTGAATGTGCCTCAGAGATTCTGCATCTCCCCCTTTTAATTGAAGTGAGCTCAAACCCAGTTGTGTTGCAGCCACCTTGGGCAGGTTCCTGCTGATTTGCCCATCCACTTTCCATTTCTGATGGGAAATTCCATGATCCAGGGGTTTGAGTCTCTCTCGTGGGTCTGCTGGCAGATTTGGGTCTTGGCTGTGTAAAAAAAAAAAAAAGAGCAAATACTGTTGTTGTCAGATTGGGCACCTTCAGCTTTTTATCAGCTCATAACTTTGTTTTATCATCATCATAGTGGCATCACAAGATTTAACTACAATACCAAGAGGATTGTGTTTCTTTTTGGTATTTATATTGTTACCCCTGAGCTCTCTTTAAGATGATGGATCTGTTGTGTTTAAATTGATCCCTCTGTTTCTCTCCATTCTTTGAATTCTTTTTTTGGTAGAGCCAGGTTATCTTCCACACTTGTCTGGTCCCTGACAAAAATTAAAACAGCCACATTCCTCCAAGGTTTAGCTTCAGCTGGCATCTCCCCTCCTCTCACATTTAACAAGCCTGATGTAAAGTCCTGATATTTAGCTAATATATTATTAATTACATTTATGGAAGTGTTCTCTACCAAAGGAGAAGTGGAATTTTTTTGACTTTCAGTAAACTGATTGCTTCTAGTTTCATGGTTAATTGAAACTTAATATACACTGGGGATGAGTGATGTGTATGTTCTGAGGTTATACTGCACTCAGAATACTCAGAGTCTATAATACACTTAATTCATTAGCAAGTTTCATGTCAACAAAGAATAAAGATGAAGTGCTGTAGTGGCAGTGGGAAAATGGTCATATTTGTGGAGTACTTAAAGTCTGCTGAGTGCTTTGTGAGGAGACCAGCAACCATATTGCTCTGAGCTGGTTTATGATCTTCATTTTTAAAAATACTTTTTTTTTTTTTTTTTTTTTTTATTAGCAGATTCCTTTGGGGTGGGGAACAAAAATTTCTAATTTTGCCTGAATAAACTTAAGTGGGAGTTTCAATCACCTGCCTTGGTAATTTGCTTCCCCCAGAGATTTTTTTTGTGAAACACATGGGTATTTTTGCAGGTTTTAATTGCAGCTGTGGTTGCTCCAGCAGACAGTCCTACCATGGTCCAATGGATACCAGATACTTGACATGCTCCTCATCTTCTTCAGTTCTAATATAACTGCTCACACACGTCCATTTCTTCTTTTAAATTACCACAGGAGTGGCCTTAAAATCTGGGAGTGAGAAATCCACGGCAGAACACTCTCCTCCTTTCTGTTTTATAACCATCATATCTAGTCTTCTAGAATATGCTTCCAGAGTAGTAAAAGTTGAAAAAATCTCATATATTTTTACAGTCTTATCACATCCTGCTTTGCCTGGCCTCTGGCAGTAAACTTCTTTCTTACTTTTAGTCACACATTTTACAGAGCATTTGGCACTGGTGCTGCCAGCACTGTCCTCTCTGTCATGCAGGATTTGGAGGCTCCTCTAATAAGCAGGACCAGTCCTTCCTATCAGATATTCTGGACACACACCTTCCCTATTGCCTGTCTTGCTTTAGCATATTTTGTGTGAATAGCTGCTTCCCTCTGTGCCCATAACCCCAGCTCTTGGTTTCTCTTTTTCACTCGTCCTCTGACACCTTGTAATTCATCAGCATCTCAGAGTTTTTAGTGAAAAGCTCACTTTGGAGTTCTTTTTAATCTACTCCTAAAGGTGTATCTCAGGGTATTGCTTGTCTGGTGCCTTGGTGTGGCTGGAAATACAGTTCTCATTTAGTCTGATGTCTGATGCAAGATCTGGTCAGCCTGGCTGCCCTTCCTCATGTCATTTTTCATTTCTGTGTGTTTTTATTCCACTTTGACTTTACTATGGTCACTCCTTCTAGAAGAAACTCCTCTAATAGCACAACCCAATTTAAAATCCCTTAGTATTTGCTGCATGTTAAAACTGGTACAGTTACCTTAGGTCAGTCCTCATTCAATAAACAGTTGCAGCCAGCACTATTTCATGAGGGTATCTGCATTTTGCAAGCTCAGTTTTACTTTCTAGATTTACTCCAGGCTCTCTCTCATGAGTGTTTTTGCTTCAGTGTTTCCTCTGTTTCATTATCACAGATCTCCCCCTTTGGAAGTTTGAATATTTATGGAGTGAGATACATCTCACACAGTGTTATAGCCATGAAAAAGCTGGAAATCAAGGGCTGAAATAGCTGGAAGATGGTGGAGGTGTATTTTTTTAGTATAGGTTGTGCTGCCTTGTGGACTCATCCATTTCTCTCTGTTGGTGGCATTGGGAGCTGCAGGGAGCTTTGAGATGTGAAGCCCCTGGATGCTGTTTATTACTTTATTATCTTCTCTGTTGTCATTATTTTTGCTGTTGCTCTTATGATATTATTGCCAGGAAGATCCTTTGTTGTGGTTTTCATCCAACCCCAGCTTCAGGCTGGACACAAGAGCAGGATGGAAGGGTCACCATCAGAGAGTGTGGAATGTTGAGGCTACAAAGGATGCCTGAGATCTTTATTCCAGCTGTATCAAGATGGGATGACACCAAACCCATCAGGAAAAGCTGAGGGAATGGGTCATTGTAGGCAGAACAAACCACTCACTGCTTTTTTATGTTTTTGTTTTCCTTTTAGCTCATCCTCCTTGCTGCAGGATGAATTAGGAAGGCAAAGCCTGTTCCTGAGCCATGGAGACCAGGGCATCCTTCATTGCCAGCATGAGAGAGCCCCAGCCCCTGTCCCCAGAGAAGGATCCCAGCCCAGCCAACGGTGATGGGGAACACTTTGATTCAGGTGAGTTCCCCTTCACATCCCAAGGGTCCTTGTCACTGCTGCAGCTCCTCACAGGGAGAGCTGGGAGCCAGGGAGGCACTGGGAATGCTTGTACAGCTCCAAGGCCTTTTTTTGAGTCTTATGGATGGGACTGTGTCCTGTGATTGATGGAAAATTGGAGCTTTTCTTCTTCTGGACCTCATCTGCAGTATGTGTCAGCTATTCAAAATTTAAGCAAACAGCCATGGAAAACCTTTCCCAAGGCATTGTACTGTGTTCTCCCAGCTTCCCCATGTTTTTTTGTTCTGTTGAAGTTTTGTGGTTAAGAGACAGAACGAACACTCAGAAATTTACTGCATTTCTCCTTTGTTTTGACCTTCCCCCTCGTTTCCTTCACTATTTTTGGGAGTGCTTCAGGTGAGGGGGCTTCAAAAACACTGAGGAGAGGAGAGCTGGTCACATGTTGTCCTTGTGCTTATGACTGGATGCTTTATAAAGCTCTGGGATGGGCTCCTGAAGGTGTGAGGATTTGCTGTGCTAAATTTGGGTGTTGTATGGTAAATGCAGAACAGCAGATGCTACCTTCTGGTGATTTTTGCTGGAATCAGGTGCTTTAACTTCCCATATCCAGCCTTAGCAGGAGGAGACCGTGTCATATGATGAAAAAGTACATTATGGCTAGACCTAACCTACTTTCTTTCTGAACCCAAGCTTTTCCTTACTTCTCTCTCAGCATGTCAGAAGTTTGACCACTCAGCCTTCAGTTCCCTCACTTCTTACAGCAGCTCAGTGATTTTCCTGCTTCCTTGGACACCAGATCCTTGGATTTTCAGGGTGGACACATCTGGGCTGATGTAGTCACCACTGGATCTATTTTTATCTGTGGTAGAGAGATAGGAGCCTCTAAGATGAGATTCAATTGGCCAACCATAGATATTTTTGGGGGGGAATGAGAAGATCTGGCCTGCAATGCCTAAATTTCAGTGGGGATAAGGATTTTAATGGCTCTCCCAAGGCTGTGCCAGAGGTTTGTGGTTGCTCAGGTGTCTCTGTGTGTTTCCTTCTCCCCACTCCTGTTGTGGGAGCATTTCAGTGCACAATTCACTCAAAAAGTCATGTATGTGTATCTAGGTGCTATAAATAAGATGTCTAAGCAATTTGCCTTAAATACTTTCTCCTACAGTGAAGCCTGCGGAAAAAAAAAAAAAAAATCTGTGTTTCTGGAGCCACAGGGTTTGGGTTTTTTATCCCTTTTCTTTTCCAGAGCTGAACATCCCAGGGGACTGTGAACAGCTGGAACAGTTGCATTTTTATAGTGTCAATGCATGAGCACTTTAAAGCCATTGAGAGGCTCACAGATAATGACTTGTTGATTTTATTTGCCATCCTGGGCTTGTTTATACATCACCGTATTGTAAAGCAGCCAGCCTTGACTCCTTCATTAGGAAAAAACTCTGGACCTAAATACCAATAATTGGAAAGGGAGCTGGTATGTAAAATAGGTTTAATGCCAGATTTATCACCTCTCAGGGTGTCCTGTGCTCTTCAGCAGTTGGGGTTTTTGTGATGGATGAGGAGATTTGTGTGCAGCCCTGTTGCATGTGTGGCTGGTGTTGGGTCCTTTGGGCTGCTCTCATCCCTGTGCCATTCTGGGTCTGCTCTGCATGTCCCCATGCCAGAATTCCAGCAGGGAGCAAAGTCCATTAAAAAACCATTTTGAAAACATACAGTCCCTTCAAAATTCGTCGTGGTGAAATGAAGCAAAATAAACCACTGATGCTGTGATAAATGAGTGCTCTGACATTATTTTTACAGACCTTGTAAAAGTAATTTCCTGATAAAGTCTGCAGATAAAACATGGTAGAGGAGCCAGGCTGGTGATGTGTCAGAGAGGAATGAGCTGACAGGGAGGGAAGGCTGCAGCTCTCACTCTGCCTCTCCTCCAGGCCTTGAAGCCTCTTTATTTGGGTTTAGAAACGAGAGATCTGGGTGGTATTTTGTTAAAACAGGTGCTGTTGGGAGGATTTTTTGGGCAGCATGTGAAAGAACCTGCCAGTGAGAGTCTCTGTGCTGGCCTGTGGCAGAGTAGGTCAGGGTTAATAAGGTTGTGAAGGACTTGATGCATCCATATCTGTTTATATCTGTTAAAAAGCTTTTTCCAAATTCTGGAGAAGACTCTGACCCCCCTGGAGACACTGCTCCTTGCAAGGGCTGGAGGTTATGCACTAAACTGACTGAAAATCTCTGCTCCTGCTTCTCTCTGGGGTGAACCTTTCCCATAAGACTGCTGAGGAAAGCTGGGGAAAAGGAGAGACTTGCCCTGACTCACACAGGAGATCAGAGCAAAAACAGGAATAAAAACTGAGAGTTCACAGAGAGCATCCTGGGCTGAGGGAAAGGGCTCTGCTCTGAAATGGAAGTGCCTGACCAGGAGAGAAGAGAGCCCAGGGCTGACCTGGGAGTCACAGAATCACAGAATTATTTAGGTTGAAAAAGCTCTAAGAGCTGTGAGTCCAACCATTCCCCCAGCACTGCCAAGGCCACACACTAAGCCATGTCCCCACACCCCTGTGTCTTTTAAATCCTCCTCAGGGATGGTGACTCCAACACTGCCTTGGGCAGCCTGTTCCAAATGTCCTGTCCATGTCCTGAGGTGGAGATGCCCTTGGGACTGTTGGAGCAGCCCAACCCCACAAAACAGACCCTGTAGGAGCAGGGAGCCATGAGGCAAAGGGGATGATGCACTTTCAGCTTTTCATGTCAGGTGCTTCTGACTTTTGGTGGGATGAGGATTGGTTGTGCTCAGGGTAAAACATTGCTTAAGCAGTTTTAAGCCTGGAATGGATAATCATATCTGCCCATCTACTGATGGACTAACATACTTGGTTTTTAGAGGCTCAGGCTTTGAAATCTCTGCACACAGCTCTTCTCTGTAACATTAACTCTGCAGGGTTGCAGGCATGAAGGCTGAAAAATATCCCTGTTCACCTAAATTGCCTGTCTGCATGATACAGAATTTTTCCAGCAAGCTCCTACCTTGTGGTTGTGGCTTATCATTCAGTCAAGGTTGAACAAACCCCTCATTCTGGGTCAGGTATCTCAAGTAGAGACAGCTTCTGTGCCTGAAGGTTTTTGCAATGATTGCAAAAATCAAAACGAAGCCCATTCTTTATTCTGCAATGAATTTGTCTGTATTTGGATGGTAATCATGGAATTGGGTTATTTCTTGCTGAGTTGAAGAGTCATCTGGTAGCCTCTTTATCACTGGAGTAAATGTTGATTTGCATCTCCATATTTAAGAAGATGATTTTGAGTTTAGGGCAAGGAGTCAGACTTGATGCAGCAGCATGCAAGTGTTTAACAGTGTTGACAGCTCAGCTCTGAACTCCAGACACATCTTTCCCCTCCACCAGCTCTGTCTCAAACCCCCTCTTCTGATCCCCTTTTTTCCTCCTCACCTACGTGGGTCTGGTGCCACAGGCAGCAAATAAAAACTGTGTCTTCCCCTTTTAATAATGAGAGATTCCCTTTGCACAACATAATTTTCTCTGGTCTTGGAAACTGGAGACCTGTAGCAATAATTGCAATAAATTAACCCTGCCTTTTTCTTCATAAAACTGTCTGGGGAGGGTTCTTAATTCAGTTTGTCATGAGTCACTTTAATTACATCATGACCACACTGATGAATGTTTGGGCAGGTAAAGGGTCTCTCAGAGTTTGCCTGATAAATGCTTATTGCAAAGAGCTCATTGCTAGACTGTAAATATTTTTGCTCTGGGGATGAAACTGGGCTTGCAAGATTGCTTGGGAACAAAATGAAAACAATCAGATTTGGCTGATTTTCTGTAAGTGAAAGAAGATTTATTTTTAATTCTTGCTGTGTGCGTTTCAGAGACGGTTTGGGGCCTTGGCTCTGCCTCAGTGTGGTAATAAAGGAAGAAAAGAAAGAGTGGTCATGTCCAGCCCTTGCTGTGGGAAGGGATTGTGTGGGGCAGTGGTGTGGATGGAGGGGAGAGGATACAGAGCCCCAAATCTGAAGGGGAGCAGAGAGTAAGAAGGGAATATGGGTCTAGTGAGGTGTGCTTTGGGGTTTGGGGAAAGCAGCTGTAGCCTTGGGGGAAGAGGGGGGCATGGGGGATTAATCTGAGATTTATGGGTGCAGTGATGCTGAGGAAGGATAAGAAGGGTGGCAGAAGTAAAAATGGGTCTCACTCACCCATTTGGGGTGGGGTGTTTGGTCTACACAAGGCTGAGCCAACAGAAGCACCTTCTGATTTCTCACTGGGGCACTGTTGTAATTAACAGTGCTGGGGGAGCCACTTCCAGGGCACAAGGACATTGCACCTCAGTGACAGTGGGCAGGCAGCCACCTCCCTCACAGCCAGGGAGCCATCAAATGCAAAATAAGAGAGCACAAGTGCCTTTTGCAGTGTATGACAGTTTTGTGCCCCCACTGCCATGGAAGCAGAGTCGTTTCTGGTCTCAGTGTTGGCTGCTAAAGCCCCAGAGTCTGCTGAAAGCATGGTAAGAGCTGGTCAAAACACAGATCCTTAAAGCAAGCTTTCTGTTTTCCCTTCTGTTGATGTTTATACTGGTTGCTATTCTCACCCTGAACTCTTTGACACAACTTTTGCCTTCTTTGGCTGTGCTTTAGGCTGCTTTTCGTTCTCTCTTTTTAAATATTTTTTTTTTCCCTTTTGAACAGATGAGGGCTCCAGCATTGAGGATGCAGACTTCAACTGGGACGAGTTCCTGGAGGAAACAGGAGCCAGTGCTGCTCCCCACACCTCCTTCAAACACGTATGTGATTCCTCTGAGCCTTGGGGGTGTTGTACACATTCCCTCTTCTGACTTGCAGGGGCTCCCTGGAGAGCTGTAGGGGAGTCTTACCATTTTAGGGAGAATTGTCCCTCCACACATGTGACAACCTGAGTGGGAATATCCCCCCAGCCAGTGTTAGGTGACCTTGGTGTGTTTGCAGTCACAGATTGGAGTTCTGTTTCTGTGCCACTCCGTTATCCTCTGCTTTAGCATCAATTTTTCCATTGTTGAGGGCTTGTGTTGCTCTCCTTTTGTTAATAATACACTCATTTTTTTCTGTTCACCTATTTTCCCCTCTACATTCATTGTTGTCCATGCCAGCCTGTAGAGATAAATCTCCCAAGAGTGTCTTATTTCCCCAGAGCTCCTTTTAATGCCTGATTTACTGACTGGCAGAGTCACTCAGCACTAGAGTTCAGTGTGGCTCATAGGGAACCATCTCCCAGCCTCCTGCCTGGAGGTGCTGTCTCAGAGATGGGGGAAGCAGGGACTTGGGCTGCTGGTGCTTTTCCTGGGTGAACATGGAGCATGCAGAGAGCTGTGGTAGTGACAAGTCTGTGCTCTGCTCTGTGTTAGCACAGGCAGCACTTGAAGGCACCTCTGCAGATCACCTGGTCAAACCACCTTTGTTTCCAGGTAATTTTGTGTCTTGTTTTGTAGAGCTAAAGGAGCTGCAAGGATGAAAAACCTCTCTTTTATTTAGATCTGTAAAACCAGTACAATCCTCCATTCCCTATTTTGCTTTCATTTTAACAACAGTTAACCCAGAGTGTTGCAGGGTGAAGGACCATAATTCTCTATACTGGAGATTTTGAGGGTAATGCTTACTGTGGAGTTTATTATTGATCCAGCAGCTGTTTGGAGAGAGCATCTTGTCCCAGATTTCTGCTCCAGGCTCAAAGTAGAAAGTTTTGTGCTTCTTGAAGTCCTTAAGGATGTCTTCAGTTGTGTGGAGATGCTCAGCTGATCCTGCTGACTGCAGTGTCTCACAGCACCTCAATCCTGGCATTGTCAGTGTGGGACAGTATGGTGCTGGGGACAGTCCTTGATCCTCAAAATCTGACCAAAAAAGAAAGCTGCCAAGGAATATTGTTTTGTCTGTCTGTCTGATTCTACTCTTGATGTGATTTCCAGTCACAGTTTTCTTGGCTTCTGGATTGCCTTGTTGGTTTTATGGTGAGCACAGGGAGAAAACCAACAAATATTCACTTTCTGCAGGCATCAGGCTCAGGTGCTCTAAGTTGCAGCTGCCAGTCTATACTGGGAGGAGGCCAGGAGATCCAGTTTGTACTGGGACATGGGCCAGTCTGTACCCTGGGTTATTTATGAGCACTCTGAGCACTGCTGAAATCCTGTCTTAGCACTGAGTGAAGCAGTGCATGTCACAGACCACCCTCAGTGTTAGACCATCTCCAAAGGTCCCTTTTGATTGTTCTGTGACTCTGGGCATTGATTCTGCTGGAAGTGCCCACACAAGGAAAGGCACATGGAGTGCAAATGATGAATAGGTTTGGCTGGGCAGCCCTGGGGTCAGAAGTGGAGTTGGATGAGTGAGGGATTACTGCTGATGGGCCAGAGGAGTGTTTTCTCAGCAGCTTGGCATCCCCATGTCTGTGAAATCCTCAGCTGACCCAATAGACCGTGTTATATTTATCTTTGTAAGTAAAAGAGCAATTTTAAACTGCCATCTCAATTGGAAGTCAATCAGACACGTTTATCTAGATTTATAATCCCTCTGAACTCAGTAGCTGATGAGGTTGTAAGAACCTGTCCTTAAACATCTCGTAAGGAGTGACAGGTTACATTTTGGATGGTTTTGTGAAGCCAAGGCTGGCATCTGACCAGTGCACTGGCATCCACCTCTTCTTAATCAGCAACAGCTAGAAGCATCCCACTGGTCCTTGGAACACAGGTTGTGCTACAGCAGGCCCTAGTATTCATCAGCAGTGTCCCAAAAGAGATGAACTAGCATCTCCAGCATCCTAAGGCAAGTTACAGGTGATCTGACACTGCTGAGATAAATGGAAGTGACATCTCCATCAGCTGGCAGGACAGTGACCCACACAATTTACTTCTTTCAGTCACAGGTCATACCTTGTTTTCCAGGGTGCTGGGAGGGGGAATTGGTTGAGGCTTGAGCTGCTGAGGATGGGTGCAGTGGAAATTCTCTCCTTGCTCTGCCTGGTACAGCATTCAGCCCTTGATGCGTGTCAGGCCTCTAGAGGTGCTTCAGTGTTGTTATGTGACTAATTATTGTAGTTGGGCTTAACTCCTAGAGGTGCTTCATTACCTGCCTTTCTGTGTCCTGTGATTTGCCTGGTGGAGCCATGCAGTGGGAAATGAAACTTCATTTGAGCTATGCTGACTGAATCCGAGGCATTAGTGACACTTAGGGATTGAAGATGAGTGCCAGTCCTCTCTTGGATGTAGCTGAAGGTACCACTCCTGCTCTTTGGAACCTTGCTGATGGGATATGAGCCAGTGAAGCAGGAATGGAGCTTCCCAGGCAGATGAAGAAGGAGGTGGTTGGATTAAGAAGCACAATCAGCTCATGTCCTGTCCTTCAAGGGCAGCACTTCCAGGGGAGGAGAGCGAGGTCTCCCTGCAAAGCACAAAAAAAAGTCACACCATGCCTTTCTCATTTTGCAAGGTTGAAATCAGCCTCCAAAGCAGTTTCCAGCCAGGGATGAAATTGGAAGTGGCCAACAAGAGCAACCCAGACACGTACTGGGTGGCTACAATCATCACCACGTGTGGGCAGCTGCTGCTGCTCCGTTACTGCGGCTACGGGGACGACCGCAGGGCAGACTTCTGGTGTGACGTGATGACAGCAGACCTGCACCCCGTGGGCTGGTGCACGCAGAACAACAAGGTCCTGATGCCTCCAGACGGTGAGTTCTGCCTGCTTTGTGGGGGTTGTGATATGGTGTTGGGCTGTGGGTTCACCACCTCCGGATTTCTGGTTGGTCTGGTCAGGTCCTGGGGTGATGTGGGCAGGGTTGTGTCCCCACAGGATTCATTTGCCCATTGTTAGCAGGGTTGTGTCCCCACAGGATTCATTTGACCATTGTTAGCAGGGTGGTGTCCCCACAGGATTCATTTGCCCACCATGGGCAGGGTTGTGTCCCCACAGGATTCACTTTGGCCACCATGAGCAGAGTTGTCCCCACAGGATTCATTTACCCACCATGGGCAGGGTTGTGTCCCCACAGGATTCATTTGTCCATGGTGGGCAGGGTTGTGTCCCCACAGGATTCATTTGCCCATTGTTAGCAGGGTTGTGTCCCCACAGGACTCAGTTTGCCCATCAGGCTAAAGAAAAGGCATTTTTGCCCTAGTTGGTAACAACAGAAGGCACTTCCATCGGGAGATGTCTTCTCACTGCTGAGCTGCAATGCTGTGATTTTCACTTTGGGAAGAAAACTGTCCTGTTCTTGTGGAAAGGAGGGGTGAAATTCAGGAGTGAGAACAAACTAAAATAAGCAAGATCATTTTGGGTGTAACCAAAATCAGAAGCTGACTTTGCACTTGAAAGTGTTTTGCCCTGAAAATTTAAAACCTTCCCCTGCCAGACTCTGGCAGCTTTTAATTCCAATGGTAGATTCACATCATTAAATACAGCAGAATTTGGTCATTATTGGTTAGGGCATGTCCTGATTGGCAGCTCTTGGGTGCACAAAAGCTAAATGGAAGTGCTGTAGGTTCCTGAGTTGCCCATGTGGAGCAGTTTGTTAATAATACAATTTGATCCCTAGTGTAAAAGAATATAAATATATATGTGTGTATATAGGTTATGTGCATCAACAGTGCAGCTCTGGTGTATCCCTGCTACTACATTGCTCCAAGCAGAGGCATATTGTCAGTGTTGCTCCTAAGTATTCCTGCCATATATCCCATTTGTTCTGGATCAAGGGAAGAAGAGATGAGTATTCAGCCTCCAGCTTGTGCATACATTTAAGGAAAGTCTCATTTAAGGCTTCTGCTGCTGAAATTACTGGTTCCCTTTCTGCTACGTGTGGCCATTGAAAACAGTGCATGTGCCAGTTGTGTGCCACGTGGGAATTCTCCTGGAGGAAGTGTTCCCTGGCTTCTCCCTGAAGTGAGCTGTAGACAGAGTCTTTGAATCAAAGCTGACATTCCTGCCTTGCAAATGCCCAACTGTGAGCTAAACTTATCTTTTTGTTCTGGTCTGTGTGTTTTGAATAAACACAAGATTGATTGCTGAAAAAAAAAAGTCTTGAAGATAAATACAGCTGAGAAATCTCTTGGCTTAGTACCAGTAAATCAAGCTGATGTGAGAGGGGTGAGGTATTTTATTTTATTGGCCTCTTAAACTGCATTTTATTATGTGGATTACAATCAGTGTTACCAGAAAGGTGTAGAGTGCTACAGACTAAATCTCAAATGTGAGGGTCAGGGGGGTAAGAGAACTTACTGAATGTCATAATAGAAAATAACAATTCCCTTATAACCTGAGGAAACTGCTTGTCATGGATCTGTTGGAATTTGCCCTTTGGGTCATGGCCACTGTCTGTGAATTGCCTTGCAAGTGTGCAGTGTGCCCTACATCCCTTCTCAGGTGGGTGATGTAACTGTACACCAGGGTGGTGAATATATTGAATATGGGCAGCTGCCCTGTTAGTTTGGGGTGTTTTTTTTATTTGCTTATTTTCCCACTCCCATTTTCAGTGAATAAATTTCATTGAATATGTCACAGTATAATTTTCAAAAAGAATAAATGAAATGCACGGGTTGTTATTTCAGAAGAGATTTAAGCACTTAAGAACTTGGCCCATATTTTGGAATAAGGTGTCTAAAATGCCCAAGAGGATCTGAGCCTCCAGGACTTACAGAATCATAGGACCTCTGCATTGGTGTTCTCGATGAACTCTGTGGAGATTTTATTTTAAACCTCTTTAGCATTGCTCTTTATTTCATTGTCAAACCTTTGGGAGAAACAAAACCCATCTTTAAATTGCATGGACCCAGTTCTGAAAACATCAGTTCTGCACATCTTGATTACAGTGCGAGTATCTGTTGGCTAGACCATGCAAACAGCATGGCTGGGGCTGGTTGTCTGTCATTAGGCTGTGATTTTAATCAGGAGCTGAAGGCTTTGCTTAAAAAGCAGAGTTGCCAAAATGGACTTGTTTAACAGCCAGAATGACAGCACTGGGACAAAGCTTTGTTTCTGCTTAAGAGTCAGGTTGGACTGATCGGTGCTCATCTCGTAAATGTGATGCCAGGCAAGAATGGCAGAGTGATGGGACAAAGAATTTCATTAGATGGGAGAGAGATGAAACAAAATGGGCTGGTTCTGTTCAGCAGATCAATAGCACTTGATTTAAAGTCCAGCACACACAGAGCTTTTAAGAGGCAGCTGCCAAATAATTGTAGTTTATGATCCACGTCGAAGGAAGTTGATTAATTTGCAGACTGCTGCACTGTTATTTATGGGGTGACTTTAGTTGCATCATGGTGCCTGTGGCCTGTGAGTAAAATGTCAAGTCATGTTCTGTCCCCCTGTGACGTGATGGTGCAGTCACCACATCAGGAATACCTGAGGTGGCAATAAAATGTCTTGGTTAATGGCAGGATGATGTGAGTGCACGTGTGCCTGTGGGCTTCGTGCTCCAACCCCCTCCTCCACAGGAAATCAAAGGAGTAAAATTGTAGTTACTTCAAGCTTTGCCATTAATTATATTTTTCTCATTACAAATCGGTGTGTAATTTGAATTGCAAACTCAACTATCCTGGCAGAATAGATCTGTTTACCATTCAAAGCAAAATGAAAATTATTTAAATTAGTTAATATAGAACTCATTTGAATGAATTGGATGTTTATTCATGAACTAGCTGAGGCAAGTGTGAAGCTGTCCTTATGGTCTGTAGCTTTGGCACTGATCAGCTCTAATGTCACGTCCTGGGACAGAGATTTCTTCTTTATTGCATATTAACTGTGGTGTAAGCAGTGGGTAACTACTGCCTGATGTAGCTGAGTGTGAAATTTTCATCCTTCCTGACGAGGCCCTTCAGCAATTGTAATTCATATGAGGAAGGACAACCTGCTTCAGAGTTCACTGGCAGTGGCAGGGCTGTGGTGGTGTGGGAGCCTTTGTTCCCTGCACTGTAAGGGTGGGATGTAAGGTAGGTTTTCCATCAGTTAGTTAAAACTTCCCTGTTAAATCAGCCCGCATGGAACACAGGGATAGAATTTATCCCCTCCTGTGCCTTACCCAACACTCCCTTCCTCCTCAAAGTGCAGTTGTCGCCCATCCTTCATCCCTTGGGCTGCTTTACCCACTGAGCATTAAAAATTTAAGCCTAACTAAACTTTCCTGACTAGTGAAAAGAAGAGAAGTGTCCTTTAGCTTGTTCATTTCCACGTGCTGCTTTCCTCTGTTGCTGACAGCTGAGTTCATGGGCACATCCACCACCGGGCGTGGAGAACCTGACAAGTGTAGTAGCTAAATTATGCACAGTGAAAGAGCAGGGACATCCTGTGATTGACACTCTGAGGGTTTTTTTGTACAGATTGCAGATTTACAGCTGAGCTGACAGAGCCCAGTCTCTCCTGGCACTGTGCTGATGCATCCTGGAGTGAGCTGAAGACACCGGATTGTTTCGTGCACTTTGTGATTGAAGCAGTGGCTTCAGTGTTATTGACAGATGGAAATTCAAACAGGGCATTTCTGTGTGCAGATCTGGGAGCTGGAGTCTGCTTGCTGTGCTGACCAGGAGGCTGGAGGTGGAAAGAAGCACAGCAGGGAGAGGGCCAGGTCTATATTTTGATTTTGCCACGGATGGTGTGGATGGGAAAATCTCTGAACCCTGGGTTTGGTGACCAAGATGATCAATCACACTGTGATTCTGTGTAGGAAAGCAGCTTTGAGTTCCCTGTTGCATCAATACAAGGAGGATTAAAGTTCAGAAGTCTGATCCTGGGGTGGAATAACCTCCTCTTTCGTGGTGCTGAGCTTTATAAAGTTCAACCATCAAATATACCATTAAGAGGGGTGGACTTAAAGCATTTTTCCTGCACAGGTTTTCTGTGAAGGCAAACACCTTCATTTGGTCACTGTTTGAGATGGGTTTTCATGTTTTTCTGAGGTGAGATTGACTCCTATCCCAGATGTAGGCCAAAGGAGGGAAATGTCACTGTGATTCCCAGTGCTGGGTCAGATTTTGGGCAGGATATGGTTGAAAAGAGAGATAAAACTTGTGCCACAGCATATTGGGTTGCCTTCAGATGACAACTTCCTGCTATTTTTGTTTGGTTGGTTTTATATATTTTCATGTGAATCCATCACAGAGCAAAATCCTGCTCTTTGAGGTCACTGGTGTAAAGGAGAAGAGAAATGGATCTGCTTGGCCTTGTCAAAAGTTACAGCATGATGATTCTGAATGGATTCTGAATGGCCAGAAGATGGTCTGCTGTGTTGCAGGTGTGGATTTGATGTCACTCCAAGGCACACAGAAATGTTTTTGGTCACAGCTCAGGGTGGTGGTGATGTGGCCCGTACCCTTGGCTTTCTGCATCATTATTGGAGCTCCCTTGCTGAATGCAAAGCTTGTCCACAGGTTCTTAAAAGAGGGACACAGATCAGAAATAATGTTTCTGATAATGGATGAGGGTGTTCGGAGATTCCCTTTCAGAAAATAGTCATGGATATTGTTGTGAGTTTTTGTTGTTGTATTTTGGGGTTGTTGTTGTTTGTTTTAATGAAGGCATCTTCCCCCAGAAATCTCATCCCAGAGGAAGAAAAAATTAAACTGTGCCTGCAGGTCTGTGATTACAGCACAGGTAGAGGGATCAGATAGGCAGGGGGGACTTCTCCTTTTGCTTTTTTCCTGGTATGGAGAGCAGATCTGGCCCCACTTTAGCTCTTTCACCTGAAATATTACTTCCTAAGAGCTTGAGGCTGGAGAAAATAAGTAGGCATTCACTGAGCTTGTGCTGTTTTACATCAGCTAAGAATTGGGCCCTCGAGCCAAGTGAAATGAAACTCGGAAATCTTCTTTGGCAGGTTGCAGTGTCAAAGCCTGTGGATGTTTCTAAAGCAGTACACAGGGCTGTTTTTTAAAATCTCTGCCCGATCTTTATCCTATTATTCCATCAAAACTGAGTTTAGACTAACCTAATGTAAATAGATGGCAGGATTTCTTTATTTTAAATGCTGCAAATGACTCTGAGTACAGTGTTTTATGTGTGCTTTTCAAGTCGACTTTAGCAGACTATTAATTATGCAGGGATGACGTTAGCATAAATAACTAGTCAGCAAATAAATGTCAATTAAATATTCTATTAGCATAGTAGGCAGCTTTATGCATTGGCATAGAACATTTAGCAGATTATACTTAACGAGCATATAAAAAATAGCTTTTTTTTTTTTTCTTAACTCTCCTGATGACGGCAAAGGGGAGGAGAGGAGGTAAAAATGCTGGCTTTGGCTTAAATTTGCTGTAGTAGGAATCAAGTCAGTTGACACTGGTGTAACTTGGGAGTTTCCAGGAGCTGGAATTAACTGGAGCATGTCATGGTTTGGCATTTTCCCCCAGCCCCTCATAGCCCCTTGCAGTCTTGCTCCTGAGATAAACATATTTTCATTACAGCACCCTCAGTAGTTTTTCCTTCCCTTCCTTGGCGTGACTCAGATCCCTCAGCCCAGGATGTGAAAATTCAAGGGTCTGCCCCTGGCTCGTGTGGCATCAGGATAATGTTGTCTTGATAGGGAAAATGGTCTTTTCACTCTTGTGTGAAACTGCAAATCTTCTGCATGTGCTACTGGCTTTAGTTACTTTCAAAAGACTTAGTATTGCCAAGTGAGGCCCTTTTGGGGTAAACTGAGCATGACAGGCCCCCACGTGTCTTTTGGGAATGTAGTTAATTAATTGTTGAGCTTCTGTGTAAATGTGGCACAGCCTGGCCAGTGGGTCAGGCTTTGCAGGAAGTTTGAGTTTTAAACTTTATCAAATGTAGATGGTTTTGATCATCTCCAGGTCTGCTGGGCTTGAGGTCAACATTTTCTGTTCTGATTTTCCTTTTAATATAATTTTTCAGCTCCAGAGGCATAACTGCAGAGAGCTTTGCAGGGATGAGATGCTGAGAGGTTTATTAGGTGGACTGGGGAGTAAATGATTTATCCTGGTGTTTCAGTTGTGAGGCTGAGACCAAAGAACACTTCCTGAGTGGGAAATGTGAGGTGTGCACTGCTGTGCCTCTGGCTGGGACTGCTGTCAGTGATGGAGAAAATCGAGGGGAAAAAAACAATGTTTGGTTAAACACAGGTCTTTTTGTTTAAAGTTTTTTGGGAGTGCAGTAGAAGTGGTCTTTAGGAATGTACCCAAGACTCCCAGCCTTGGCTCTGCAGGGACCCTGGTGGCTCAGGAATGATGGCCTTGGGGCACTCTCAGCTCTCTCTTAAGGGGAGTTTTCCCTGAGGCCAGGTCTCATCAGCTGGGGTCACTCTTTGTGCTTCTCTTGAATATCTGGTGGAGCTGGCTTAGAACAGTTCCTTTTTCCCCTTCATGAAACCATAAATTCAAAGCCTCTGCTTTGTAGTCACCAATATTGTCCTTTGGGAAAAAGTCAGTGTTTTTCCACTCAAAAACATCAGGATGACTGTCTTTGGGTTTAAACACCCAAAAAACTGTCTGGATTTGCAGCAGACTCAGCACTCCAGAAGTGGGTGCTGGTCCCTCCTTACCCTTTTGACTGGAATTGACTTTATCTCAGGAGGTTTTGGCCTCTACTTGTGCATTCATCTTGAGATTCTTCTCCTCGATGCCCCACAAGGTGCACTTGTGTCTGGGGAGCCCAGCCCTTGCTGAGGATCAGGCATTTGAAAGAAAAACTGAAACCATGCAAGATTGTTTAGTTTTCCAGTGGAAAAAAATGAAAGCCCAGAGCTCACACATGAAGCTGGCTCTGTTTATTAAAAGCAAGAGAAGAAACACACTTTTATCAAAACCTAATTTTCCAGTAAGAAGCCGTTTCAGCAGAAACATGCCCAGCAAGCCTAGTTTCCAGGGACAACGACATCTGCTTATGCTGTATTTATATTTATTTATGCTCACAAACAAATGGAGGAAGGGAAAGAAGAGCCTGACCAGACAGCCTGTGGTCCAGCAAGGCAGGGATGTGTGCAGTGACTGTGGGCACCAAAACTGCTCAAGACCCTGCAGTGCACCTCAAGTGCCTGTTCAGCATCTGTATTTGGGTGCTTTTTTATCATAGAACCCAAAAATAGTTTGGGTTGGAAGAGCTCTTACTGATCCCTTCTACCCCCTGCCATGGGCAGGGACACCTTCCACAGAGCAGAGTATTCCTAGGGATAATTTGGAAAAGTCAGATTTGGCCTACACCTGCATTAGTTATCAGTGTAAGTCTTTAGAGGGTTGACAGTTTCACTGATGCAGTTGTCCCCTAATGAAAATCCTGGATTTTTACAGATTTCTGGGTGGAAAATACTTTTCATCCATAACTGTAGCCTGTCCTCATTCTTACACTGGACTGAGCCGTGTAGTCAGCAAACCTTGTAAAAAATATGACTTAGTTTTACAGCTACCACTGAGGACAATGCAGCACTGTTTACTCTGGTGTGTTATTAGCCCAGCTCGGAGCATGGGTTTAATCTGGAGCTTGGCTGGCAGCCAAGGAAGGGTTCAAGGAATGGTTCTCCAGTGGGTGAGGTTTGAAAGGCAGCGACTCAGACGTGGCCCTACCAAAATGAATCCACTCTCTGCCTGCTTTTCCCTTGCTTGGGTGGACTCTGTTCTGACTTTTTATCTGGCTTCCTCCCTAAAGGAGTGATGCTGCCATTCCCACTGTAGCTGGATGGTTTGCAGCCTCATAAAAGGGTCCATTTTGGGTGGTGCAGGGAAGGCTGAAGGATGAATCCTGTTTTGATTAAAGAAGCAGCACCTTGTGTACAAGCAACAGTGGAGCTGAGGATCAGGGATATTGCAATGAAAACTGAAAGCCTAATCCTTTTATAAACAGTCTGGAGGGAGGAGAAAGAAAAGCAGTGATTTTCGGGGACTTTGACAAGTTATAAATATATCCTGAGTGAAACCAATAGTGTGGAGCTTTATGAAAGATTTAATGAATGAATATTTCATGCCCACATGGTGCTTCTTCTGTAAAGTGTGCTGTTGGTAAAAAGCAATAAACAAAGAACCTCCTTCAGGGTTTGTTTGGGCTTTTAAATTAAACTAATTTAATCAACTTTTTCAGTCAAGCTTGGTATTAGTTCATTTCTGTACACAGCACTGTACTCGGTTCTGTTTGTTTTCTCCTGATACCTGTTCCGCTGTTTGGAAGATGCTTGAATATCTGAGAATGATTCATTTCATCTTGCCCTTATGGTGCATCTGGGTTTTCAAGGCAGAGAGCCTTGACTTTTTCCTTTTCCTAAAACCTGAGGAGCCATCCATCCTCTGCCATCACAGCTGGAGGTGCTACAGGACTCCAGCTGAGGCCATTATCCAGCAGGAAAATCGCTTGAGCATGCTGGTCATTTCTGATTGTAAGCAAGTAGGATTTTTTTGGGTTTTGGAAGCCTTCAGCACCAAGTTTGCTGCTGCTTGAAGGAGTAGAACTGGCCCAAAGTGCTCTGGAGTTTGGCCCCATATGGCTTGGACACTTTTGCCCTGGATATCACAGATTTATGCAGGGAGATGGAAATTCTCCTCAAGCTCAGGCTCCTGGCAAGGCTGGGGCTCGTGTGTGCTGGTGAAGTTTCTTTATGGTTGGCAGTCATGACAAATGGCCAGGAGGAAATCAGGGTACATGTGTTAGCTCTGTGTTCCATGAATTTTGCAATAATTTCTAAAAAAAAATCCTTGGGGATGTGATTTCTCCTTGGGAACAGCAGGACTGAAGCCAGTTGATGTTTTCACAGCCGGACCTGCCAAGTGAAAAGCAAATGAGGCACAGTAGGGAGATAAAAGCAAAGGTGATTGGAAGGGTAGGGGTAACTTTGGGAAGACATCAGCATGAGCTGGGAGTCCTCTCATGGAGTGCATGGAGTGGTGGGGTTGGTGTTACATGGAATAAAGCATTTCTTAGCTGCTTTTGCCATGAGAAGGGGCAAAAGTGCTTTTTTGCCTTTTTTTTTTTTTTTTTTCCTTTTTTCCCCCCTGTGGAACCAGTTGGTTTTGTAGTGGGCAACTTTGGGAACTGTAATTTATCTCTCTTGGCTGGATGGAGTGTGACCCCATGAGATTTCTGCTACATATGAGCAAGGCTTTGTGCTAGAAGAAGAGGTTGTATTAGAAACAGAGGGAGTTTTGCCTGTCCAAACCCACACAGGTCTGAGTTCCATGTTTTTTGGGAGTGTTACTAGGAAATGTGTGAGATTCTGTCCCTACAGATCAAGGCTCAACCCCATTGCAGAGCAAAAGCATTAAACTTCAGCAAATACTGGTGCAGCAAAACTGCTTGCAGGTGATGCTGAGCTGCAGCAGCTGATTTATCCAGCCCAAAACGTTGGCAGAACCAATTTCTGCAGCAGCTCCTGACCTCCTGCGAGGAAAGCTCATTTCAGTGGGACTCAGGCTCTGTTCAGGATGCTTGGAGCACTGGAGGTGAGCAGCTGAGATCCCATGGCTTTGCCTTCTGTTGCTCATGATTCTGATCACAGTCTGCAGCCTCCACTGTGACCAAACCATTGGTTTTGAGCCTGGTGTTTGGTGCAGGTTGTGCTGGAGGGACAGAGATAGGGCAGGAAAGGAGTAATTGCAGTGTGAGGCAGAGACTGTGAGGGAGAAGCTGCATTTCCAAGGAAATACTGCAGAAGAAGGCTATGAGCACACCCCAGACTTCTCTGTGAGGTTTCCTCCTCCTTTAGCAGCAAGTGGAACAGGGTGGATTTTTGGATGTTACCTTTGAGACCATTTCAGAAAACTCCCTGTGACAATTCTTGCAAAAAACTTCTTCCATCCACTGAATGAAACAGCAAAAACCATCCTCCTAATACGTTTAAATGCCAAGATGGAAATTATTTCATCATCAGCCTCTCTGAGTCTCCTTAAAAAAAAAAAAAAAAAATTTAAGAACTACTGGCCCTGTTGCTCTGAGTTTAACCAGTTTAACATCATCCAGCTCCTTGGTGCAGACCATGAGAATGTGAAATAAAATGCAGAAGAATTGAGAATCTGTTCAGTATTGAACAGAAGAATTGCAGCCCCATTTATAGGCTTGGTGTGTTGTCACTGAGGAATCTACAGTGTCATTATTCAGGCATGTGCACCTTGCTCATGACTCTGGAGATCTCCACACCTTGAATATCCACAGTTGTTCTTCCACACTCACACCATGTCCTGGGACATCTGCTCTGAGGCTGTGGAGCTAAAATGCCCAGAAACCACAGAAAAATGGGAGGATTGACCCTAAAAGCATAACAGTGGGTGCAGACCACTCGTTTTTGTAATTGTCAATTTAATTAATGTCTGGCTGAATGCATTTTTAATAAAATACTCTTTAAAAATTATTAGTTTGAGAGATTTTTAAATAGTCATTCTTGATAATTGCATTTAATTTCCCTTCCCCAATCTTCTGTAATTTTCCCCAGAGGAGTTCTGGAATGGAAATGCCGCCTCAACTGTAAGACTAGACTTAGGTAGTTAATGATATAATGGGTAAAGCATGGTCAAACTTAATTAATCTCCATTGGAGACATCTGTGGAGATTTTAAAAACCCCTATGTCTTTGATATTCTAAGTTAGACACAGTTTTTGGTGTTTTTATCAGAGGAGGAGGTGATTTTTTGGTACATTGGATAGGACCTGGGAAGGGTGAGTAGCACAGGGGATTTGATCCAGAGCATGCCAAAGCTGAAATACACTTTTCTGCAGTGGATCTTCTTTTGAAGATTAAATTCTGTCTTTTAGTCCTGAGCTGAGGGAGGATTTTCTGAGCTCTTTTAGGCCAAGGACAAACCCAGATGTCCAGTGCCTTGCCTTCAGCAGAGCTTTCCTTCAGGTGCACCTCAGATTTGTGAGGAGCAGGCACGGAGTGAATTTGGGAAGCTGCTAGTGGCAGATGCAAGCACCAGCATGATCCTGAGCCAGCTGTGACTTGCACTTGATTTTTCCTTCATTATGCATGATAATGTGGGCTCCCAGTCACTGTGGAAGGGTTTGGATTCCTGGAGCAGACCATATGCTCCTGGAGCCCATGGCTGATAACGCAGTGCAGAGGTTTAAGGGATGCTCCTTAAAAGCATTTCCCTGATGACAACTAAAAATCAATTCTTCTAATTCAGATACCAAATTCTGGGTCAGTTCTGGCCCTTCTGCATGATGCTGGAAAACTTTTTGCTCTGAATTCCCAAATAATCTGTTTCTGTGTCTCTGTGTGCGTGCTCTCTCTTCCATTTGGTTTTGGTCACAGAAGGAATAAAACCCAGACTCACAAATGAGCTTAAGGACATGCTGAAACCCATCCTGATTGATGGTTGATTTTGTGTTGTGAGGCAGAGCATCCACCTCCTGTGTTTGTCACTAAAAAAAAAGCTCTTTTCCTCATGCTGTCACTTGGGAATGAAGAAACGAGGGTAAAGTCAGCATTTTTAGGTGTAAAAATGTAGCTACTTCCTAAAATGCTGGAGTTGATGTAGAAGATTAATTATATCCAGGGAAAACCTTTCCAGATTCAGGAAATCATCCTGCTATGTGTTGTACCAGTTTTGCTGATGAGGCTCTGCCATGATGAATGCAGGACCTAGAGAGGGGGGAAATCCTGCAGTTCTCCTGTGCCAAAAAACTCTGGGAAGGTCAGTGAGGAGTGCCTGCCCATGTGAGGCATCTACACCCTGAATGTTTTGACTGCTGAAATTACCTCTTCCATAGATTGCTGCTTTGCTTTCAGCAGTTCTGCTGCTTCCCTTGGCCTTTTCAGCCTGGATATCAGCAGGTGGATCTGTTGGGAAGGCCTCTTGATGTAGAACATCTAAATTTATTTAGAAAGAAGCCAAAAAATCAGGAAGCATTTTATGATGAAAATGAGATTAAGGGCCCACAAACCATTTGAAAGAACCATGGGTCTGCACTAATATTTGGTTTAGCAGTGGAGGCATTTGGGTTCACTGGAGTATTTAATCTCTAGTCACGGTATCCCAGGTTGATGGAGAAGCTGAAGCTTTATAATTCAAAGGAAATTCAGAGCACTGTGGGAAAGCTGCTCCCATTTCAGGTCCTGTAGCACATTGTTATTCTCATTTCAGACGTTGCCTTGCATAATGTTCCACGTTGATCTCCGATTCAGATTTCAACTCTTCAAAGTTTCAGGGAATGTTTTTGATCCTGGGATTTATAGTTCAAGCCCCTTTTCTGTTTCCAAGTGAAGAAAACACATGTTTAGCAAGCTGAAAATGAGCCTTGATGGAGCATTTCTTTGATGGTGTTGTGTGGTGATGGTTCTGAATTTACATTTTGTGCATAGGATGTTGAGCACCTCATGGGGCCTGGCTGTGCTTCGACTGTACCATTAATTTTGGGAAGGATGTGTGATGAATGTTCATCAGGCCCTCCAGCTTCTGATTTGTGGTGCTCACATCACACAGCTGAGAGGCTCTGGAGTGATTAGACAGGATTCAGTCATTAGGAGCTGGCAATACAAATGTGATTAATTACAGAATGCGCTGTAAATTGTGAAATGAGTTTCAATTTTTTTTTTTTTTTTTTTGAAAACATATGTTTCTGCTTCGTGGGGTGTCAGAAGTTGGAGTCGTGGTGAATGAGGCTTGTTTGCAATTTCCATGATAATTTGGGAGTGTGCTGGGTCTTGGGAGTGGTTGGATTTCCATTGTTGTCCCAAGTTCTGGGTGCGATCAGTGAGATTTGGGGAGACTCACAGGCAAATCCTTAAATTAGACCTTAAAAGTCCAGCTTTGCTGTTTGTACCTCACTAACTCAAACACAGTGACACCAGCCTCCCCCCAAGTCCTGACAGAGTTTTCCAATAAAGAATCCCTTTGCCTCTTGCCTCTGGGATGCATCTTTGTGTTGGGGGTGTCAGGCTGAAACTACTAATGGCTTGCTTTTTATTTTGAAATCATTGCTGGTGAAAAAAAAAAAAAAAAGGAAAAAATTTGGAACACACTGCCCAAAAAAGTTATGGCCCCCCCCATCCCTGGAATTGTTCAGGACAGGCTGGATGGGGTTTGGAGCCACCTTGTCTAGTGGAAGATATCCCTGCCCATGGTTGGGGGAACAAGAGGATCTTTAAGTTCCCTTTCAATCCAAACCATTCTGTGATTCTTAAAAAAACTCCCATAATTTTAAGCATTAACCAAAACCTCAGTCCTTTTTTTTTTTTTTTTTTTTAATTGATGTTTCTTCTGTTGTGTATTAAACAGTATAATGCATTCAATAAACTGCAAGCTTCATCCCCACTCATTCTCCTCTTTCTGTAGCATACAGAAAATACAAAAAAAAGAAAAATCCCAAATCCCAACCCCAAATCAGAATGGATTTCTTGGACATCACATCCCTATTTGTCATCTATGTTTTGAGGCTTTTATTTGTAGTGGATATTTGCTGTAGACTGTTGCCAATACCAGAGAAAAAAAGAAAACAAACATAATTGTGCAGTGAACTGGTTTATGCTTTATGTAAGAACATTGTGCTGCTGTAAATCTGTTGGGTTTTACAGAGCTGTCTCCAAAGAATATCCTTCAGAAAGCAGCCATGGGGTTTGGGAGTGAGAAAAGGCACTTAGTATGGGGGAAAATTGGAAGGAGTTTGGAGGTGTGAGGTTAGAGCCCTGGGCAGGATATTTATACTGCAGTGACATCCCCAGATGGAATGGCCCATAAATTTTAGGTGTTGTTATGCCACAAAATCTATTTTGGTCAGGTCTGTGAGATCCCAAAGCCACAGGGCATGGAGCTGCCTCCATTGCCAAGGCAAGGTGAGGATGTTTGGTGTTCAGGAAACCTCCAGATTTTTTTCTTCCACTCTGTGGCATCAGTGGCACCTGGGGCAGGGCAATTTTCTGTGAAAGTCCCCAGTTAATGCCTGGTGCTGCCCAGAAATACTGGTTCAGGTCTGTACCAAGCTGCCTTGCAATAGTTCTGGCTGTGGTTAGGAATTCTGACTTAGGATGGGGATTTATCTGGATATTTAACATTTTACTTTGTAGTCATACTTTTTTTTTTTTTTTCCTCTCTTTCTGCATTCTGGTGTGGAACTACTACAGGAGCTTTGGAATGCTACAGAAAATCTTTACCAGGGTTGATGGTTGGGCAAGCAGCACAAACATCCTCCCCCATGGCTTTCAAAACTTTTACAATTTTGGTTACATTTGTCTGTGCATTTCTGTCTACCTGCAGTAGAAAATCTCTTTGCCTGCAAAGATGGCTAAATACTTCTGCAAATTTGCAAAAAGAATTTTTGCAAATGCCTCCTAAGTGCAGGGAATCTGATGTATTTACTTGTGTCTCATATAGGTGAATTCATAACTTCTCATGCAGTCACACTCTGAGCTCTGTGATCTGGTTTTGCTTTTGAGCACTTCGGTTAAGATGCTGATTTTCCTTGGATAACAGCACTCTTATTAGCAATTTTGTTGTTACTATTTTTTTTTTATCTCTATGGGATAAAAACTGATGTAGAAATTACAATCACAATACCAGGTCCCCCCCCCTTTTTTCCCTGAAAGCTCCCAAACTGCTGATTTGACAAAGCCTTCATTAAGACTCCTGGGTGTGGAGATTGGGAGTTGGAGCTCTCAGTGTTCATGATCCATCTCTTCTGAGCCCTGGGCACGGTGCTTAATGCACAGGGAAGGAAAAAATAATCAGGGAATGTGCGTGGAGGCTTGGGGTTAAGTGCCAGGAGCTGCAGAGTTTGGATGCTCATTTTCACAGTGAGCCATCACCCTAATGGACATTGATACTAATGATGGGAGAACCCCTATGGTTATGTGGTGTGTGCAGAGCTTTCAAAATCCAGGCATTGCCTGGCTCTCAGAAATGCCTTTCAGGAACTCTGTACAAATCCAATATCATGTAAGTCAGCCAAATGCTGATTTGTTTGGAAGACTGTAGTTGACAATAATGAAATTTAGGTGCCTTGTACCTCGAATTGAATGGGGCAGAGAGCAATGTTATTGTTGTGTTTAAAGAGTGTGCAGTTTCTGTTTAGGTAAGAAATTTTGGATGAGCACAAACCACTCTCTCTGGGTGAAACACTTTGACTTTGTAGTTATGACTCAGGTTTTTTCCTAATTTATTACAGGGGTAACTGAGACTAAAATAAACCCATTTTTGCCACATTGGGTTCTGTAACAAAATCAGAATAATCAGCCTTTATTCATGCCTGCAGATACAGGAGAACAGATAACTGACCCACTGTCCTGGACTGACTTCATTCTGCTTGTATCCCCAATCCCCTGTTCTGCTTATGCTGGATATTGAGTTCTGTGCTTTTAAAACTAGATCTGGGAGAGAAGGTGGGGAGAAGGAATTGTGGTGGAATGTCTGAGGCAGCTGTATCCAAAAACAGAGATAAGAGCTTCAGTTTTTCTCCTGGACTGTGTTGTCTGCAGCACGGACAGCAGGAGAGAGCTCTCCTTTGCTTTTAGTTAGTTTTTTTTAGCTAGCTAAGGCAGAGAAGTTCCCCAGACAGTGGCTTTTCTTTTTCTTGGAATTGATCAGCCCTTCTCTGGACTGAAAACCCAGAAAAACACCAGGAGCTCACACCTGTGGCCCACCAGGGCCTGGGATGTGGCATTTCCCAGCACAGGAGGGGCTGATAAGAGACTGAGTGAGCTGAGCTATGCCCACAGCAAGGACTTTTCTGAATTTGCCATCTCTTCAGAACAGAGAGAGGGTCCATTGTTCAATATTATTCACTTCTTGTGCTTGTGAATACTTTGCTTGTTAAATAAACAGGTTTTTTTTGAAGGAGTTTAGCTCCCAAACTGGTTGAGTGAGGGGCTGCTTTTATTTGCTTTCTGGAAAAGAACACTTCAGAAGTTTCCTCCCAAAATTTGCCCTAAACCAGGATACCTGCTTAAAAATGGTTGTGTCCAGAAGATAATTTTTGCATTCCCTTCCCTATTTTTTGGTGGTGTTAATGAGGGTGGGTTGTGGTACATAATCTAGGTGACAACATTGCAGAATTGTGTTCCAGATGAAATCAGTGTAAAAACACCTTGAAAATAAATTAATAATCATAGAATTGTTTGGATTGGAGAAGACCTCTGAGATTATTGAGCCCAACACATAACCTAGGCTATAAATATGTGGCAAATGCTCTAAACAGTTGAATGCTTCATCCTTAAATTCCAACCTGTTGAGGCTGGATGGCCAGAGGTGACTTTTTGTTATGCTGAAGGACCAGGTGAGTGAATTGGTTGCATCCCGGCAAGGTGAAGGGTGGGAATGGATTAATTCCCCTCTCCTCTTGCCATGTCCCACCTGCATCTCTCTCCCCTCATTCCCAGATCCTGAGGGAGAGCAGTGCTGTGTCTGGGGGATTCCAGGCTGGGTGAAGCCTTGAAACAAAAGGATGTGGCAAGTGCAGTGGATTTGCTGCTGTTCCTCATTTGCATAATCTGATTGCAATTGATAAAGTAACACCACCAAGACAGAGCAGAGTCGCTTCCCATTATCAGCACCCCTCTCCTTTTTATCCCTTTTTAAAAAATAATTATTTTAAATACTTCAGTACAAGCCAAGTATTGACTTTGACCAAAGGGAGGTAATTAATCACAGTAATTATGAGTAGATCATTTACTACTGGGTGGGTACCTGAGACTGTTGTGCTCAGGGAGTCAGGGCAGGCTGATGTGGGTTTGTGCCACACTGTGCTGTTGGGATCTATAAAGCAAATTTCTGTGCTGATCTTGGGCAGTTTGACTTGGGAGCAGAAAGCCACAGCAGTGGGATCTCAGAAGATTGTGTCTATATCCAAAATGTTGTGTTTGGGGTCAAGACAGCTGATCCCACTGCCTTAGTAGTTGGTGGTGACCCTTCTGCCAGGACAAAGTGTCTTGTTCAGCTCACTGAGCTGCAGTGAGTTAATGGATGGGATTTTTACAAGATTTTGCGTCATTAAAAAAAGAAAAAAATCAGTGTAATAGCATCCACTCACCCTCTCTGCACACACTGATGGTTTTCTCCCACAGCATCCCACATCCACCTCTTCCACCCATACTTCTGCAGCTGGGTTGGATTTTTTAGCCAGTGCAAGCTTTAAGAAATGAAAAAGCAACTCCCAGACCACCTGCTGCTTTTTTATTGTTAAAAAGATAGCAGTTAATTAAGGACTAGAGAAAGCCAGGGGGAATGGTGTGCACGGCTATGAAGGGCTCAAAGGATGAAGCAAAGTGTCCTGTGGACAATGAGGCAGCTTTTTGCTCATGAACTTGCTTGTTTTGACTCAGAGGATATAAGTAGATAATTTCTGGAAACCCTGAGTGGCAGCAGGAAGGATAAAAGTCACATTGTACTGAAATTCAGTGTAGTTGAATAGAAAAAAGCTATAAGGGAGTTGTTCAGGTGAGAACCTAAAGCTTGTGTTCATGCCTTTATCTGTTTTGGTGTTTTTGTTTTTTTGTTTTTTTTTTTTTCTTCTCTCCTTTTTGTAATCAAGGAGTGGTTGTCATGCAGAGTTGGGGGTGCAATGATTAAAGTCTGTGTTGGCCCTTTCTTGGGGTTTCAAGACTGTGGAAACTGCAGCATAATGTTCTCATCTTCTCTTAGAAATGAGTTCAGGGTGGTTTGGATAGCTTGAAAAAACACAGCTTGGATAGTTTGAAAAAAAAGAAATATCTTCAAGAAAAAAAATTAAGAAGTGCAGAATATTGTTATTAAATTAAGTAGTTCACATGGGCTAAACATTAATTTGAATTTTGCACTTACTCAGTTTTATTTTCCAAAAGTGAGATGATTAAG
The DNA here is from genome assembly GCA_013389925.1 of Aegithalos caudatus. Taxonomy (NCBI): domain Eukaryota; kingdom Metazoa; phylum Chordata; class Aves; order Passeriformes; family Aegithalidae; genus Aegithalos; species Aegithalos caudatus. The sequence goes on along the minus strand of WEIU01012668.1, from coordinate 398,346 downwards.
AAGCAGCTCAATCAACAGCTTAAAGGATCATATACAAGAATACAAGAGCTACACATTCTCCTACAGACATCACACTCCCTTCCAGCATCTGTTCATTCTAAATCCACATGAATGGGACCACAGAGTATTGCTGGTCCAGAAATGTCTTTTGAGCACCTGGATGCTTTGCTTATGACTTCTGGTTTCCATGAAAATCCTCTCTATATAATATTTTCCTCGAACACTTTATTTAAGGCAGGTGTATAGAAGGAAATGCCTGAGCTCTGAAGTTGGGATCTCATGATATTTGTGGCTGCACCACAAAGAACTCAGATCAACAGCTTTTGGTGCACTTTCTTTTCTTTTCTGGACTGAATTTGCATTATTTTGTGATCCAGTTCAAACCACAGAACTCTGCTGCTGTGAGAACAGAAGACTGTTTGAAGTTTTAAGTAAGAAATTTGTTTGAAGATGTCTTTAGCCCCATTTGGCTTTTCATTCAGGGAGCCCACAAAAGAATTCAAAGCAATAATTTTTATTTTAAAAATGCTATTAAAGCGCTAAGTAATTTTTAAAAAAAATGTTGGTTTTACTCAATTTACTTTGGAAATGCTTAATGGGGGATCTGGCTTTGTAGGGTATGCAGTGGAGTTTGTTCCCAGCCCTGAAGGTCTTGGGGAGGGTTCAGAAACAGCCTGAGCCTTTTGCTTAGGGACAGCACTCAGCCCCCATCCTGTTTTCACATCCAGTCTGGTTCACAGGGATGTAAATAGTTCAGCAAGATGAATGAAAATGTGGGGATTCAACCGTTTCCTGTCAAAATGCTGTTTTATCAAAATGGAAATATTTTGTGAGAACGTGTCAGCTTTGACAAATTGTTTTGATGGGTGAAGTCTAAACAAATTGTTTTAGCATTCTATGTTATTTTGATATAAAGACATCTCATTTCGACTCCATCAGTTTAGACCTTTATAACATAGTTACAACATTTATATGTTAATATTTTTGTAACTTATAAATACTGCATCAAATGTGTGACATCTTTAAAATTAAAAGAAAATGTCAATATTGTAAGCTTCCTATACTTTTGCAATATGCTGCTGTGCTTTAAAAAAGCTGAATATCTTGTCACAGAGTCACAGAATGGTTTGGATTGGAAGGGACCTTAAAGATCATCTTTTTCCACCTCCCTGCCATGGACACTTTCCAGTAGACCTTGGATGCTCCAAGCCCTGTCCAGCCTTAATTTTCCTGGCTGGTTGTGCTGTAGCAGATCTCCACTATAATGTCACCCATCCCTGCTGGATGGAGTGCCTGGAATTCCACTGTGTTGCCCTTCAGGTGCTCTCCTGCTGATCTGTAATCCTGTCCAGGCTCTGGGCATTTCTTTCTGGCACCAGCAGCTTTAGTTTAATGTATCTTAAATGTATATCTGATTTTTGTATCTAATATATATATATGTATATCTAATTTGTATGTCTGTATTAAATTTTGAACATCCTGAATTATTTGTTTAGAAAATTAATCTTTTAATGAGATCTTGGCATTTTAGTTTATTTCATGATCAAGGGAGAAGAATTTCTTGGGTCCTGCCCATCTATAATTCCCCTTGTTAACTATTTTTTTGTTCATTCCAGTCCTAGGAAAGAGTTAAATTTTTAATGATAAAAATAGTTTCCACGCTGAGAGTGTTGTCACTTAGCAGATTAATCTGAAAGATCTTAAACAGTTTTATAAAGCCGTTTAAGATGCTGTTCTTCACATATGAGAAAATTAAAACTCTGCTGTTCAGAGGTTGATGGGTTCCAGTGGGGATTCTCCAGTAGAGGTGTCGACAGGTTGCTGGTGATCCTGGGTTATTAAAAAAAAAAAAAAAGGAACCCAGCATGAAGAGTGTTTTGTTATCTTTGCTTGTTTTTTGTTGTTTTTTTTAAGATGTGGACAAAAATGAGCATAATTTGGTATTATTGCCTATTGGGCACATGTATCCATGGGGCATGCTGAGGTGTTCTCAAGGAGTAGCTTATTTTTAGGTGCTGTATGCCTGTAAGTTATTTATGCTCCCATTCCTTTATTTTACCAAATGTAGCAGTTCAGATCCCTGAGTCTTGTTCTTGCCAATCAAGTGGGTGCCTTGGGGGAAAAACAGTCATGAAAAGTAAAAAACCAACCATGTTTTTCTCATTGTCTTCTTGGCCTTTCAGATTTCAAGGTTTTTCCTGCACTTTGCAATGTCCTGTTCTTGAAAAAATAAAAGAGGAAAATGAGAATTTCCATGTAAACCCATGACCTGAGAGGAGTGGCTCTCAGCAAAACAGCAACTACAAGAAAACTAGATAAAATCCCAAGAGTTGCTAATGTGATAATAGTATCTCATATTCATTGAATGGAGTGCCTGTGCCTCAGTGCTGTCATGGGACTGTGAATGTGCTTTTAATCTCTTATTTCTCCAGAGAGGCAGATAAATCTGAAGCCATTATGTGCTGAGGCTGAGGCAGGGCACAGAGATTTACAGGGTTGCAGGAATGAAGCTGCTGTCCTGGCTCTCAGGAATGAAGCTGCTGTCCTGGCTCTCAGGCACAGGGGGATTGCAGGGGATGGGGAGTGCATTGCTCCAGCATTTCCAGCTGCTCTTGCAATGGTTTTCATGGTCAGCACTCACAGAGCAAGGGGAAAGGGCTGGGTTTGAGCAGCTGATGGGGAAAACCTGATGATAAATATTAATGGTACCTTGCACATCAGCCAGTGACCAGCTGGCAGCAGCCCCTGCTCCTCAAGTGATGCCAGCTCCAGCTGCAGCCTGGAATCTCCTTAGGAGAATGAGAGGAATGAGTGAAAGTGAGGAAATGGCAGTGGGTCAAAAGTGGGGAGAGGAATGGGAGTCAGAGATGTTGTGGGTAAGGTGAATCAAGTGGAGAAATGTGGGAAGAATTTGAGGGATATTGGTTATGATCCATTTTTTGGTGGAGTTCAGGTCTCTGGAAGGGGCACTCAGTTTTATAACCTTAATGTCGGAAAGGTCCTTTTCCTTTCTCATCTAAGAATTCAGTGTAGTATTTGCCAAACTAGAAGATGATCTCTGAAATATTTTTTTTTTTTCATGGAAGGAGGCAGTGAGCTGCAAGGACCTGGTTTTTACATCTGCAGGTGTGGATAATTTCACTGAGGTCTGTTGGCTCAGCCTTCACCAGCCCATCACTGAGTCTGGGAACTGCTGCATCCCTGCAGCTGCTCCTCAGGAATTGTGGGGATTGAGGGAAATGTGGGATCTTTCTCAGGTGTTCCTGTCCTGCTCTGGATTCAGATGGATTTTCCTCTGTGTGCTCTTAGTCCTGGAGCAGAACTACAGGGGAAGTTCACAGGAGTCTTTTGGGAAAATGGATCTATTGAAAGGTGAAGAAAGCATGGCTGGCTGAAGCCCATGGACCCCATGAATTTATTTAAAGCAGGGGAAAATGTTTTGAAAGCGGGAATATTAGTGGAATTTAGGTCATCATGAAGCAGGATTCTTTATCCTGGCTACTTTCCCTTCCCACCAGCTGGCCAGCCAGCTGCACAAAAAACCCCAGAGTTCTCCCAGCCTGTCCAGCACTAGGAGAGGTTCAGCAGAGCCTTTTCCTGTAGCTAACAAGGGAAAATGGGAAATAGTGATTGAAAGTTCACTGCTTCAGTCCCCAGGTGCTGAGTGTGATATGCCAGAGGAGCACCAGGATTTCTGGAGAGGGATGCTCAGGTTGTGCACCCATGCATTGCACTGACAGCTATTCTCATTTAACCAGCAGATTTCCCTTAGTTTGAATATATTTGTTTAACATTTTGCTTGGTCCTCAAAGGCTTTTGCAGATATCATGATCATTCAGATTCACTTCATTACTACTAAAAATTAATATTTGCATTGTGGTGACTTGAACTGTAAAACTGAGAAGGCTGATTGTGCTCTGTAGGTGCAGAGGATGGTACAAATCCCTGTTTCTACAACTTCCAGTACAATTTATTGCCTCTCAGAGGTTTTCACAGTCGTTTTATCTATGCCACAAAAGCAGAACAAAATAAAGGAAAACCCTAGAAATTAGATTTGTATGGGAAGGGTGGCTCTGAAAGCACCTAAAAACTGAGAATAGCTCAGGGGTTTTTTTATTCAGCTGAGCCTGTTTAGGCTGAAAACAGAGGTCACCTTAGGACTTCTGGACTTCAGAAGCTTGTAATCCAGTTTGAATGTGGCGAGAGGCATCAGTTTATTTAGATGTCAAACTGTGAGGTGCAAGTCTTTTGAAAAGGACAGGGGATTTTTATTTTTCTCTCTGAAAGGCACTGGAAGGGAGACTGACTGACAGACAGCCAGATCTGTGAATCAGGCACCGTTATGACATCTCCAGTTGGGCATCTGGAAGTGGAAGCCCCTGAAATCTGTTAATCTGTTGTCAACTTTGAAAATCCTATTCTCCCTCCCCCCCACACACACACATTCCTGCCAGTTTTGAAAGTTCAGACTGTGTGCTTTTTATCACATTTGTCATTCCTTGGGAGTGAAGCTCTGGCATTCAGAGATTTGGCTGACAACTTTGTGGGAATGAGCCAAAATCGAGTTCAACTTGCACCTTTCTGTGCTGCACCCAGTGCTGTTCTCAGGGAGAGGCAGAAGTCTGAGCTAGAGGGACTTCAGCCCCATTCATTACCACAATTACTGTCCCCTGATGCCAGAATTCAGCTTGTTTTCTTTATCCTGAGGTAGGTGGACAGGAACTGATGAGGTGTACACAGCAGGAGTGTTGAGAGAGAAAGTGTCATACCTAAACCATTTCTTCTCAGGCTGTTCTTTCATCTTAAATAATGCAAAGGTCATAAATCTTCTGGAAATCCTGCAAAATCAGTGCTGCAAAAGACTTAGAATGGTTCCAGGCAAGTTCAAACACTATTTTGTGGAGGTTCAAGTCCAGCAGTGCAAGGTTTGATAATTTTAAATACATTTAAGTGCACATTTAAAGTAATTTAGATATCTAAACTGGATGTGTAGCTCAAGCTGGGAGAACTGGCTTTTGGGGAAGGAGCACAGCTCAGAAATGAGGTTGAGGTAAAGTGCACTGGGCTTGCCCATGCTTACCCATGCCCAATCCTGTGGATTACTATGGGGTAATGGTCTTTAAATGACATATTTATTTGTTTATTCAGAGGAAATGTTTGAATTTTCAAATGTTTGTGATTTTTCCCTTCTGTAGGTGTTTCTAAGTTAGCGACATAACTGCACTCCTGATGATTCTCTCACATATAAGTAAGATGATTTTGGGGAGAAAACAAAGTTTCAGATGTAATTTAATTCTCTATTACAGGCAGGTAGAATTAAAATCTGGTTTCTGGGTTTTTGATTGCAGCTGCACAGTTTGTTTGAAGAGGCATCTCTGTCTCTGAAGCTGAGATTTGCTGAATTATTGCCTTTACGTGTTCCCTGATTTCAATCAAAACTGACATGGAATGTGAATCTTAGAGGCAAAATTTATATATTTCAGTTCAAATCTTAGGAAATTGCATACATGTCCTAAAGTGTAATGCTGGTTCACAGTGTTTGCCTCAGAAATTATTCATTTTTTTCTAAGTGAAACAGAAGTTCCTGATAAAGGAAAGACTTTAAGTCTTGCTTCTTGCTAGTGTATTGACTCAGCAGCTGATATATGATGTTCTCAGGGTTGATTTTTCTGCTTTGTTGAAAAAGCACCTGGAGTTTCTGGTCTCCTGTCAAGGAATTGAAAGTTTGTACAGCTTCTTTTTTTCCCAGAGGTCATTAGTGAACATACAAAGAGACTTTATAAATCACATCTGAGCCCAGGTGATAAGCAGGAAACAAGTGGTTACACAAGCAGTGGCCAATTCTGAATGGGACAGATGGGGATGATAAGCCACGATGTTGTAAATCACTGTCAGTGGCTACAGTGGAGCAATGCCTTCCCTTTTTTGGGATTTGACTGTGTGCACAGGTTGCCCAAAGAACTGGATAACAAACCAGCTTTTTTCCTGCTCTGAGCTGCAGTTGCATCCAAAGCTTTAGAGCTGGCAAACCCTGAGGAGATGTTTCTAAAATGATTGGATCACAGGATGGTTTGGGTTGGAAGGAAATTAAAGATCATCTCATTCCACTCCCTGCCATGGACAGGGACACTTTCCACTATCCCAGGTAGCTCCAAGCCCCATCCAACCTGGCCTTGGGCTCTTCCAGGGATGAGACAGCCACAGCTCCTCTGGGCAACCTGTGCCTCATCCCTCTAATAATGAAAAATTTCCTCTTAATAAATACACCAGGTCCACTGTGTGACACACACATGGCAAGTCTCTGCAGTCTGCTGTGCTAAGCATTTCTTTTCTTCCCTCCCCTTCCCCAGCAATCAAGGAGAAATACATGGACTGGACAGAGTTTCTCATCCAGGATCTGACCGGCGCCAGGACGGCCCCAGCCAATTTGCTGGAAGGTGTATGTATTAGATTGCAGTTCCTCTTTCCTGGCTGTGTGTGTGTGCTCCTGGCTGCAGGGCTGTGTGCTTGCAGTGTCTGTGTGCCTGCCCTGCCCCAAAATCTGTGGCACCAGTGCCTGGACTCTGCTGGTGCTGCCTCTGGCCCAGTCACAGAGAGTTTGTTTTGACTTTTAGTTCTTTAGGAAGTTTGGATGCTCAAAAAAGCCTAGAGGGGGAAGGGGAGCATGGGGGGATCCACAGAAGGGAGAACTCAGCCCTTCAGTGTCCCATTAGATCCATCAAACTGGTGACCTGAGCTGCCAGTCCATCTCTGCCCCATCCCTGGAAGTGTCCAAGGCCAGGTTGGATGGGGCTTGGAGCAGTCTGGGACAGTGGAAGGTGTCACTGCTCATGGCATGGGGTTGGAACTTTAAGGTCCCTTCCAACCCAAACTATTCTGTGATTCTGTGGCACATGCTGGAGAGGGGGCTTAGTAGGTTGATGGGGAGCACTGTCAGGTTTTTCTTTATGTAGGAAGTGCTCCCTCAAGGACATTCCCTCCAGCTAAATCCAGCAGTCACGTTTATCAGGGAAGTTGTTGGGTTAGGTGGCCTCAGAAGAGCAGAAGGTTCCATTTTTTAGATGCACCCATTCAGCCAAGAGCCCAGTTTGTGCAGCAAATGCACAGAGTGATTTGCACTTGGGACAGCCTCAGTGTGCCTTGAGATCCTGGATAAAAATCCCAGAGCTTCACCTTGAAACCACGGGCAGCTTTTGCATCAGGGACTGCTCTGCTCTCACCTGGATGCTGTGGGGGCATTTGGAGAGCAGACAGATGGTCCTGCAGGAGCCCCTCAGTCTTTGTCCCTCTGTATTTATGCTGAGAGTGAGGGCATACAGGAATTTCTCTTTGTGAAAGTGCTCACATTGGCTTGTGGGAATCCCCTGTGCATCCAGGCACTGCCTTTGGTAATTTTGTCCCTGGTCACTTCCAGCATCCACAGCTGCATCCTTTTCCCACATGCCCAAGCAGCATGAATGTACCTGGCAGGGAGAATTAATATTGTACCATTAGGGGTTTTCCCCCCACCAGCCTGAGGGATGAACAACCTTTTCAGACCCCAAATAATCCACATCCTCAGGCCTGCTGCATCCCCATTCCTGGACTTACTCCCAGGTGGCATATGCAGAAATCTGATGGTGTCCAACCCCCATCTCTTTTGTGTGCCAAACCTCCCCTTTCTGCAGGCAGGGAGGAGAGGCACCCCCAGGCAGAAAAGCAGAGAAAAAACGTGGTGTTGGCTTGAAACAGTTTCTGACCCTTTTTCTGGTGTTCTCTGTGCTCAGTGCTGTCTGTGTCGTGCAATGTATGTTGGCCCCTGTTGACAGATTTGCTGTTTGTGAGTGCTGCAGATTGTTGTTAGACTGTTAAATCAATATGTAGTGCTACTTTTAAATCTTTTTTTTTTTTTTTCTTTAACATGCCAGCTAGGCATGTGAAGGGTTTTTGCATTATGGTAAATGTTAATATTTCATGCAAGCCGATTATTAATCCTAGCCATTCAGTTCTCATGGGGTAAGTGACAGCCCATTGGCTTAAAATTTAGCACACAAATCAGGGAAGCAATATTCACTTTGATACAGCCAGGGATTTATTATAATAAGTTAAATCATTACACCATCGTTTCATATTAAAGAATATTTTGTTGCAATGAAGCAGTTGTATGAGGGGGGGGGGGAAATCCACATTAAAGTGGATTTCTGTTGTATTATTAAATTCTGACACTGCATTTTGCCATGAAATAATATTTGAAGAGATTATACAGATGCTTGCAGCTTGCACTGTAGTAAAAGTAGCTTATTATGGCAAATATATTGTTCTGAGAAATATCTATTAATCATAAAGCTGTTTAAAATTGTACATGTGATAAGCTTTTAGTTAATTTTAATTGCATTTTTTCATCATATTCTCATTCTCTTGCCTGCTTTTTTGGATTAAGAGAGATGTATGAAAATCAGTTGCATCTCAAAACTTGAGTATTTTCAATATTCAGTGGGAAAAATAACTTTTTGAAAAATAAGGCTTTCTCCTTATTTTGTTTTGTAGCCACTGTTAGAAAGAACCATCCCGGACTGACTCTTGATTTACAGAATTAATATTTTAAAAAGTAATGTGAGATTTTTATATGGTTTAATTAAGTAAAAGTGGGACAGACACACAGGAAGAAAAAAGTCTTTGTTTTTAATGTATTTTGCCTTTGCTTAGCATCTCCTTTGGGGACCAACGCTTCCAAGTCTTGGGGTCATTTTAATGCTGCTCTTAAAACCCCGGAACTGAGACATTGCATGAGAACTCAAACTTGTATTTAATAAAAAATAAGAAACCTAACCATTATGTTAAAGCTTGAGAACACAGAGATGCTCACAGTCACAAAACAAAAACACTGAGCCCCAAAGGGGTTGTTCTGCAGAGCATCTCATGGCTTTTTAATGCCTGTGCTTGCAGGTGGAAAGTTACACACGTGTGTAAATGGCTGCAAAACTGGGATGCCAGAAAATAACCATGTGGAAACAGATAAATTCAGTCACTGGGATTTCTTGGGCATGGTGGCTTGACTCAACAAATCCTGTGTGCCTTGGGCTCGGATCCAAACCTGCTGTGGGCTTTAAGCTTTGGAATAACCCTCACAGGCTCATGCATTCATGGCTGGGGGGATAATTTGCTCTCCATGCCATCAGGAGTAAGATAAAGCTGACCTTTGGTGAAAGAGATCAGCACACAGAGTGAAATTTCTGGGTCATGCACAAAGTAGTCACCTTTTAGGTAAATATTAGGGTCCAGTCCTGTGGTTGGTTCTTATCAGCTGCAGTCAATGAGAATTTGTTTGAAATCTTTCAATACAACCAGGCTTTGAGTAGTTCAGGAGCATCCTAAATGGATGTGCCTTACAAGCTGTTCCACCTTATATTATTCTTTTTTTTTGTTGTTGTTGTTGATAATGTCGGTTGAGAAATTAGCACAACTGTTGTTTTCTGTTTTACTTCTGAATTTGCACTTGGAAGACATTGGGTAAAATAGAAGAAGAACAGACTGTTTGCTGATCGCTTGGATGATGGTGTGAAAAACAAAAATAATCTTCTGCTGTCATCTGTTTCCTTGAGAAGTCTTCAAATAAAGTTTAAAATAAGGAGTTTTGCTTCTATTCAAACAGCCTCTGCGAGGAAAAAACCCTGTAGACCTCATTACAGTTGATTCCTTAATAGAGCTGCAGGATTCCCAGAATCCCTTTCAGTACTGGATAGTTAGTGTGGTTGAAAATGTTGGAGGAAGATTACGCCTTCGCTATGTGGGATTGGAGGAGACTGAATCCTATGACCAGTGGTTGTTTTACTTGGATTGCAGACTTCGACCAGTCGGTTGGTGTCAAGAGAATAAATACAGAATGGACCCACCTGCAGGTAAAGAACCTCCTCCAATGCTGTCTGCCTTTGTGGTTCACTGATGTTGTGAGGTATTTGTGCAGCACGTCTGGCCTTTCCCAGCATTCACATTGCTTTGGCAGTGGTTTCTGGCTGTGGCACAAATGGGAGGTGAGATCCAACTCATTTGGGTTCAGAGTGGGTCAGGTGAGCTCTGCTGTTTACTAAATAAATTTGGTTGAAGTCTTTGCAAGTCTGTCAGACCATGAGAATCACCAGGAGATTGCAGCCTGGTGAAGAAGCTCTTTAGGGTTTAGTGTTCAAACCAGCTTGAATGGAAAAGGATTGGGACTGCAGTTAAGCCAGTCTGGGTCACAGATTGATCCACCTTCTCCTCTGTAGGTTAAAAACACATCCAGGTCTGTGCCTCATTTTCTTTGTGCTGTGGGTGAAGTTTTTCCCCTCCTCTGGGAAGGTGTTTCTGATGTGGCTTCTGTCCCTCACACCTAATGAGGAGAGTTGACCCTGATATGTTCAATTTTCGTGTTCACAAGTTTGTCTGGGACTTGGGTCTTGAGTGTTTTTTGGGAGTGTGTGTTTTTCTTCACTGGTAGGTAGGAATCAATATTCCCCTACACTTCTAAATTGGATGTGAATGCTGGAGAGCATGAATATCACCCACTCTGTTATTTTACAGAGTCTTTGTGTTACAGAGAAACAACTTTTTCATTGACCATCTCTTAACCCCCTTGTCCTGTATAGGTTTGGTGAATATAGAAATGGCCCAGAGGAGATTTGTGCTTCCTCTTTGTTCATTCCATTTGCTTTCTACTCTTACCTCCTTTTATCTAGGTGTACATCCTTCTCTGTGGATTCCCCACTCCTCATGCCTTTCTTTTCATTTTTTTTCAGTTGTCTTTCTCTAAACTTGTTACTGGACCCTTTATTTGCTGGAGTTGTTTGCTTTTCTTCTTCCCTCTCCTTAACTTTAAAAATTTCTCTCTTGTTCTTACCTTTTTTCATCTGATAGCTGTTTCCTCTTCTTTCATTTCTCTGGTCATTCACTTTTTGGTCAGCATTGTTATTAATGGATTCAATGCCCAGATCTTCTTCCTGACCTCCATTGACTTAAATAGGTCTTCATTACTTTACATCTCCTAAAGTTGAGCCTTGTAGGAGTTCACTGAGAAAAGACCCTTCAAGTCTGAACTCTTCTGTTTTTGCCCAAATCCTCTCCTTTTCACTGCTTCTGGGGTCTTTTATTGAACCCCCTTTCTGACCCAGCTGTCAGGCTCTGCACTGAGGGGAGTAACCAGTCAGGAGTGGAAATCTGAGGACTTTCTGGAGGCAGGAATGCTGCTTGTTCCACTCCTGATCATTTGATGTCCTCCTAAACACAGAGTCACAGAATTGTAAAGGTTGGGAAAAAACCTTTAAGAACTTCTTGTCCAACTGTCCAACGTGTCCATGAGGCACAATGAATTAATAAAGTGTATGAGACATTAACTGACAGGAAGGAGACAGAAAAAAAAAACCAAACCAAGTGGCTGTTCTTAGGGGATCTGCTTCAAATTAAAGTCTCTGCAAAAGGAATCTTGGAGCAGTCAGGGAAGCAGTAGTGAGTTGTGAGGATGAGATGCTGGCAACAGAGAGCTCTAAAGAAACTTGGGGTGAGGCTATTAAAGCACAAACTCCAAAAGAGAAGTTTCCTGAGGACCTGAGGCATGGAGACTGTCAGGGGTACATCCCTTAGTGACTTCTTTAGGGAAGATCATTTGGACTAGGAAAACATCTGTTGTGTGAAAGACCTGGTGTGGACCTTAGGAAGGAGAGATTCTGTGGGCAGTGCCTTGTTTTTTACACATCAGGGATTAGATTCACCTGCCGTGGTGCAGGCATCAAAGGACAGTTCTGCATGAGAAATTGCTTTCTCTTTTTAATGAGGAGGGAAAAGTGAGTGTGTGCTGGTTTAACACAGCAGAAAAGACACTCAAACCACTACACTAAATTTGGTAAACAGAATTTGGAGAATGTGAAACCACTACAGGGTGCTAAGACACAACTAACATAAGTAGGATGAAATGACATCTTTCTAAGCCTATTTTTTTCACTCATGGGGGTTGAAACCAATGAACACACACTTGGTTGTCCTAAATTTTGAACATCTGAAGTCAGTTAAGGCAATTCCTTGAATGATAAAGGGAGCAGCATTAGACTGTGTATCAAAGCTGTCATGAATCTCCTCTGAAGAGGTGCTGAGAACATGTAGCTGCTCCCAGATCAGGCTGTGTGTCCCCTTGCTATCAAACAAGGCTGTTTTTATACATCACTTCTTCAGCTTGGGACAGTGCTTTGCCTGCCCTCCACTTGGATGCTACATATCCACCCTGAGCTTTATTTCCCTCTGTGTCTGAGCTGTGATTTTTTCCTGTTGTTCCACCCCTGGCCCCTGCTGGGTTTCACTTCCAGCTCAGTCTTTTGAGATGCAGAGCATCTCAGATGAAGGGGATCCCAGGGACCCAAACAGTATTTTGGATGGAGCGGTCTCTTTCCTGAAACCATCCACATCCTAACTTCATGTGAAACAGGGTCCTCTGGGGATTGGAACTAGATGTCTAAAGTCCCTTCCAGCTCAAAACATTCAATGATTTGAAACAGCATCCCAGCTGTCTTCTCCAAACAGACTCTGTATATCTCACAAGCCCATTTAACTGAAGCACAGAGGTTATAGCTTATTTTTCCCTTCAGATGCATATCTGAGTCTGGAATAAGCCTCCTTGCTAGTGCAAATTGGCACAGGCTGCTTGACACAGAGCCACTGATGGCCTGAGCTCAGCTGTTTATGCAGGACGAGATCATCCCGTTTTATGCTGCTTTCTATTTAAAGACAAATTGCCAGTCATTTTAATTGCTCACTCCTTGTGAACCCTAATACAAATTGACACAGTACACTTTGTTCAATTACCTGCAGCCCTGGCACTTAAATAAAATGCTTTATGCTCTTTTAACCGTGCAATTTAGTGTCCAAACACTTGCCAGCATAAGCGAGATGCCACTAATTAAATGTGCACATGGCATTCCTTGCTGGCCCTTGAAACCAAGGAGTTTCTTTTGTATCTTGAATTTGTTGACACTGCCCAGAGAAGTTGCTGCTTTTTTTTTTGCTTATTTAGGCCAAAGTTGCCCAAAACTCAGCCAGAGTTGCCCAAAATGCCAATTTCATCTTTCCTGTGCTTCACTGGCATCACAATAGAAAATGAGGGTCTGTTTCCAGCAGGGAAGCATCCTCAGACTTGAAACAACAGGATGGCTGCAGCATGGGGCAAAATCATGTTGTGTTAAGTACTCCCCTGTAAATTAAACCAAAAAAGAAAGAAACAAGGTGAGTCATCCCCCTCCCTTCAATTCACGCTGGTCAGAATTCCTGCAAGCAAGGGAGAAGTGGGGCAACAAAACTATAAAATAATGAACAATTAGATAAAGAGTGCACTTCTTAACACTTGTGCCTGCTGCACACGCTGTAAACAAAGACTTGAAATCTATATTCCCATTAATAGCCAGACAGCTGAAGAATTAAAAATACTGCCCTGAAAGGTTAACATTCCCCTTCAAGTGTGTTTAAATTCATATGCATATCCTTGATGTCTGTTCTGAAGTAGTGAGATTTGATATAGTGGAAGTATAAATACATCCACTTCAGTGAGTGATTCTACAAATCCTGTTTTGATAAGGTCTTAAATCTGTTGAGTTCAGAGCATAAAATTCTCTTGTACCATCAGTTCTAGGTGGAAACAGTACTTGCCAATTCCTTTTTTTTTTTTAAAGCATATTTTTTATTCCCTCCTTCAGAATTGTAAGATACAGCAGTAAATCTTCTGCTAGCTAGTAAATATATATGGTTATTAGATGTACAGGATTTAAATGCAAATTGGGCCAAATTGAACCTTGATATGAATGTGGGAAGCCAGGCCAAAGAAAAGCTCCACACTCTTCACTCTGTATCAAGGTTCGAGTTTATTATCGAGCAAATGTTCATTTCCATTTTAATAATTGTTGCAATCTATCTACCTATCTTCTCTCTTTGAGGCCTTGATATGAATGTTCTGCAATAACTTGTTACCTGCAAGATAACAATGTGTTTTCTAGGGCAGGAGTAAATCCAATATAATGTTCCTCATCACAGTATTGTTTCCTACATTGTTCCCTTTGATGATTCATAGGCATTTCACTGCACTGAACCATAAAGGGCTTGTTAATATCATGATTTAATAATATCAAACCTGTGTAAAGAAACTCACTGGAAGCAATGTGAAGCTGCACAAAGATGTTGCCTAAAAGTAAAATGATGAAAATTCATAAATGTGAGTCCTAACTCTGGTGTGATGCTGTGGTTTGAGTGTGATACCAAAAAATGTGTCTGGGTAGAGATTTAACTGAAGGGTTTCTTCCCACACCCACCCCAATCCTGCAATTAAAAAAAAAACAAAAAACAAGAAACAACAAAATCCAAACACTTTCTGATGAACAGGTGCCTTAATAATGATAATTTTGTTTTGTTCAAATATGACTAATATTGGCTGAAGAGGCTTCTCAAACTAGGGAACATCAGGTACTTTGAAAAGTGAAAATCAAAGGAGAGTTTTTTCACTGTTACAAAGTAATGAGATAATACAATTCTCATTCCTTCATCATTATTTGAAGGATGTGAATTTTCCTGGGTTTTACTCCAGGACATAAAACACAACCTTCCTCCAGTGTGCCCCTGCTAGTTGCTTTTGTGTTGAATTTATCCATGCTTCACAGCTTGGCATTTAGACACTGTTCATTTCACTTGCTCTGTCCATTCATATGACTTAAAAACTGTAGTCTTCCAAAAATGTTTGATCTCCAAACAGTCACCTCTTGGTTTTGTTGTTCTTTTTTTCTTTTTGTTATTGCCATCCCTTTAGATATCTATTCTCTGAAGACTATAACTGAGTGGAAATGCGCTCTGGAAAAATCCCTTAATGATGCAGCAAATTTTCCTCTTCCAATGGAAGTGTTCAAGGTAAAAGATACTTTTCCTTTGCTTGTGGAACCCGTGATGAATAAATATCATGCCATGTTTAGCAGCTTATGTTAAACTTTTTCTGGAAAGGACTTTGCCATAATACATAACCATGGAAGGTCACAAGTTGGATGCTTGTATAAAACACTTTTTATATGTGGACTGACTTCTTGGTGTTTTCTGGGGGCTGGGGGTGACCAGCAGGGATTTCTCCAGTTACTTTTCATGTGTCTTTTCCTGTCTCTGGTAAACCTGTGCAAAGACATAACACACAACTGTGAAATAGCAAGGCTATGAATATAAAAGTTGACACAAACTGGACAGATTTCTGTGAGCCTTGCACCAAAGTTTTCACCTGATCACAAGCCATAAGGTAGAGAAACCTCCTTCAGGGACCTCTAGTGGAAGTGAGAGATAATTTTGTTCCCACATCTTCCGTTTTTTTTCATTTTTTTAATTCTCATTCTGATGCTTAATCCCCGAGGCACTGGTTTTAATTTCCCATGTAAATCTGCACTGCTGTTAACCATGGTGGCTCCAGATACTCCTGATTTTCAGCTGTGCCTGCCTGGCTTCCAGCAGTTCCACCCTGGCTGGGATGGGATGGGCAGTGAGAGGATGCTCAGGGAGCACAGCAGTGTCCCCATGTCTCTGGTGTCACCTCTTGCTTGGGGACCTGGTGGAGCTGGCTGCCCTCCCCACCAGCAGCCTGGGGACCCTCTGGGTTCCTTCCCAACCCTAAAGCATCCCTGCCCTGGGATACTCCAGAACATCCATGGAATTGGTGCAGTTCATGTGTGGATGTGGCACTTGGAGGTGCTGGGTTGATGGTTGGACTTTGATCTTAGAGGGCTTTTCTAACTGAAAAGATTTTATGGTTATGGAGTAAGGCTCTTAGCATGTCCCATTCTAGCTGGAAAAACCCTGTTGCCACCTTTACCCTCCCTGCAGGGATGTGCCAGTAGCTTCCCATGAGGGATCCAGGTTCCTTGCTCAGCTGAGATGCTCTCAAATTTGGGGATGCTTTGCTAATAGCCTATGCAGAGTATAACTGAAAAGATTTTATGGTTCTGTATCTGGAATAAGGCTCTTAGCATGTCCCATTCTGGCTGGAAAAACCCCATTGCCACCTTCACCCTCCCATAAGGGATCCAGGCTCCTCGCCCAGCTGAGATGCACTCAAATTAGCATTGTTAATTTGGGGACACTTTGCTAATAGCCCAGGCAGTGGCTCAGTGGCAGTGTGGGAGCTGTGCTGGGAGAAGAGGGAAGGTTTGTGTTGGCCTTGGGCATGGATGTGGGTTTGAGGAGCCCTGTGTTGGGATGGAAATGGTGTGTGGAGGGTTCTGGGTCTGTGCCATTCGTCTCATCCAAGGTTTCCATCTGCCAACTCTATTAAAAGTTTGCATTGGCAGCTTCAAGATCAGAAATGCTTTGTGTGGGGCAGGGATCAAATCACAAAAGGGAATGTCTCATGTGTAAATTTTATTCCTGTCTGTGTGAAAGAGTGAAGAATGTTTCTGATGAGGCTCATGAAACATCTTTTTTGAAAAGAAGTTTATAACTAACAGCTGTGTTGCTGCCTCTTCCCAGTGTGCCAGACTTATACCCACGTATTTTAATTATTGCATGCAGGTCATAAATTTGAATTCAGCAAATCCCAGTTGCTGTGCTGTGTGGTTGGGCCTTGCAGAAATGTTCCTCTTAGAAGACAATGCAAAAATGAATGCTTGAATGGCCCAAGAGGAGAGTTACTTTGGGGCCAAATGTGGCAAAAATGTCAATGTTTAGGTCCACGATTAGGTCAGTAGGACTTCTCTGTTTATCTTGAGTAGAAGGTGAGCACAAGATGAGCAGAATTCAGAGTTTGGTGCTGTCTGGGCCCTGGTTCTTGTGCTGGGAAGGCAGGAGACTGAATAATTCTTTTGTGTGTGGGCATCACTTTATTCTGCCCATTTAGGGTGAATCAACCCCATTTTGTACATCTTAATTCAGGGGAAAAAGACAAGATGTCATCTGTGCCTGTGAGCAAGTGTTCCTCTAGTAATGACTTAAACATGAGTTAAGGCTTTAGGAGCCTATCTGAGAGTAAACTTGACTGATCTTGCAAAGAAAGCCAATGATTATGTGTGGGATCTTCAAGTGGAATCCCAGATGCCAGCAAAGAGTATCATATCCAAAGGTGTCTTTTGTAACTTCTTTTTAATTGTATTTTTTAAAAATTTATTTACAAACCCAGCACAGCAGTAGTGTCTCTTCATGGTGCCTGGGGCTCCTTGCTACTGTAGCTGTCATGTGTTAGATAAAAAACACAAGGTTTGACAGCTGGCAAATCCTGGAGATCTTCTGGAAAGCTGAAAATGCCTGCTTTGGCAGACATGGTAACTGCACACTGAGCAGTTACATTCTGTTTTTCCCACATTTCCCTGCAGAATTCCGTGGCTGAGCAGAGTGTAGGTGTGTGTGCTTGGCTCTCCACGAGCACATCACCTGGGTTGGATTTTGGCTCAAATCCCTGTTGTCCTTAGAGCTGTGCAGGACTGAGGGAAGTGTCACTGTGGTGCCATCAAACTGTCCCCAGGAGGTGGCACTGGCAGAGCAGAGCCACGTTTGTGGTGTGAGAAGCAGCTGCTCCCAGGGGTCTGTCAGCCCACTGCTGCTGTCAGAACTCCTCAGTTTGGGTGTCACGGGGTTGGGTTCTGCCTGAGAGATCAAAAACCATGGGTTTGAGCCTGAATTATCAGTGCTCAGAAGTGTGCCTTGGCACGTGGTGGTCTTCAGCAGCAGCTCCAAAAACCCCTTGCAAAAGCACAGCCCTGATCCCCTCTTGGCATCCAGGGAGAGGACATCAGACCACATGAGCCAGTTGCAAAACTCAGGGAGAAGGCTGCAAACAGGATTTTCGTTTTTTATTTTTTTTTCGCTGGTGCTGTTTTACACTTGGCCATATGTTGGAAGTGTTTGTAAAATGCTTTAGCATCCTTTGAGAAAGGAATGTGATGTTTAACTGCCAGAAAATGCTGCTATTATGCAGCTACTAAACATAGTGTTTTGCAAACTGCACATCCTGGAATAAATTTTCCTCCTCACAAAAGCTTTTTGCAACACACCTGCTATTTTGTCGTTCCCTGCTTTTCAGAAAACATGTTGATCCTTGAAGAAAAATAAATACAGACAGGGTTTTCAAGGATGTTTGAATAGCTTAGGAGCACAAATCCTTCCAAAAGGCCACAACCCAAGGACATTGTCCTTTGCTGTGTCTGCTCTGATTTCAGGGTGCTGTTGGGATTCCCCTACACTTGGTTTGGTACTGGTCATAAATGATGGCTTGGGCTTCAGGGGACACCTGATAAAATGTTCAGGGCTTGTTGTTAGTAAAGATGGTCAAAATGTTACCAGGGCCTGATTTGGAATCAAGTGGAACAATTTCAGTGGTTTGCTTCAGTGCTGGCATTGCTGGTGCTCTCTGAGAGGGAGCCATGCTCCAAACATAGCCCTAATATTACAAATCAGTACATATTTTAGAATTACAGCTTGTCTAAGGTGAATGGGTTTAGTTTCCTGGACAGAGGCCGACAGGAGATCCTGGATGTCCCCTGTGACCTCCCATTCTGCTTTCTCCAGTCTCCTGTGCCAGATCTGTGGGTCCCATGCAGGTCCCTTGTGGATCCTCACCTCAGACACCCCTTTTAAGGCAACTAAATCCTACCCAGGATTTGGGGTGCTCATCATCTTTCCATGGATTTTGCATATTGGCATCCTGATCCCAATTCCTATGAAGTGAATCCCGATGACTGGCTTGGATGGAGCTGTTACCAGCCCCATCCCTAAACCAAACCCTGATAAACTGCTTAAGGAGCACCTAGGAGAGAGAGATGTTACCTAAGACAGGTGGAAATTCCTAATTTATAGCCTTTGGTCCCATTCCTCTACCTTCTTTCCCGAAACCTTTACTGAAGAAGTTTGTTTTGTGTCATTTTTTAAAGTCCTGAAATTGTTTTTTTGTTTTCTAAATCTTTCTATCAAAAAATCCCTCTATACTATGCCCAGCCCAGTTCCCCTCTTTCTGACTGGAGCTTCTGGATGTCTTCTGTTACCAGTTAATAGTATTAGTTAATACTAAAGCTCATGACATGGAAGGAATCAGTTGGGACAGAGCTCTCCTAAGGAGACAGATGGAAGGACCATCCACCACCCAGGCAAGAGCTGCCCCTGAAGTTCAGGACAGAGTGATGCTTCTAGTTCTACACTCACAAGCCTGAAGGCAGATATTAAACAGGACTCCTTCCTACCAAAAAAAATATGTTTTTTTTTCCATTGGATGAGCTGTGCATTTTAGTAGTGAGAGTAAGAGTGACATTTTCTCCAAGACTGATTTTAAAAAGAAAAAAATGGAAGATATCTCTGAGAGTATAGTAAACATTGTGGGTGTTTTAGAGTGTTTTCTTCCAGTGTTTTATATTCTGGAAGAGTTTAAATTAGACAAACCCATGAGATACTCTCAGCTCCTAGACAATCCTGACCTGGCTGCATGAGTAGCCTTGAAGTCCAACAGGGATTTTTCTGCCTTCACCTCCCTCAGTGGATGGGCAGGTGCTGCTGCAGTAGCCTAAAAGGAACATGCCTTTGGTTTTCCTTGGAAGCCAAAGCCCAATCCCGAGCTCCTTCGTGCCCTGATGGCTTGGCCGGCCCTGACTGCGCACGCTGCGCTGTAATAACCCAGGAGTTGCCGTGTTGTCTGCAGGCTGCCAGATTATTTATGCTCCATCTGTTCTTCCCCATCCCTGGGCTTGCCAGCCCTTCTCCCTGGCTGCTGTTTGCCTGGCTGGGAGACGTGCATGGCTTCCCAATCCCTCTGGTGTTCCTGTGCCTTTTGATCCGCTCCTGCCCCAGCTCCGTTGGAGCCGTTTGTCTTTGTGGGAACCAAGAGGGAGTAAGGATGTCTCTGATAGCAAAGGGTGAGGTGGAGCCTGGTGGTGTCTCTGTGAGCAGCGAACAGCTTGAACCCTCTCCAGCTCCCTCCTGGTTGAACCTTCTCCAGTTCCCTCCTGGCTGTGCCTGGATTTGGGTTGGGACAGCAATCCAAGGAGGTGGGTGAAGCCAAGCCCTGTCTGAGGTGACCCCAAGGTCTGTTTGGCAGCACCATAAGAAAGTCGTGGTTGGGAGAGAAATGCTAGAGGCCATTCAAGCCAAGTAGATGGGATGAGTGAGAAACCAGGTCCCTCAGCCTGCTTCATCCCTCTGGCTTGTGTAGTTTTCTTCTGGGATCTCCCAGGATGGGGAGAGGTCAGCAAAAGAGCTTGATTTAGTTGAATCATTGTATCCAGGGTTGGTGTGAAGGAGTTTGTGATATCCTGAGCTTTTACCTCCACATTCCTGGGTAGTGTTTTCCACTGAGAGGGGCTGATGTGCACCTACAACAGCATCTGCTCCCATGTATAGGGTGGGTGATACCTAAAAATCACCCATTTTAGGGTATTTTGTGAGGGCATGTAGTGATAGGGCAAGGGGGGATGGCTTAAAGGTAAAAAAGGGAAGGTTTATATCAGATATTAGTAAGAAATTCTTTCCTGTGGGGTTGGTGAGGCACTGGAACAAGTTGCCCAGAGAAGTTGTGGCTGCCCAATCCCTGGAAGTGTCCCAAGGCCAGGTTGGATGGGGCTCAGAGCAGCCTGGTCTAGTGGAAGGTGACCGTGTTCCTGGCAGAGGCTTTGGAATGAGATAATCAATAATGCCTCTTCCAACCCAAACCATTCCATGAGTCTCCTGTTATCTAAAGATGAATTAATGTCCTCAAAAAAAAGCAAAAGCAGCTGTGGTCCATAGCTGTTTTTCAGGGTGGTTGCAGCTCACAGCGTGCATTGAACTGGCTCCTGATCCTCTCTGCTCTAACAAATTCCTATTGATTCCTCAGTAACGATTCCAGCCACGATGTTACCCAGGGCAGCCTCAGTCCCTCCTCCCAGTCCAGGGGCTGTGTGTTGAGGGAGTGTGAGCAGAGACACTGCTGGTTTCACTCTGAGCTATTCCCACCTGTGCCCCCCTTTTTATGTGACTTTACCCCCCGTGAAATGGGACCCGGGCGTGTGACACAACCGCGTCTCTCTGGCGCACGAATGTGAAGCGCTGCGGCTCTGGGATGCTAAAAACCCCAAACCAAACACACCAAAAAAAAACCCCCAAGTGGATGAATTTCCATCCCTTTTCCCTCTGCCCATGCTTCCAGCACCCAGGCAGAGCCAAGCAGGCGCTGTGTGGGAGGGGATCTTTGCCCTAATGCCATCTGCGGCGGCCCGAGCCATACGGAGAAGGTGTGCTTGGATTTCGACCGGCTACTCCGCAATGTTGCTGTTTCTATGGTAACTATTTTTTATTCAACAAGAGCAGCTTAAAATCCGTAGGGCTAAATCCAATCCTCGGCAGAAGCGTCTGCAGTTTTTCAAGGGGTTTTTCAGTCTGTGCAGTTTGTAGCTGGCTCTCGTTGCTTCAGGGTCGTGGTGTGTCTAAAATCTCCCTCCCTGCACCCTTTCCTCCTCATCCCACCCCACATCTTTACATTTTGGTCTTCCTCTGGTGGCACTTGTCAGAACAAGGGGACAATTTGCACGTGTTGGGTCTTACAGGGGATTTCTGTCTCCCTGCAGAGAATGCACCTTCAGGGAAAATTGCTCCGTGTTCAGCAAATGAAGTTGGTGAATCACAAACAAGGCTGATTCATCTGCAAGTAATGCAGAGGGTTGCATTTGGTAGTGTTTCTTTCTTTATTTCCTTTTTTTTTTTTTTTTTCCTCAATTAAAAACAAATGCCAGGTTCCTGTGGAGGCAGTTCAACCACTGCTATTACTGTGTTTGTGACTGGTTCCCACACGTGAGCTTTGTGATTAAAATCAGGCTATTAGAAACAGCCAGTTTATTGGAGAAATTAGAGAAAACACGGAGGGGAAGTGATTTCTTTGAAAACAAAAATCTACTAATATGTTCCCAGTTACACCAGATGGAGCTTGCTCCCCTGTGTCCTTTATTAGAGTAAAGCAGGTGAGATGGGACTGAAGGCAAGAGTATTTCACACTGTTACAGTTACTGTTACAATAATTTATTAAGAGTTTCTAATCAGCCTCTTAACCTTGCAACTTTGCAGCATTCAGACTTACTTCTGAATTTTGCATGAAGTTGGAGTTTTGTAATTTGTGTGCATCTGACTGTCCTGGACCAAAAGGACGATGACTTTTAAGAATATTTGAAAATTAGCCTGAAATTTGAAAATCAGACCCAAATGAGAGCCTTTTGCTCATTTCTATACACTGTGTAAGCTGCTGCATTTAAAATTACATTATGCCAATGGTCTTGAGCAGAATGGGCTTAAAAATGGACATTTCACAATCTGAAAGTGATGCTCTTCCTTGGGTTTGGGGACACAGGGCAACCAGCCCAGAGTGCAGCTTCCCTGAGTGTCACAGACAAAAGCAGCTTAGCCAGGTCCCCCTGCTCTATCAGCTTTACCCAGTACACTGTAAAATTACCTGAGCTCCACTCTTGTGACATGGACAAAATTGAGTTTATTTACACCCAGATGGCTTTCTTTTTTTTTTTTTTTTTTTCTTAGCAGAAGTTACATTTGTTGACCTGGTATTTAGCTATCAGGTTGGGCAAATGGCAGTGATGATTTTGAAATTTCTCTTTCTGAGTCCATCACCTAAAACTAACACTTACTGAGTTAATTATCAGAACTTAAGCATGTCACTCACCCCAGGTACTTCCCTAAGGCTTACTCATATCCTTAAGAGTTGCAATGCTTTTCTAAATCTGTTTGTGGATCTCTTTTGGAGTGACATTTAGGCTGCCATGTCTCCTGGCATTTCTGAAATCCACGCTGCTGGTGGCTTGTTAGCCATGAGGGAGAAAATTATGTGGCTTTCTCAGACCCTAAAGAAAGAAGACTGGGATTTGGAACCTCTTTCTGCTCCCATCACTGTGGCTGACTTGTGACTTAACCTCCAGATGTTGCAGTGTGATGCTGGATGCAGTGAGCTGTTGCAAAGCCCATCTGTAATTTTTGCAGAATAATTACAGAAACACAAGCCATGTGAAAATGGAAATCACGGTGCAGATGTGTGTCAAAGCAGGGCTGTCTTTCAGGTGGCCCAGAGGGTCACAGCTTGTACATTTGCAAATGCACCCCCTGCTCTAAAGCTGTGAGTGTGGGGCTGAGTTTAATTGCTTTTTTGGGATTATAGTGAGAGCTTTGACAGCTCTGGCTGTTGCCAGTGGGTTTGGAGTGTGAGTGACAGGCTTTCATGGAGGGGTTTTGCGGTGCTCCTCTCGTTACCCCTGAGCTGTAATCCATCATGTTGGAGACTGTGACCCTTGGAGTGAGCAGCTGTGGTGCCCATGCCACGTTAATTTGTTGAGTGTCTTGTGGCATGATTTTTCACTTTGCTGTAAGGGACTCTCCTGTATCCTTGTTGATTGTCAGTCCAAGTTACTGGGACTGCTCCTCAGCAGCCAGAGGGTGTTTCCATTGCCCTCTCATGGCTTGTGAACCCCAGGACAGGCAAGCTACTGGTATAAATTATGGAATTTATAATACCATTGGCTCATTTAGCTTGGAAAACACCTCCAGGATCCAGTCCAACCATTAACCCAGCCCTGCCAAGCCCAGCACCAAACCATGTCCCTAGATGCCACATCTACACAACTTCTAAATCCCTCCAGGGGATTTAAACACTTCCCTGGGCAGCCTGTGCCCAATGCTTGGCAGCCCATTCAGTGTAGAAATTTTTCCTAATATCCATCCCAAACTTCTGTGTGGTCAGTGAGACTCCTCCTGGGAAGCACTGACTGCCAGGAGGAGTAAAGGCCCACCATGCATGAGGCTTTAAAACGCTCCAGCTGGTCAAAACTATTCTGCCTGTTGATCTCCATTTCAAAGGAAATTGAAAGTCACTCGGAGAAGTTGCTAGAAAATAATGGCTGGTGACATCCTCGCTGGTGGCTTTGAATGCTGTGAAATAGCAGCAAAGGGTCGAATTCTGCCACCCATTATCATTTCAGGCATTTCTTTTGTTCAGCTGCAGAGCCTGGCAGGGACCAGGAGAAAGTCTCACCCCTCCAGTCCTTTCCTTGTAGCTGCTTTTATTAAACAGACGTCGTTCCTGTCAACGTGAATAAAGGGAAGAGAGAGCAGTTCATTATCCAGTGTATCACTTTGAGTCTAATACTAATTAAAAGCTTTGCCATCACTTCTCTGGAACCTATTCTTAGAAATTATGTAAATTAATTGGAGTTTTGAAGAGGAGCATATGCCAAATCCTGAGTAATTCCCTGCTGGCTGAGGCAGCTCCAGCACTGGAAGTGGAGAATGGCATCAGGAATCTTTTTTCTTTTCCTTTTGTGGCTGCAGAAATACAAAGCTGCTTGGGTAAATTTTGATGGTTCTTTTTAGGCAGTACATGAGACAGATCGAATATCCAGACCCTGACCATTTTCCAGAGAGGTACAATATAAATGTTTTTTCACCATGAAAGCTTTTCCATCTCAGAAATGTCATTTAACACAGAAGGGGTTTTTACTTCCACAGCATTTCTCCAAAGAAATGCATGTTCCTGCTTCAAAGAGGAGTTTGACCCTCAAAAGGGAGATGTACTTGAGATCCTGTGAACTCCCCTTGTGAGTTCATTCTTGCTACTAATTTAATGGGGAAAATATTTACTTGCTATGCTGAATGACAAGGGAGATTTGATCCCTAGGTACACAGTGCTTTTGAAATAAAACACCTTTAAATATTACTAGTGGGTTTTTTTTCCTCCATCTGATTATTTTTCCCCTTTGAAAAAAAGCCAAAACAAATAGATGGAATAACACCAAGGAAAATGACTCAGATAAAAAGGAGAAGCAGTATGGTTTGGTGTCAGTATATTTTGGTCTCAATCAACAAATCACTTTTAAAGTTGATTAAACTCCTTGAGTGTTTAAAGATAAACATGATTAAGTACTTTGGTGGATCTTGGCTTATTATGTATTGAGGCTGGATCTGAGCGTGAGTTGAATCATGGAACGTTTGTGGGGAGATGCTGATTCCAGATGCACATTTTGCCAAGTTGCCTTTTCTTTACAACCTCACCCCAAGGATTAAGAGAGTGTGGATCCTCAGGCAGGAGGAGGCAGCCCTCCAGTCCAAATGCTATTTTTCCTTTAGGGGTTTGAAGTTCAGTGCTGGTGAGATTGGAGTTTTGCAGCCATCATCTTCTCCCTCTGAAGCCTTTTCAGTATTAAAGGTGGCAGTTTTCTATAGGACTTCAAAGCTCATCTCATTCCTCTCCCCTGCCATAGGCAGGGGCACCTCCCACTCTCCCATGTTGCTTCCAGGGACTGGACATCCACAATATCTCATGGATACCTGTTCCGGTCACTTAGTGCCCTCACAGTAAAGAATTCGTTCCTAATATCTGATCTAAATCTGCCTTTTTTCAGCTTAAAACCATTCTCCCTTATCCTATCATTGCATACCCTTATGAAAAGGATGCTCAAACCCCTGGATGTCTGCTTCTTCCTCAGGCATTAGTTCCAGTTGGGCTCTGGGCTATTATTCTTAAATATTCCTCAGTTTCCTCATCAGTATTTTCTTCTGCTTTGAGACAAAATTCATCATAGTTCCATTGGTGGTTTATTTCTGCTTTTTGGTTCTCACCAAATGGGCTCTGTAACACTGCATGTTGGTGAGATGAAAACAACCATTCATTTAGCTGTGGTTGGAGCTTGTAAAAATCCTTATCTCTAGCAGCAGTTGGAATGTAAGATTCCAAAATAGAAGTTGTTAAGCCCTTACAAGTGCAGACAGTTCTTGGGAAAAGAAAGCACAATGAAACACAACTTTGGATCAATAGAAAATCATTTTAGAACAAGAATACCACATGTAGCAATGAATGTAGATGGGATTGTTGTTGCTAACCACTTATTAGATAGCAAGCTTTCTGCATGTATTTTGGAGTAGTCTGTGAGTGTGTGCTAAATATAACATCATCTCTCTTTATGCTTGTATTGGCTAATGCACTAGTGGTTTAGAAATACTGTGGGACATTTTTATTGAATGAACACAAAATGCAGTTATTACCCTTGAATTAGAGAGGCAGCTGGTGTGACTGTTAGATAGGGGTCACAAGGGAGGGAGTAATAAGGTGTTAACACACTAAACTGGTGGCAAACAGGGGAGTTGAATCTGGCTTGCTTCTGAATTTCAGGACTGGATCCTGCATCCCCAGAGCTGCTTTGGGGAACCCTCTACACGTAGCCTGTGGGTGCAGCCAGGTTTTATCCCATGTGGAAGGGTTATGTTGGGCATGTACTTGAGCACAGTGCCTGTATTCCCATCATCATGTTCTCTGGTTGCCCACATTTTGGGTCTGAGTTCACTGTCCAAGGTTTAATCCATTTCCAGTCTCCTGGCTGGAAAAAAGACAAAACACCTTTTAACCTTGCCATCTTGAAGACCAGCCCAGGTTCTTACTTTGGTGCCCTGCAGGTGCTGGACATCCATCAGGGTAAATCAGGGTCATGCTGGGCATCTTTTGCATTACCCTGGGGGGCTTCAGTTTGAGTCTTGGCACCTCTGGACTCTCAGTTGCTCCCAGAGGGTGGTGGCTGTCAGAGGTGGACAGGCTCAGCCCACAGGAGATTTTCAAGCAGCGTTTTCTCAGCCAGGTCCTCATTTTGGTGAGCACAGTCTCCCTGTGGACCAAGTTCTGGTTGGATGCTGCTGCTGAAATGGACACACCCTGTGTTTTAGGTGTGATGGGCTTGGTGCTGTAGATGTGTCCTCCAGGATTGAGGTTGTCCCCTCTCTTTCTGTGGTTGGGTTGGCATGGAAAGAGCACAGGACCAGCTAAGCTGACAAAACCCATGTGGACACCTTTCAAATGGGTTTTCAGATGTATTGGCTCCTTCTTGGTGTCACCACGTGCTCCTCTTTCCACAGGACCACGCTGATTTGAGAAACCACTTCTTCACTGTGGGGATGAAGCTGGAGGCAGTGAATATGAGGGAGCCATTTCATATCTGTCCTGCATCAGTGACCAAGGTGAGTGCTCAGACTGGGAAACCCTTCCTGATTTCCACCACATTTAGGAAAAATAAACCCAAGAGTGCTACTTAAGTGGCTGGAGACCATGTTAAGAAATAGGTTTAAAATCTGTGGATGTTCCAAATTAATTGTTTCTTTCCCACAAGCATCACCATCTGATTCCATGCACCTAAAACCAATGGGGATGAGCATGTTCACCTACCACTTGCATGCAAAAAAAAAAGGATCCCTTTTCTGTCTTTGTCTCCCCTCCATCTGTATGTTTTTTCCCTGCACATCTGAGAAACCTTTGGAAATTAAACAGCTGAATGGAGGTGGTAGTTGGATATTTAATCCACACACTCAAATGCAAAAGAGGAAGGCTCTGGGATCTTCAGGATCATCTCCAGTTGTTGCACAGCTTTGAGACCCTGAACCTCAGCACTTTCCATTGCTGCATTTCACCCATCTCTAAAACTCAGGCTTTGATCTCTTGGGTAGAAACACTTTGATGGAAAGGTTTAAGTGAGAGCAAATGATTTTCAGTACTTTGACCCCCAGGTTTGGCTGTTGCAGCTTTCCACATGACCTGACGTTGCAGCAAATCTAATTCCTCATTTTGGTCTCTTCTTTTTCACCCCTTAGGTTTTTAACAATCATTATTTACAAGTGACCATTGATGACTTGAGACCTGAAGCCAGCAAAATCTCGATGCTTTGCCATGCAGATTCCTTGGGGATCTTGCCAATACAGTGGTGCCTTAAAAATGGAGTCAATCTCACACCTCCCAAGGGTTTGTATTCCTTCTCAGTGATTTTTGGGTTTACTCTGAATGACATTTGCTTGTTATTATTGCCTTTAAAATTGTGGTGGTGTTTGCTGCAGAGCATCAGCTGAAGTATCTCAAGCCAGAGTAGTTTTTTTTTGGAGTAATTGGGGCTGTCCTGGCTCCTACCAGCCCACGAACATCTCAACAAATGTGTCTTGCTGCTGAATTGATGTCCCTGTGCTTTGAAGTCTGATCCAGGCTTGTGAAATCCTCGTGAATCCCTCTGGAATAAATCCTAGCAGTGCTTTGTGTGTGCAGGGAGCAAAAGGAGCATTAAAAGTCCGATCACTCCAGTGGCAAACCGTGTTTCATCCACCTTGGTACAACACTGAGGCCGGGCAAAGCTCCTAAATCTGAATGTCTGAGCTGAAAACAGCTGCCTGCCCAGGTGTGTGGAGGGATTTCCTTGGCTGTGTCAACAAATCCCAGGGCACACTGCAAGCAGTGTTCCAGGTCAGAGCCAGGAGGAACAGCCTCCAGCCCTGCTGTTCCTCAGTTTTGTGGCAGTGCAGTTAATTACTCCTGACTTCAGACAACCACCTGTGGTGCCCTAGCTGTATTTCTTTGCTTGCAGAATATGTTGGTTCCCTGGAATTTCAGGTTTTTGAAGCTCTGGCTGGGTTGTTGGTCTGTTGCCAAAAATCAGTGTTGCTTGGGAGAAAGAAATGCCTCAAAAAAAAAAGGAGAAAAAAACCAAGCTAAGTTTTGTGCATGAACTTCTGTCTTCATTTTGGAAAAAGCATTTAGGCTGCCAGGGAAAGGAAGGGTTATTCCCTACCAGATTCAGAATCCTCTTATATATATCCAGAGTGCTTCTTCTGCACATGTAATTTGAAATTCCCACCAAAGTCCTGGAGCCCTGTGCGTGCAGCTGCATGCAGTGCATCCATGATTGCTCTGCTGCTCCTGCTGAAATAAATCTGCTTGTGGGGCTTGAGCTCTCTCCTGCTGAAACCCAGGTGTAATGATAATGCCTGGGTAAGCACTCACTGATACTGACCAGAAAAGTTGCTAAAAATGAAAATAAATGGAATATTTGGGGTTTTTTTCCTCACCCAAATTCACATGGAGCTTGCCCCAGGCAGGAGAATTAACTGAAGGAGACCATAGGCTTAAAAATTTCCAAACCATGCTGATACAAAGCCTGTCTGAGATAGTATTTTATGGGTCAGGTGTGTGTGAACTCTCTTTAAGATGTCAACATTTTAAGACATATCTGAAGCATCTGTCATGTGAATATTTGCCATCTTGGCCAGGTCTAGTGGGAGCTGTCCCTTCCTATGTCAGAGGGGTGGAACTGGGTCACCTTCTAGGCCCTTTCCAACCCAAACCATTCTGTGGTTCTGTGATCTTTTGTTATTGGGGTCCTGGTTATTGGGATCCACCTGGGCACCTGTGAAAGTTTAGAAAGTCACTCCTTATTCCCCTGGTGAAAAATCAAATTTGCTTTCTGCTGTGAGATCAGAAATCCTGAGGGGAAGCTATTAAAAAAGGCACAAAGCCAGTGGCAGAGTATGTGTTGCTGTATTTTTTTATACTGTGTATAAGGGCTGCATGTCCAAACTGAATTTTAGCACCTTGTAACATTTTCTATGGGCAGACACATTTTGGAGTTACTAAAATGTAATCAGATATTACAATGAGTTATTTGAAAATAAACACAAATTAAACATGACAAAAACCCATAAAACAAAAAAGAAAGCAGACGGAAAGTGAAAAGCATCCAAACCCCTGGTTAATTTAGGGTTGACAAGGAGGTTTTCTGATCTCAAAATCAACAGGTTGTTGGTTTTTTGGGGTTTTTTTTGTTTTTTTTTTTTTGTCAGAACAATGTGACAAGTTGGCATATTGGTGTTTGGAGTCCTTTCTTTATCTGATATCCATTCTCTTGCCTTTTTGCCTATCAGGGCTTTATTGAAGACAAACAAAGAGTAAATGGATAATGAGCAGGAGGTGCAAATATTTGCTACTCGAAATAGAGAGCAGTATTTTCCTGTACAGTGCCAAAAATGAATACCCATTAACTGCTGCTGTATAAACATTGCACAAGCTCTGTTTATATTTATTAGAGCAGGATTTATAAACCACTTCCCTTTAGAGTAACAATCATTGTTTTATGAGCTATTAAGTAGGGGGAAAAAAAACCATTTTGATAATGCTCCTGGTTGTAAAGCTTACTGAGGAGAAGCCACTTCCAAAACCTCCAGTGCATTTGTATTGTTATACAAATATAATATATATAATAGATACATAATTCTGATTAGGCTGCTGGGCTCTGCCATGCCTGGAGCTGAGATGGCAAACACAGTGAAGGTGGTGCGTGTTTGAGGAGCAGCATCTGAGCTGTGCAAACACAGCTCCCAGTGCTGTCCCTTGGGCTGAGCCTTCCAGGATGGCAGAGTGTGAGTGCCCTGTGCTGGGGGAGGCAGCTGAGAGCAGGATCACAGCATCTGGCAGTCAGTGAAGCTGGGAAAGACCTCCAGTCGAGCTGGATCAGCAAGTCCAGCCTTTGATGGCCAACTCATCAACCAGCACTGAGTGTCTGGTTGTTTCTTGATTGCTTCCAGGGGTGGGGACTCCACCACTTCCTTGGGCAGCCTGTTCCAAAGCCTGGCAACCCTTTTAGTGAAGAAATCCTTCCTAATATCCAGCCTGACCCACCTCTAGTGCATCTTAATGCCATTCCCTCTCCTCCTGTCCCCGTTCCCTGGGAGCAGAGCCCGGCCCCCCCCGGCTGTCCCCTCCTGTCAGGAGTTGTGCAGAGCCACAAGGTCCCCCCTGAGCCTCCTTTTCTCCAGACTGAGCCCCTTTCCCAGCTCTCTCAGCCTCTCCTGGTGCTCCAGCCCCTTTCCCAGCTCTGTTCCCTTCCCTGGACACTCTCCAGCCCCTTGGTGTCTCTGGCCATGAAGGCCAGGACTGGACACAGCTCTGGAGGTGCAGCCTCACCCTGAAAAGGCCACAGACAAGTCAGGGTTTATTTGAAGTCAATTTCTATGGTGGTGAATACCATAAGATCTGCAGGGTCCAGCCTGTTCAGATTAGTGGCTATAAATAATTAGAGAGACACAGCATGGTCTAGAGTGTCTTGTAAATCAAAAGGGTTTAATAAATGAAAGAAAATAATACAGAAACAAAATACATAAACCATGTACAGTGTAAGTAGATCTTACACCTGTTACAACACCTAGAGAATGCCCTTGGCTCTATTGTTCTGTCCCTTTTTCTACCCAATGTTCAAGGATGGTTCTGTTTGAAAACTTCCAATAGGAAACCTTACAGGGTTTGATGAACAGATTCAAGGTCCAACAGGTGTTTCTCTGTTGGCACTCAGCCAATTACAGAGGGACATGTACAGAACCAGATGAATTTCCTAATAAATCAAGGAGTAAACTGAAACTTTTTCCTTACATAGAAACACCTACCTAAGTATGGGAAGTGAATTACTACAAATTCCTGGGTGTTGCCCTCTTGGAATTCTCCTTGTGGTGCTGCAGTGAGTTATTTTTAACCCCCCAGCTGCCCTCCTGGGTTCCATTCCTGCTGAAGCCTAAAGGAAAAGGGTTCCCAGTGATTCCAGTGATGCCAGGGCCAAGCTGATATGCAGTTGTGTGGTGACAGCACAGTCAAGTTGTTGTACCTCACTAAAACACCTCTAATGTGCCTTTTCCATGCACTTTGGCAAGCTCTGTGTAGCTTAAAATCGAGATGCAAAACCCATCCCTGAGGGGTTTAAATTGGAGATGAAAAAAGAGATGGAGAAGAAGTGTGAGGAAAATACTGGTGCAGAAATTGTTTAAAAAAAGGATTTTTTTTTAATGAAAAAAGAACATTCTTTATAACTGCCCTTTTTTCCTTCCCTGTGCATGTTTAGTTTTTTAATTATTATGCACTTTAATGCCCCACAGAGACAGGCATCTTAGCTCAAGGCTTTATCTCAGTAATTTGTTTGTCATGAATGCAATTATTAGGATTAGAAATCATCTTATCCAAGATACTTGGATCTTAGCAGGATGCTTGCCACGTTGTTTTCAGAATTTTTACCTCCTTTTTTTGGGATCTGGCAGACTGATAGAGGATTACTCAGTATTCCAGTCCTTGCCTATAAAAAAAAAGTCACAATTTTCATTGTCATAAATGATTCATTCGCATTTGATCTTGAGTGTCCCTTTTTGACTGTCAATGCAAAAGGCATTTAGGGATGTTCTGTGAAATGAGGCCAGGCTCAGATGCCAGGAAGGGAGATTGAGAGGAGAATTTGGCCTTTGGGTGACTCTTGAAACTTCTCAGTAGGAGCAGTTCTGCAGTAATGTTATTAGAGTATCCACAGGCCCCTGGACAGGATTAGCACCCACTGGTTTCAAGCACTGCAAAAATAGACACTAACAGGCAGTCAAGAAAAAAAAACACAAAAACCAAAACCATTTCTGTCCCAAGAATTTATTGCCTAAATTTCCAAGTAAGAATAGTGGGTGAGCAGAGGTC
The DNA here is from genome assembly GCA_013389925.1 of Aegithalos caudatus. NCBI lineage: Eukaryota > Metazoa > Chordata > Aves > Passeriformes > Aegithalidae > Aegithalos > Aegithalos caudatus. Next base: position 366,095 of record WEIU01012668.1, on the reverse strand, counting down.
TGATTTGTCTTTCTGTGATGGGACTCCTTGGCAGATGCTCATATAAAGGAATCCCTTTATTTTACCTAGAAGCAGAGGCTGAAGGGATGATCTGCTTGCTGAGGCTGGGAGATGTACCTTCATTTTCCTGCTCTGCTCCAGAATCCTGCAACATTGTTCCTAGGTTGGGATTCAGCTCACACACCCTGAGCTGCTGGGGACTAAGTTAAGGAGGGTACATGAGTGAAGAGAGGAGAATTTATCTCCTGCTCTGAAAGAGAAGATGGATCAGCTTCTGATTGTGCTGATCTTTTCCCTGTTCACTCCTGAGGGACCAGAAAATATCCCATGTCCAGCTCCATAACCCCATCTCCTGCTAAAAGCAGGAGAAAGAAGTCCATAACTAGCCCCATGTGGAAATCTGGCACAGTGACACTTCTCATTAGTTACAGGTTTGTTAAAAGTTGGGAGATACTCACAAAAAAAAAAAGGGAAAACAGGGAAAATAATTATGTCTTTATACTTCTTAATGGAGACTTGGCAGTGAAATGCAGGAGGTGTGTGAGGGAGGCTGGAACACAGATGTTCATCTGCTTGGGGCCTGTTCTGTCCTCTGGCTGTGGTGGGGACTGGTTGCTGATGCTCTTTTTGTTTTGTCCCCCTGCAGGTTACTCTGGCCAGGACTTTGACTGGGCAGACTACCAGAAGCAGTGTGGAGCTGAGGCAGCACCTCACCTGTGCTTTAGAAATGTAAGTTCTTCCTTTTGCTCCTGTCCATCCTTGTGAAACAAAACAGCTTGCATGGAAAAAGGTGCTGCAAGCTTGGAGAGGTTCCCCCAGAGCACCATGAGGCTGCCTTAGGAAGGAAATGGGGAATGTTCTAGGTCTCCACCCCTAAAAGAGAAAAAAACCCCTTTTTTAGTCTTGTCTTTATCTGTAATTATCCTGCTCTTCATCCCCTCTCTGGTTTTGTATGGTACAAAAAGGATCTCAACTGGTTGTTGCAGTTATTTCAAGTGCTACTAAAAATAATTTAGGTAAAGAAATTGCACAGTACAATTTCTCCCATTTTACATTTTAGGTGTTTTCTCTGTGTCCCAGGGGAGATACATTTAACAAAACCACAGGTCTTGAAATTCTAAATGTTAAAAATGTTCGAGAGGATGATTAACCCTCATGGATGCTCTGGTCCTTGGTACAGTTCATGTCCTTCCTTGTTGCAGCAACAGTGATGTGAGAGTGATGGATGCCATTAAGATTCACAGCTTTTAAATAATCTTTTGCAGGCTGTTTTATGGCAATGACAGTCCTGTGTGGCTTGAGCTGACAGGTATTCATCACTTGGGGAAAGGCAGATGCAGCCTTCTGCCTTTTCCAGTAACCTGGTGCTCTCCTTCATGTGCCCATCAGCTGAGGGAGGTTGAGATCCCATCAATAACTGAAAACACTCCTGATGGTGGTACCCAAATGTTGGTGGTGCACCTAAAATGAGCACAGGAGGCTTTGCACAATAAAATGAGGGTGTGACTGATGGACAGACAGGGTTCTGTGTGAGTTGTACAGCTCTTCACTGGGCTCAGAAGTCACAGGACTGAGGGATGGGGTGTTTTATGGAAAGTAAATGGAGACAGGCACCAGCTGTGGTTTTCCAAGGCCTTCCTCATCTCTGGTGGCCCAGGGGCAGCCTGGCTTGGAAGCTTTGATGGTGAATTGGTGATTTTTTTGTTGATGAATTCAGAGGACCTGTGCTACGAGCAGTCTGACTTGAGAATCAAACCAGAGTAAGGATTTCTTTGCCACATCAAGACCCTCTTCCTGAAGGGACTTAAAGCAAGGATTTCCAGCAGTCCTGAGGGAAGCTGGGCAGTGCTGCATCACAATACAGTGGGGCTGTTCTTTCATTTCTCTTCTGCAAGCATCCCCACCTTTTCTTTATATCTCTTTTCCACATAGTGAATCTCTTCTCTCAGCACTTGCATCCTTGAGAAAAGTCTCTGTGTAATACCCTCTAAGATTAAGTCATGTCTGTCACAATCTTGGTCCTTTTTTTTTGTTTTTTGTTTTTTTTTTTTTTAAGGAAACATTCACCAGTTCAACATGTATATCTTATTCTTTCACTCTTGATAACACAATTTTCAGGGGGAACTGCTCTGTTGTCCCTTGTGCAACCTCCTGGCTGTGTTTGTGGCTGTGAGGGGCTCTTTGATGGAAGCTTTTTGCATCTCCCACCTCGTGGTGCTGGCAGTGGAGGTGCTGTAGCTGTTTCCCCAGGAGGGATTTTTAACAAGGAGAGGCAGTTATGAAATGGATTGACGTGCCCAAATGCTGGGTAAAATAAACTCCACCTAACTGTTTTGCCATTGATTTTGTATAAATGAGCCTCCAGCACCGAACTGCAATGAAAGGAGGTGGGTGATGATAAATGGTGTTTCCTTGTTAGGCAACATAAAAGGCATTTAAACAAACTCAGCCTGCATTCCTGCAGCCCTGGCCATTAGCAGCTTTTGCAGGGTGAAGCTGATCTGTGTGCTGAGCAAGGCTTGAGGCAGCCCAAGCTGTGTTTGAGAGTAGCAGCATGTTCTTGGATGGGAAAGAGACCAAAGCCATGGATTTTTAGTCCCTCAAGGGGCTCTCAATTGTTGTTCAGGGTGAAGTGCACGTGGTCCTTGGTGTTGTACAATAGGAGGAGGGTTGAATTTGAGCCTGGCTTCCAGTTTCTCACATAGGATGAGGGTTTGGTGTCATTTTGTGTCAGTGGCAGTTACTACTCATCCCAATTATTATTAGCAAAAAATCTCATCTGAGAGGGGGAACCCTTTCTGTGCTGCTGTGTGCAGAGAGATGCAGAGCAGGTGGAAGAACAGAGGGGAGGGAAATCCAAGGAAAGGAGTCCCTGGTATGGACACAGGTATTGCATTGGTGTGTTTTCAGGGATAGTGGTGGGGGAGATACTGGGAAGGGACTGAGAGTAAGTGACAGGAGGGGACATTGGAAGGAACAGTGGCAATGAACACAACTGGATCCATCCACACTCCAGTCAATGTAGCTGAAAGCCTTGTTCATTGAGCTTAAAACAGAAGCACAGGCTGGTTTGGGTTGGAAGGGACATTAAAGACTGTCTAGTTCCAATCCCCCTATCCCATGGGCACTGCTGCCACCCACTAGATTTGGCTCAGGGGCCCATCCATGATAACTCCATGAAGAAAAGCATGCTTTCAAAGGTTACTCAAATACCTTCACCTTCAGTCAGCTTGACTGAATGCATGAAGAGGTTTCTCTGGTCTCAGGCAAGATGTTTTTTTGCTTTAGAAGATCTTTCCTAGGAAGGTGAGAGATGCTTAAGCACAGGAGTTCTTGGAACCCTCTGGGTAGTATCACATTAGCAGAAAATACATCACTGGCAAACATTCAAACATACTTGGAGCTGATGTGGAGCAACCTCCTCCCAGTCTCCTAGGAGTCAGGGATAGGAGTAGAACCTGACATGCATTGCATCACTGATTTTTCACATGGGTGTTGGTGCAACCCACTCCAGCATGGGCTCCTCTCTCCAGGGTCACAGCCTCCTTTGGGTATCCATCTCCTCTGCCAGGGGTTCTCCAGGGGCAGCAGGTGAGTCTCTACTCCCCTGCAGACCCCCATGTGCTGCAGGGGCACAGCTCCCTCACCATGGGCTGCACCAGCACAGCTCTCATTTGCCTCTGGATGCCTTTGCATTCTTCAGGATATCCTGCCTTTCCAGTGGAAAGCAAACCCTGCTAAATTTATGCTTCCCAGCACAGTCTGGTTGAGGTGCTGCAGTGCCATGTTCCAGCATTGTCTCTTGACTCTTTCAGACATCCTTCAGCCGTGGCTTCACCAAGAACATGAAGCTGGAGGCAGTGAACCCCAGGAACCCTGCAGAGATTTGTGTTGCTTCCATCACCTCGGTGAAAGGACGCTTGATGTGGCTGCACCTGGAAGGTGAGTGCTCGAAAGGCTGCTTGTGTTTGTCTGCTTCACTCACTCACTCTCTTCATTTATGTCCTTCATCCTCTGCACAAAATTGCTCTCTCCAGCTTTTCAGTTTTACACACATTGGCCAGTTCTGTGTCATGAGGAATTACAATTACCTGCTCTTTCTCTGGGTGAGCTGCAGGCTCCTCCACCCTCCCATCCACATGGTTTTTATCACCATGATAACATCCCTGCCATCATGGTACACCTTCATCCTAGGCACAGAAGTTTGCCTCATTCACCTGAGACTTCTACAGCAATTCCCAACCTGACAGTTTTTACAGGAGGAGAGGTCTCTAATCAAAGCCCTTAGAGTTGGTAAAAACATTGCCAGAACCCAAAGTATTATATATTTCCTTCCAAGTGTTTGCTCTTGCTAGAGCTGTAGGCAATGGCAGGTTTTGGTTTTTAACCCTAAGTTAATAGTTTGCTTTCTAGCTCAAGGTAGCAACAGCTCATCTGCAACCTGGTCTCAACACAGGACATTTTTTTTTTTTTAATTGCTGGGATCAACAATTCTTTGAAATTCCATTCTCACTAAGGCTGTTGTTGAATTTACACCCATCTGATCAAGGAATCTGACCCATTTTGGCAACTTTTTTTCTTAAATGGCCAGGTGCCTTCACTTGTATATGCCAAAGATGTGGATAGATGCAGGAAGAGGGCAACACACTCCCACCTTTCTTCCTTCCCTCATCTCTTTCTTCCTACCTTTCACTCTTTTAATTTCTTAAGGATTTTTTTTTTTTACAATATACCATAAAAAGCCCTTTGTGCATCTTTCTTTTGAGTTCTGATATATAGATGTTTTTAAGCTTGGCTTATATCTCAATACCAGGAATTGAATGATCTGTAGTAAACAGAAAAGATGCAAAAGACTGCAAAAATAGAAAGAAATCTTTGCTGTTGCAGGAACACATCACTACAGCATGCATAGTATTATGCTGAAAGCAGGCATTAAAAGAAAAGACAACCAAAAAAATAAAAAGCCCTACTTGTAGAGTTGTAAAATAAATGTGGCTTGAAGTGTGGCCTGGGTTTTTTTGGCTGCATTAATATAGTGTTGTTTCTAACTGATTTTTTATATTTTGGAGCAGAAAGGCTCCCCAGCTACACAGGAACCCCTCACTGGAGACCTCAGGTCCCACCCTTTATCACAAGCACCTCTGACACTTTCATTGTTGCCCTCCCAGTTTCCCCAGTTTGACAGCCCAGGCTGCAGCCATAAACCAGGAACACAGGAATTAAGCAGGGCCAGGTTAGAGATGAGGGAACATTGTGTGATAAATCACCCTTTGTACAGTAGCAAAACCCTAAACTGGAGGGCGAGCATTTAATGAGCAGCAGTGCGGTTCCCCCGTGGTGGAGGAGAAGCTCAGGACTGATGGGATGCTCTGTGCTCTCTGCTACTTTATTACTCATCATCTGCATTGTTAATTTTTACTGGTTCATTTTAGATTTTAGAGCTTGAAGCTTTCTGGTGTGAATTTATACAAGTAATAATGCACGCTCCCTGCACAGCCCAGGAATTGGAGGAAAACCCTTTGGTTAATCACTTCTCCAGGGAGGGTTCCTGTAATTTCCCCTTTTACAGCTTTCTAGAGTTGCTGCTCTGTTCTACCCATCCTGTAAGATTCATAGCAGGACACAGACATTTTCTTTACCCTGTTTCCAGTCTCCTTGTTTTTCCTTTAACCTCCCAATTCCCATGGACATTTCTTACTCTGAGAAAAGAGTGGCACAAAAACAGAACAGATGAAACTAATGAGTCTCAAAAAAAGCTGGTTTTCACTCCTGTGAGTGAGGCCAAAGGAAGCAGTAAGATGTTGGAAGTGGAAAGCAGGGTTATCAATTGCCAGAGGGCAGAAACAATGCCAGGGAGGACAGAGTAGCTGTGAATGTCTTACAAGAGGAACAAGGTGTTGCAGGAGAATGGGCATTTGTGCTTTTTTCTTGCTCCTCAGGGTGGCTGCAGCTTTAAACTTCAGAACCAGAATGTTCTCAAGAGCCATTTTGGTTGGAAAAGACCCTTCATGTCTCATTTATTGTTGCTTGTAAGCAGGAAAATACATTTGATCTGGTTACTTTATAATAATTTAGAATTGTAGCATAATTAAGATTGGAAAAGACCTCTAAGATAATTGAGTGTGTTTTGTCAGGATGACACCGTTGCAATAATGAAGTAATTGGTTTTCCCAGACCTGATGGCATTCCAGTGCTGATTTCTTGCTCTGTTTAGGGCCTGATCCATGGCTGTGTGCATGTGTTGCTGCTGATTCACTGTTGTCATGTGGGCTCCTTGCCTGGATTTGTGGTGTCAGGTGAAAATGGAGCTTTCATCAGGTTCAAACTGAGCAGTGACCACATGGTATTATCTTGTGGAGGGAAATGGTTTTTCAGGGGATTTCAGCTGCTGAAATCTTGTATTCATCAGGTTTGTCCTTCCCCTATGCCTTCATCCCATATCCCAGTGAAAGAGACCCTGTATTTTCAATGGGTAGTGCATGAACATGACAAAGGGCTCTGAGAAACACCATGAAATCACCCATGAATTTACACAGACATCATGAATGCATTTTTTTTTCATTATTTCCTCCATCAGTGTGATCACCAGCACCTATTTCCCTGCCTCCTCAAGGTTTTTCATGCAGCCACACACTCTGAGAGCAGCAGGTTTATTACTGATCCAAATGCTGCACCTCAGCCTCGCTGCTGTTCCCATCACAAAGTTCAATTACTGTTTCAATTACACCACAAGCCCTTGATGAACAGACATTAGTGGGAAGCTCCCTGTAGTCATCTAGCTGTGGAAATTCAAACACTTGCTGCCTTAAGCAGGAGGCAAAGACGTTTTAAACAGATGCCAAGGCAAGGGTGATGCAGGGGAAGCTGTTGATCCTTTGGTCCCTTTTATTAGGAGATCACCCCATGCTGGTGCTGGAGCTGTCTGTCCTGGGGTGGAATTGGGAGAGGGAGGAGGTGAAGTTGCTGCCCCAGCTGTGCCAGTGCAGTAGAACTTGAATTGGAGTAGTTAAATGGTGCCTTGGCTCAGGACACAGAGTTGTTTTTAAAAGAACTCAAAGCCAGCAGGAGTATCTTCATTGGATTTTGAGTGGAAATCAGGTAAATTAGGAAAAAAAAAATCGAAAAAAAATTTCTTCACTGAAGGGGTGGTCAAGCATTGGAATGGGCTTCCTGGGGATGTGATGGAATTACTGTCCCTGGAAATGTTCAAAAGTAATGTAGTTGTGGTGCTGAGAAACAAGGATTACTGGTGGGCTTGGCAGTGATGGTTGGGCTTTATGATCCTGGAGGTCTTTTCCAACCTAAATAATTCTTTACTTCTGTGAGTGGGACCCACATAAATGAAGAGAGGAGATTGCCTTTTAAAGGAGGTGTAATGATCAAATTGGAAAGTAATAGCTTTAAATAGAAACTTGAGATAAAGTTTTGGAGTCAGCATCATGCCACAGACCTTGGTGCATGTGTCCCACTTGGGATATTTATAGTTCTTCTTTCCTTTTGGGTGGTCAGCTCTTGTTTCATGTGAGGAACCCTAGGAGAATTCATGGCACTTCTGGACAGAAGAGTGGCCCCCTCTCACCCTTAAAAAATGGGACTCAAGGGCAGACCTGCACATAAAAAGCTTCAGGGAAGCGCTGAGGCATAAAAGCCTCTCTCTCACATTAGCTCCCACCCTGGAAAAGCCTGGATAACACTCTCTCAGCATTAAGAGCAAGCATTCAACAAGTCTTTCTAACTCATTTATGCAATTTTACAAAATAACCAGAGGTCAGCCAGGCCATTTTGTTGAGGAAAGGAATGTATGTTTAACCTCCCTGGCTTTTGGCTGCTTCACTGCACACCCTCAAAGTGCTCTTAATGGGGTTTTCCTCTGAACCACATTGCACTGTAAGTGCAGCAGCCCCATCCTTGCAGAAATGAAGATGAAATGTGCCTGATTCTGGTGCAGGGCAGCAGATGGATTTTTCCACATTCCATCATTAACTTCCCCAGGTTCCTGATGGATGGCTCTGAGCTTGGTGTTCCCATGCCTGAGTCCCATTATAAATTTGTGTTCCTAGGTTCTCAGATGCCCTCTCCAGAGTACATTGTTGATGTGGAGTCTATGGACATTTTCCCCGTTGGCTGGTGTGAAGCAAATGCTTATAACCTCACCCCACCACACAAAGCTGTTTGTAAGTACATGGAGACCTGAGCAGGGCAGATGGTACATCAGGGGATGTATCAGGGATTTTTCCTAAAGTCTGTAATCCCATTTTATCAACCTACCCAGAAGACCAATAACCAGGCTGGAAGTGTACTGCAATAAATGGTAATAAATCTAATTAGTGACCAGCGTGGAATGATGCAGCTTGTATTTGCCACTGTGATCAGCCCCTCCAAAAATGGAGTTGTCTGTGCTGGGGAAGGCTGTTCCATGGTTTGGGATTGCACAGTGGGTTGTGGGTTTGCAGAGGGGTTGTTGGTCAGTGGGGTTGTCAGAGGGAAAGCAGCTTTTGCTGTGCTGAGCCAGGTTCACTCAGGCAGCTGAGTGGATTAGGGACAAAGACCTCAAATTGGAAAAAAAACCAAAAAACAAACAAAACCATAAAATATCAGGTGGAATGGACATACAGAGGCCATCCAGGTGCCCTTTTCCAAAACAGGATCTGCTCCATCTGAATGGAGAAATAATTGCTGCCATTCTGTGATTGAGTTTCTGCCCTTTCCCAGGGTATCTGTCCCTAATTTTCCTGCCCTTGCCAGCTCAAAGATTTTCTAGTGCTCAGTTTAAATCCTCCCATAGCACAATTAAGCCCACAGTGTTTTTTTCCTGCCTCCAGTGCATATTAAGACAAATTTCTTTCCTTTCTATTTGCATTTGAAGGCATTTCATGAGAGCTTGGTGGCTTGGTGTTGTTCTCCTGCTCCAACATATCCAATCTCAAGCCACCAGGTGAAAAATTTGCCTCGCTGTTTATATTAATTAACATCCAAAAGGCAAATTTTAAAATGTATCAGCCCTTTGGAAGAGTTAAATATGCTTAAGTTAAAAATCAGGCAGGCAGAGCCTAATTTAGGAGAATACTGCTATGGCAACATTATGCAGCCTTATCACAATTTATAGCTGGGGATAAATTATGCTGGAGGTAATCATGCTTGTAAAATGTAATCTTATCCATATGTGTTTCTGTATGGAAAAATATTTGTGTTTTCATTTTAATTCTTTTTCTTTTATGCTGATCCCATAAAACACAATATTAGCATTCCAGAGGAAAGATTAAATGTATTATTACATCCTTAAAGTAGGTTTTAATGATGTAGTGACTTACTTAAAATATACCAAGAAAAGATGGTGATAGTAATTAAGTAGCATTTCATTGTGTTCAAAGTCGTTTTATAGTCAGTGCATTTACACAGCTTTTTATGCATTCTGGGGGTACTTAACAGGACAGAAAGGTACAAAACTGTTTTTTCTTGCTTGCTTCATTTTTTGCAGTGCGAAGGAAGAGGAGAATTGCAGTTGTGCAACCAGAAAAGCAGTAAGTTGTTTCGGTTTTTTTTTTTTTGTTATTTAAGGTGGTGTTTTTACAGGAATGCATCAGGTCTTCCAGAGGGGATAATACACAGCAGCTGTGTGGCTTAGTAACTACTGCCCAGATACTGCAGGACAGCCAGCAAGAGGATTCTTTTAAGTCTGAAATATTTGTAAGCAAATTAGAAAGTCCCTATAGCAGCAATTTTTTACTGGTTGGGGCTGTCTGATGGCCAGCAAGGGATGCTTAGGGAAGATGGACATGTACCAGGAGGGTATTTCCCTGTCTATCTCTTGCAGTTTGTAGAAACTTGGGTTTAAGGGAGAATATTTGAAGCCTGGAGGTCTAAAGCTGACACATCAGAGTATATTTTTAGAGAAGGGCTGGATCTGGCTGCTTCATCTGCAATACCCTGTGATCAGCCATGTGGAAGTGGAATTGTGTTGGAGGGATCTCCCTCCCTCATCCCAGGCTGTTGCTGGTGTATCTTTTGCTCCAGCTTGAGGACTGGTTCTGGCCCTTTGTCCTGTCTGATGCTATTAAATGCATCATACACTGTATTAAATACACCCAATTTCTCCTTTAACAGGTTACCATCCACAGTGCCTGTTGAGAAAATACCTCATGACCTCTGCCCAGTTCCTCAGCTAGACACAACAGGTAAGGATCCTGATTTCCAAGCCCTTTATGGAAGGGCAGGACTCCAAAAAGGCAGTGAGTTGTCCCAGGGGTGGGGAGATGGAACCACACCCTCAGGGGTGTAAGGTGGGGTGAACCCACCTGATGTGCAGCAGGTGAGGGTCTGGTTCTCCACCTGTCTTGCTGGGACTATCAGAGTTCCCCTGGAGCTTTTCCATTTCAGATGATGATATTGAGGCAAGGTTAATGAATTCCCTCTGGGGGAAATGGGTGCAGGTTGTTAATTGACACCAATGAAATTAGGTCCTGATGGGTGCCATGTGTCGCATCAGGACTGTGTGGTGTGGCTGCTGCTTCTGATAAAGGCAGATTCCTCTCCCCTTCAGCAGTGCCAGGAGGCTCTGAGTGCAGTATTCACCCAATTAATGGTGTAAACCCAGCAGCAGGGTTTAACTCACTTTATTTCAGCAGGCTGTGGGACACATGTTGGCATTGCAGCCAACAAAAGGGGAGAATCAGAATCTTTTTGGGTATGGTAATCAAAAGAAGTGGATAACCACTTGGAAAGCATGTGAACCACATTTAAAAGTTCCCATTTTTCTCCATGGGCTATAAAGGAGCCCAGAGTAACTAGCCCAGACAAGGAAAACTGCTCTGTAGACCCATACTGGGTCAGGGAATGGCACTGCAGGGCTTTTGGGGTCGGACAGGAGCTGAAGAGGAGTTTCTAAGGCTCTTCATGGAGTGAGGGTCTCCCTGAGCTGATTCCCTGTCTCAGGCTCAGCTCATGCATCCCCTCCTGGCAGGTTGCAGTGAATCACTCATGTCCCCCTGCAGTGTGAGTTCTGGAAGAGCCCTGGCTTGTGTCATGGATTAAACCCTTTCCCTGTCCTCCTTTCAGCAGGGTGTGCAGCCAAATCAGTCACTATTAAAAACACTTCCCATGCTGGACAGATTTGAGTAGCAGGTGCTTCCCTATCCTCTATCCCAGGGCAGAGTTTTGTCCCTCCTTTGTTCTCCTCCCCTTCCTCCCACATGTAGGAGGAAGAAGTGCCCTTGATTTAGGGTATAAAAGTGCTACAGGGACCTCACTGCTGCTTTCTCCTTGCAGGCACCATCAATGGGAGGTACAGCTGCCCCCAGCTCTACATCAACCACCGCTGCTTCTCAGGTCCATATTTAAACAAGGGCAGGATTGCAGAGCTACCTCAGTCTGTGGGGCCTGGCAAGTGTGTGCTGGTCCTCAAGGAGGTATGGCCCAGCTCTCTTTTTGGGGGGATTTCAGAGAAAAGTGTGAGTCACGGCTTGCCAGACCCAGAATTTGTGAACAATGCAGCTAAAATTGTCCTGGAGTTGTTTCCATGAGGCAAAACTGCAAGCCAGGAAGAGGGGGCAGGTTTTGCATTGTGGGTTTTGATGGGAGAGGTGATGTTTTTGAAATATGGGGAGTTCTCTTGGTTGGGAGCAACTTCAGTGTGGGTTGCCATCATCACAGGAGCAAATAGCAGTGTCATGGAGACATGGGCATCTCATTTTGGAGACATAAACAACTTCCCAAGGAGCAGGACAGTGGCAGTGGCCCAGCACTGGTCTGTGTTACTTTGCAGAAAAAATTTCAAGCTTATTATGGCCATAAACTCAAGCTCATACTGGCTGTGGGAACCAGTTGCAAATTCTGGAAAGGGTGAAGAGAAAACCTTCAGGGTGTTGCTGTAGGGAAGATACACCTGATTCCTGGTAGCTGTTGCTGAGATGAGAGGTTCCAGCAGCTTGGAGAACCATGGGCAGGATGGAGGTAAAAATATTGCAGTACAATTGAAGTTCCTGATGCTCCTCAGCCCTTTCCACCCAAGGTCTTGTCCTTACCTCCACCACTGATGCAGTGAAGCATCATCCTGTGTATGTGCCCTTGAATCCCAAAGTCTTAGGTGAGGAACAAGTAACTCTTGTGCAGTCTAGTACTTACTTTTACAGCCTCCCTGTTCATTATTCCCAACACAAGTTTTCTGCTGGGACCACTGGTTTATTGTGGTTTCTTTCACTGTAAAAGGCAAGTGAGGAGGCAGTGCCTATTGTTTGCCATCAGCTGCAAAGTTTCTCTCATTTCTGAGGTATTTCCTTGGAAAACAAATTGAAACCTGGAGCCAAACACAATGGAGACATCAGCTACTGCCACCCAGCCATTGCACCTGGGCTGAAAAGTGGTGACTGTAAGGCAGCTATTCTATATAAGAAAGGCTGACTTGAAGTTAAATTAAAATAAGTACATTGTCAGCTTTAGTTTTAGTTCTGGGGTCAGAATGTCTAAGAAGCACAAACAGTTCTTCATATCTGCCAGGAACTCCTCAGCAACATTGTAAAATAAAACAAGGTCTCTTCTTAAGACTCCAGATGATCTATAACCCCCCCCTATTTTAGAGAAATGTGCTGTAAAGATTAATTAGCTTCATTGCCTACTGCTCTTACTTTTTTTTAAGACACTTTTCTCTTTATTTAAAAAGAAAATGGACTACAACAAAATATGCCTTTTAGATCCTTGATAATCTAATGAAAGAATCCCAGATAACTCTTTTGTTCTCCTCTCTTTGTCCCACAGACATGTCAGTATTCCAAGTTTAAAAAAATAAGTTTACTGCCCTGCTTTGAGGCCACCCTGGGATTTAGCATCTCTTGTTAGGTAGGAGCTGTGTGATTTTATCTCAGGTAGAGGAGGGAAATTGAGTTTCTCCTCATAACAATGCTGATCATTGAGGTCTTGAACAGGAGAAAACAGTTGTGATCATATTTTTGGCTTTACCTTGTGATATCTCCTAAAGAAACTTCATCCAGGGTTGAGGCTGTTCCAAGGGGGGTGGAGATGGGAAATGTGTGAACACCAAAGAGCTGTGATGGGAAGAAAAGTGCTGAACTGCCCAGTGGCATCAGGCAAAACACATACACTCAGAAAAGAGCCTGTGTGCACATGAAAACACATGACATAGAGAACTTTATGGCCATCAGGTGTTTGTGAGGTTGGGCAGAGGCTGGTGATGGTTCTGCATGATTGTGTTCACTGGTGTGACTACAACTCAGCTCTGAAAATGCAGAGGTCAGCAGCATCAAAATAAAACCTCACTGATGGGAACAGCAAAGGCTGGGCTTGCCTAAATCCCCCCTGGTGCTCCAAGGCACAGGTGGCTGCACCCAGACCATTCCTGATGCAGAAGGATAAAATTAAACCACCAAAATCTCAGACTGGTCACACTCCAGCCAAAGGACATTTGACCAGTCTGAGGTGGTTGATGTAATTTTCCATCTCCAGAGAAAGTTGGAAATCTGGTCTAGGTTTCTTCACTGGTTTTCTTTAAATCACAGTTAATTTTTTTCCAAAAATCTGTTTGTTTGCATTTAATAGAGTGTAATATGAAGTGATACTGTTGCTAGAAGGTACCACTGTTACTGTGATGATGAACCTTTGCTGTAGGGTAATATGCCAAACCCAATGACTCATTTGAGATATAAGAAGAGTAAAAGCCAGAAGTTCTAATTTTTTTTTTCCTTTCCTGAAAGGGAAATAATTGTTCTTACAAAACACCTTTTTTTTTTCACTGAGTTTAGAAGTTTACAGAGTCCTGCTGGTGACAAGCCAGCTTTGAGAAAAGTCCTGGCACTGTGGGTGCCTGTGCAGGGCTGGAGTTGATTAAGTGTCTGGGAGAACACCCAGACAGGGCCACACTGATATTGCAGGGTTGGGTTTTCTTCTCTTGCTCATTTCCCAGTTATTCTGACAACTCACACAAGCACCATTACACTGGTGAGGGAGCAGGGCAGCACTCTTGGTGGAAATTGGTCAGGAAGATGCTTTCTGCCCCAAATGTGTATGAAGTGTGTGCTTAAGGAGAGCTTTCCCAACAAACTGCTGCATAAGGGTTGAGTAACTCCATGGATTTGCTGATCAAGGCAGCTGATGAGCTGTGAATGAGTGTGGCAGCTCCCCAGGCACTTGATGTTTTTGAAAATGCACTTCTGGCCTCCTGACATCAGATGTCAGAGCCCAGTGTCCCTCAGTTTGTGTGGGGAGAGACTGGCTAAAGAAGCTGTGGGTGAGCAGATGGAAGGGCTCACTCAGAAACTGTCTTTTCATAGCATTTAAAAATAGTTTAGGTTGGATGGGTTCATAAATATCATCCAGGAACACCTTTCACTACCCCAGGTTGTTCCAAGTCCCATTCAACCTGCCCTTGGATGCTTTCAGCTTCTCTGGGCAACCTGTGCCAGGGCCTCATCACCCTCACTAGGGAGAACTTCTTCCTCATATCCATTCTAAATCTACCTTCTGTCAGTGTTTGGTGTCTCTAATTGGAGTTTTTTGAAGAGTGGTTTGAGTAATGTTTCCAAGGGCCCAATGATAAATTAAATTTTGCTTCTAGCAAATAGCTTATCCAAGCAACTCCAGCCAGTGCCATTTTACAGAGTGCTCTGCAGCATTAAGTGAAGCCCTTGCCTGAAAATGATTAATCCTGTAGGGTTTTCAAAAAGCTAGCAAATCCTCAGGTTGCTGGATTTAGAGAGGGGAGAAAAAAAAAAACAACCCAGAAAAAAACCAACCAAAGAAACATAAACACATTGGTCACTGCAGTATGACCTAGTTATTTTTTCATTTCTGACGAACTGCATTTGTGGGTGCTGGATGAACTCAATGTTCATCATGCTGAAATCATTTGCAGGCCCCCAAGGAATTAAGAACAGGCGTTAGGTAAAGAGGTAAATTAGATGAAAACCAATCCAGCCTCACTGTGGGATCATTCATGTGCATACAATGCAGAGTGTTCAAACACACGGTCTGGTGCTGTTAAGAGATTTGTTTTCCTTGTGTTTATCTCCCTATGCCAAGTGTAGGCTATTAAAGCTTGGATTTCCTGAGCCAATAGCAGGAATCATTTTTATTCTCAGTGACTCTGGATTAAAAGGATTGGCACGTGTGTTCTCTTGCACAGAGTGGACACACACTGGGTTCCAGGCACACCTCCTGCAAACTCTTTTTGTGGAGGCTTCATTACTATGCTGTTAATGCAGTCAAGGCACACAACTCTCAGGCTCTTAAGCACATTGCTGACCTCAAATGTGTGAATTTGTCCTTCAGTGTTCACTGTGTGGTGGTGCACATGATCTGTACCTGGTTGTGCCTTCAGAACTATTTTTGTTTTCATGTTTTTTGTTAAACTGGTCCATGATGGATGCAGTCTGTAGAACCTGCTTTGGGTGAGAGGGTCTGCCACAAAGACAAAATTACTGGTTAGCAGATTTTTGGGGTTAAACAGCAGCATTTAATGCAGTTACCTTATCAGACTCAGGTGTTATCAATAATATGGCATCAGTGATCCATTCTTGCACCCCTCCTCCTTGCATCCAGCACTTAATCTGTGCAACCAGGACAGAAACAAGCACCTGCAAGCTACTCCTGCCTGTGCAGCACCTGGGACCATATTCAGTGTGGTCAAGAACTACTTTTAAACCCAACATTGTTGTTGGTTTTATCTCCCTGTAGGTTCTCAGCATGGTGATCAATGCAGCTTACAAGCCAGGGAGTGTTTTACGAGAACTGCAGCTTGTGGAAGACCCTCAGTGGAATTTCCAGGAGGAAACACTTAAAGCAAAGTAAGTCTTCAATGTGAGTTCTTTTATTTGGGAGGTTTCAGAAAGGGAACTGACTAAAGGGAAAAAAAAAAAGAAAAAACATAAGTTTGATTTTTTTTCTATTGTGAGAGTTTTACTTTTCTAATTATCGTTTTGCTTCATTGAATTATTTGACTCATTCCATAGCAACTTCAGAAATGAAATATTCACCTGAACAGTTGAACAGTTCATTTCTATTGTCTTTCTCCAAGCAGCCATCCAGTTCTTGATGAAGTCAAGTCCTGAGTTTTATGATAAGCTGTTCTTATAAGCTTGTCTGTTACTGAATGAACTCAGTTCCTGGCTTTCTAAATGGAGGAGTATTGCTGCTTTTAAATTGGAGCCTGTCAGGCTAATGCAGGAAAAACTGGTGAGAATGAATGGCACCAAAAAAAGTTCAAAAAAATTAGCAGGGACACGTTTTTTTATCAGGAGTGTGATTAGGGCAGAGTAGTAGATCAGAGATTCAGGTCAAATTTCTAGAATATGGAAATATTTCTGCCTTTCTAGAATATATTATTCAATTCTGTTCTAAACAGCATCAAAGAGTACTGAATTCCTCCTTCCAGCATTAAAATCTACCTATTTATGTCTTCTTTATATAATGGGCACTATACTTGGGATTTATTTCAACAACCATTATCTGTGTGAAAGAGAGGAGTCTCACCTGAACTCTCTCCAGAGTGCTTCTGAAGAATAATTCTTCCCACTTGAAGATGGATGTCAACAAATATTTCTTTGAAGAAAGCTCTCTTTGTTGACTAATGGTCACCTTGACTTTTTAAGTACTGTAGTTAAATGCAGTGAATCTCACCCTTTGTACTGAACTCTGTAACTCCTTTTCAAAGAAAAGCAATTTTCTCTTGGTTATTTGATAAGAATAGCTGCCAAACACAGCACTATTGATGGCTACTGTATTTGATCTTTGCCCATGCAGATATTGCAGAGAGTTCATGCCTTCTCTGGTTTAGGGAGGGAGTTGAGAAAATTCTACTCTGCATATGCTTAAAATGCTTTCCTGAAGGAGGATTGCAAACTGAAATGAAAATCTACTAGGAGCATCCTATGTTTAATTTGCTTCTTTCACCCATGTGGAATGCCAGGCTTTTGTGTTTGTCAGTGGAGATGCTGT
The DNA here is from genome assembly GCA_013389925.1 of Aegithalos caudatus. Lineage (NCBI taxonomy): Eukaryota > Metazoa > Chordata > Aves > Passeriformes > Aegithalidae > Aegithalos > Aegithalos caudatus. The sequence goes on along the minus strand of WEIU01012668.1, from coordinate 349,154 downwards.
GAATGGAAGTCTAAAAGTCAACCTCAGGAATGTACATTTTCACTTAAAACCGGTCTTTGTCCATGACCTGGTTTGCCTTGATTCCAGGATTCCACATCTTGTGCTACAAATATCATATAATTCACTCCTACAGGTACTTAGCAGTTGTGAAATCAACTTGTAATGCCCTATATTACTTAGCATCCTCTCCTGCAAAGAATTGAGCTTACAGGCAGTTTTCTTATTAGCAATATCCTCAATAGGATTTTGTTGGGGTTTCCCATTTGAGTGTTGGGATCTGCCTTGTACAAAAGCAGAAATATCTATTCTTAAGGCTGCTGTAACCTGTATTCCTAATGGGAAAGAGCCTGGAAAATGTTTAACTGACCATCCATGATAGTATTTTATGTTGGCCCCCAGTCACAGTCCATGTACATGTTCCTGTGTGCTGGCTGCCCCATCAGGCATCGACCTCAGCTCTCCAGGGAGTCAGGCTCCATCTTTCAACTTGATTAAGGCACAGAGTGGATCATCACAGGCTCAGAGCCAGGACAGCAAGTTTTGAAGTGCCTCCTGAGAACAGCAATGGATTCTACTCCAGTGTGGCATTGCCCTCTAGATCCTGAGGAGATGAAGTTCCTGGGGCTGCACAGCATCTTGTTCCTGCAGCTCTGCAGCTTTGCAGCTTCTGCAGTTGGTCTCTTCACAGAGCAGTGCTTGGTGGCTGTGCCAGCTTGCCCGTGGGTAGTTTGAGTACTTTAAAGAGTGGATGGCAGAGGGTTGACGTGCCCCAAAGACTCTCTGGCTACCTTAGGACTTCCTTCTTTCTTCCTCCTTTAGTTTGCCTTGAGTTGCTCCATCCAGAAGTTTTAATTGCATTTGGTTCTTCAGGAGCAGAAAAGAAAACAGAGTCATGAAACCAGATACTGTGGAACATGCAAACAGCACTTCCACCAGATATGACAATACTCCAGAATCTCAGAGACCTGTAATGAGCAGCAGAGACCTGCAATGAGCAACTTCCAGCTCCAAAAGCTCTGGATGGTTGCTGTTGCTAAGGATGACAGCTCCAGAGCCAGCTGTGATGGGACACATCGTGTCACCACCTTCTTCCTGATGTGGACTGGCACCTCCTTGGATCTTGGCAGTGCTGTTTGTTTGCAGGGCCTGCAGTAGGGTAGAGCAAAGGGACTGGTGAAGAGAAGGCTGCTTTTCCCACTGTCCCAAATGCAAGGTTTTGCTCTGCCAGGAATGCATTATCTCAAGTCCTGGGGCAGACTGCATTTAGTTCACTCTGCTGTCATGAGTGACCACTGTGGAATCAATTATGCTCACCTTGCAAAGAAGAGAAAACAATTTAGGTTGTCCAGAGAGATGTGCTTGCAGTGTGTGATGGCAGCCATTTCCCATCAGCACTGCTGGCTCTGTGTGAGAAGAGTCAAACCTGATTTATTGGTGATGATGAGTTAGAAATGTCAGGCTTGATCCTCCTGAGCTCCCATGAGGGCCAGTTGAAGCTGTCAGCATTCAACCCTTACAGTTTTGATGCTCTTAAGTTCATTGCCTACATCATGATTTGCCTTCCCAGTTTTACATAAAATGCTTAAGGGATTTCATGCTTTTCAAGAGTTTTCGTTTCTAAGAGCTGATAATGGGGTTGTTTGGATGTACCTGTTTTTGCAGGACTTTGGACATAAACAAGAGCAGTGTCTGCAGAAAGTTATCTCCTGGGTCTTGTATGAAGCCCAGTTGATCAGAATAATAAAGATGAGTATTCCAGGACTCCTTCATTAAATGAAATTCTGAGACATGCTCAAATCCAGTAGCTGAACTTGAGGAATATTTACCCCTCTGCCAGACATCATTGCTTATTTATGAGGCTGCATTTCAAAGAAAGCCTTTTCACTGCAGTTGCTTCAGAAGACTGCCTTTAACTTGTGATAGGTGAGGCTGAGGTGTTTGAAATCTTCTTTGCCTCAGCCTTTGCTAGCAAGGATTGGCTCTCAGGCATCCCAGGGCCCTGATCCTCTTTGAGGGAGCAAAGTGTTACCCACAGTAGGTGGAAAAGAATCTGAGGACACTGGAAGCAAACTGGATGTGCACAAGTGCATGGAAGCAGTTGGGATGCAGCCAGCTCTGCCTGGGAGAACTGGCCAATGTCATTGCAAGGCCACTCACTGACGTGTTTGGAAGCTGATGAGGATGAGGGGAGAATTCTAATTTTTGGGAAAAGGCAATTATCAAACCCCTCCTTAGGAAGGGCAAGAAGGAGAATCCAAGTAAATACATGCTGTCAATTTAACTTTCCTGGAAAGGTTATTAGCCAGATCCTCTTGGAAGCCATTTCTGAGAACGTGCAGGACCAGTAGGGGACTGGCAAGAAGCAAAGGGTGAGTTGTGCCTGGTGTGATGTGATGAGGTAGCTGGTTTGGGGTTGAGGAAGAAACAGTGGAAATGAATTTGTGTTCATTTTGAACAAGGCTTTCCAAACCAGGATCAGTGGAATGACTTAAACCTCTTATTTCTGTAATCAGGAGACTTAATGAGACAAGGTCTTGCAACCAGAGCATTCCAGTGCCCTTTCTGAATCCTGTGTTCAAGAGTACAAAATGCCACTGGATGATAAAATAGCTTTGAAGGAAGTTAACTCCTTAGGTTTGGCAGTCTTTAAGGCAGAGAGACGAAATAGAAATTTCTTGCAAAGAATAGAAAGGAGTTTTCAGTCCCCCAAAAGGAAATTGAGACTTTTATCTACTGAGTTGTTCAAATTAATCTCAAGAACTGTCAGAAAGCCTTAGAATGGGACTTTTGAAAATGAGGTTCTCAATGTTCTTTCTGTTTGAAGTTTTCCAGCACAAGACTTTCTGTGTCATCACACAGCAGTCCCTAACTGGGGCTTCTAGAAGGCACTATGTTCTCCTGAACCTCTAATCTATTTTAGGGAACTTCAACAGAAGAATTGTATTGCAAAGTGCTGTTCATTTAATATTTTTGCTCATGGATCAGCAAGTGTATTTTTCATGGAAATAGTTCCAGCCTTAAGGTTTTCTCCGAGTTTGGGACCTGAGGGCAGAGAAGGGGGAAGAGAAAACAAAGATTCCTTTGGTTTTAGCTGAAAAATCTTTTTTAAAGAAAGAACAGCAGTTTCTAAGAAAACAAAATATTATCCTTAACACGGCAATTTTCCAAGTCTCCAGTGCTGCCATGCTGTGCATGCAGATACTTGCTGCTTGCAAGTGATTGAGAAGATAGGAGCCCTGCTATAAAAACATAAACAGCAGCTTCAGCAGTTGGTAACTTTTTGAGAGATGCCAATGGTTTTCTGACAAAGGAGCTCCTTCCACATGGCTGTCCTAAAAACAGCTCAGATTACATTTGGTGGTGCCTGTGTTAAAAATCTTTAGTGTGTGAGGAATATGGAAAATATTAGTAGAACCTGTTTTATAGTTGAAAGAGGTGCTGCCAAGACCAAAATGATGTAAAAAATATTGCTGTGGCCAACACCTTGGGTTATTGAGACTGATTGCTGCAGTCATGGAGATCTCCATTTTGCCATCCTCTCTGTTAATTAAAATGTGTGTTGCATTCAAAGCAGACTATGAAATCAGTCAGTTGTTCATTTTCCTAGTTTCATCTTTTCCTTTCAGCAGGCACTGTAATACAATGGGTCCTTCCTGGGCAGCCAAACACAATAGGAAGCACACAGTTAGAAAAAGTCAGCCATCCTTGAATAATACCCATCAGGCAGCTTTCTTAGCTTATAAGAAAGAAGATCAAGAAGCAATTTGATTAGAGTGCTTTTACAGGGAAACAAAACCAGATGCAAGCTTTTCATCCTAGTGGTGAAAGTCAGAACAAGGACAAATAAATGTGAGTTAAATTCAGATGCATCTAGACATAAAATGAGGTATAGGCACATGAGGTGTAGGTACAGGTGCTTCCTGTGCCATGATTCTTCCAGTGTGGAGACCCTTGAGGCTGCTGCTTGTCTGGAAGTGCTGGCTTAGTTCAAGCAGAGTTATTTGGGTCTAGGTGAAAGCAGCACAGTGAAATCCTGCAGCCTGTCACAGACTCATTGACCCAACGTTCCAGGCTGTCATTAAACTTTAATGGCTCCTGGAGAAGTAGTAAGTGCAGGAGTCTTTTCAAACAGATTGAAAAGAAATATAAAACTTTTATAAGTAGATGTATTTAAATGCCTGTGGCATTTGGTGGGTTTGATATTAGGGATTGCCAAACCCTCCTCAGCCAGCCTGCCTCTGCAGCTGTTTCATAGGGAAGTTGGGATCATAACAGTGCACTGTACCTGAAAGGAAAACTTTCCTCTCTTTTACATCATCTGTCCAGGTCTTTCAGGGTGTGAAAAGTTGGCTCATTGAGTCATTCATGCATTCAAGTGAATGAATCCAGGATTGTCTTGGCACCAAATGGGCTATCAGAGCCTGGCACCTTTCAGGACTGCTCATTCACATTTTATGCTGAGGTGATAATTTGGATTGCAACCTGAGGATGCTTGGACTGGGCTGTTCTCAGACCCAAGTTTCATTTGCTTTCCCCATTATAACACTTCATGTGCCACAATTTCAAACCCTTTTCCCACACCCTTTTGTTTCAGAAAGAGCTGCCTGAATGTTTTAACTCTCTGGTCACATCTTTATTTCACCACCTCCTTCTCCTCTCCCATATCTATCAGCAGCTGCTAGGAAACTGCGGATCTTAATTCACTGACAAATGCCTTGTTTCATTTTTTCCTGGTGACTGTATCTTTGTCTTTCCTTGCCTCCCATCCAGTAATCTTCCTTCCACTGTTGTTCCCCCTTTCTCTTTTATTGTGTGTTACTTTTCCCTCCTCTGAGCACATTTGTAATTCCACCGGGCTCTGGCGTGGTTGTCTCTCGTGTTGCATTCCTCAGGATGCGTAAGAGATGTTTTAAAAACCTTATCTCACTGTTTACAACAACTTGCTGCTGCTGCTTAATAAATTACGGGGATAATTGGTTTTCCAGGGTTCACATCTACAATGTAGTACAGCAGGGATGTAACTGTATCTTTTGCAGCCATTTATCACTCAGAAACAGTTCTTATGAAACACTGAAATAAATGTTTTAGTGGCGTAGCAAATTTAAGACAAACCTTTTATTCCAGGTTTCTGCTCCAGGCATTCCCTGTAGGAATCAGTTTTTAGGGCCTGTTGCTGCAGCTCTGTTAAATAACTCCAGAGATTCCTGATGAGTTCCTCAGGTTTTGTAGTGCCCACATCTCAGAGTGGTGAAGTCATCTGGTCCTGGGGTAGCAGAGATTGTTGTTTCACCCAGATATTTCTTCACATTGAGTGTGTCCTGATAGCCACAGCTGGCACCACGAGTCTTGGGGGTTGTTGGGAGCTGGAACATGAATGGGAGCAGAAAAGATGGAACTGGAGAAAGCCAAAAGTGCACTGGGGTTTCAGAAAGTTCAGTCTAAACACAGGGTGGTGACCAGAAAGCTCTGCAAGGTGTAGAAGCATCTGATCATGGGTCAGTATATGAAGAGAGACTGCATCCCTCTCCCAAAAAATTTGCATCCATTCACAATAAGGGCTTGCGGTCCTGTGTAGTATCCTCACCAAGCCTACTGAGATTTTTTTCCTTCTCTTGCCATATATACAGATATATCCAGTGTGCTGCCCACAAATTCCTTCCCAAATTATGTCCACACCTTCAATTTATTTCACCCTTTCCCTCCTCAAGTCCATCTGAAATGGAGCCCCTAAAAATGTAGACCGGTTCCTCCTGCATTCTCAAGAGAGACTCTCTCCCAGAAATCCCTGGGGAGGATCTCTCCCTGGCAGAGGGGAATCTGGCCTGTAGCACCACAGGATTTTGCTGGCTGGGTGACGTGGGGTGCTGTGCTCCTCCCTAGGTACAGGGGGAAGACGTACAGGGCGACCGTGAAGATCGTGCGGACGTCAGACCAGGTGGCAGATTTCTGCAGGAGGGTCTGTGCCAAGCTCGAGTGCTGCCCCAACCTCTTCAGCCCTGTGCTGGTGGCTGAAGTATGCCCAGAAAACTGCTCCATCCACACCAAAACCAAGTACAGTGAGTATTGGAAGAATCCCTCTTGCTGCTGGCTGGCAACCAGAGAAGTGGGAGATGGTGTGTGGTGAGGAACAGGAGTTGTGTGATACATTAATCCTGGTGAGGGTTCATCTCATCTTAGAGCAGTTGTTTAATCCTGAGGCCATCACAGGTTCCCTTAGAATCCTGTACCAGAAAACTGTCCCTCTCACTCTGTCCAAATACATCTGTTTGAACATCATCATTTTTTGGACATCTTAGCTTTTCTTTGTATCTAAAGTTAACACAAGGAGCACCTAAAAGGAGCTGCAGTGGGAAGCTGAGATTTTAACTTGCCACATCTGAGACAGCTTTCTTAGGTGAGATGGATCCTCCTGGTAAAGAGTTTCTGGCATACACACCATCACAGACCAGTAGCACAGTGCTGAGGTGCTGGAAGGTTTGGGAACACTGACTCTCTACTCAGAGGATTTAATATTTAAACATGACCCTGCTTGTTCAAGGAAGGCTGTTGTTAGTGTTCAGTGTTTTTTGTTGTCAATATACTGGTATTATTGGCTCTTGAACAGGTCAGAAAAGTGGAAGTGAGTGTTGTCCTTCTTCCACAAAGGTTGCAAAAAGCAGTATAGTTGATCAACAGCAATTCTCTTGAGTTTGGTGCCAAAGTAGAAGGAGGAGTATGCTCAGGGATACTGAGATCACTGGGGATGTGTTTCTGTAGGAGTCTACACCTGAGCTGGAGTCCTGGCTTCCACTGGTAGCAAATGGAGAGGTGGAGGGGGGCAGCTGGGGGAGGTCTGACTGAGCTTGTCCCTTCTCAAAGTTGATGGTTTATGTGACTGGATGCCCTTTTCCTCAAAACTCCATTGAGTTGCTGAAAGGCTCAGTTCAGTTATGAACTTTGGCATGGGTGCCAAGAGCCATTTTAGCTGTCCTGGGATACCCTTGCTCGTCAAGGACAGTGTCTTTCATCCCCAGAGTGTGTCAAAAGGCACTTTAATATAAACATTTAATGAGAGGTCAGAGGACTCTCACATCCTTGATTTCAACCTGGGCCACAAAATAGTTGAAAGTAATAAAAACTCACTCCTCTGTATGTGATTGAGGATAGCTGGCCCTCTCCCCTCTCTGCTGAAAACTTCAGCAAGTGGAAGGGTGTCTGAGACTGTTACCTCACACAGAGCTGCACTGGATCAAATCTGGAACTTGTTGGCTTCTTTCCCTCCAAATCGCTGCTCAGCTCTGCCTAAACACATTGTTAAATTCTGAAGTCTTCATCAGTAAACTTGGATACATAAGAGCTGTAACACTCTGTGCTAGTCCAACATGACCTATTTATGCTGTACATTTTTTTTTTCCAAATCAGTGTATTTTAAAGTTTAAATTGCACTTAGAGTACAGTCCTGAACCTGTAGCAAGGAGCCAGCCAAGGTTCCTTTCTTTGGGTGTTTAAAGTTTTTAATGGGCATTGTGCTTCATTTCTCCAGCTTACTATTATGGGAAGAGGAAAAAAATAATCAAGCCACCAATTGGGGAAAATAACAACATGAAAAGTGGCCATGTCAAGCCAGCCAGACGCAGGAAGAGACGGAAATCCATCTTTGTGCAGAAGAAAAGGAGATCATCAGCCGTGGATTCGAATGCTGCAGGCTCTGCTGAGGTTTGTGTCGCAGTGGGATAAATCATCAAAAACACCTTGGTATCTTCTTCTTGTCCCCCATTCTGCATTTTCCTTTGTGGGGCTTCTCAGCACACCTGAACATTTTCAGTTTGTATTTTGGATGCTTCCTTGCTGCTCTGTTCTTCTAAGGTCAGACAGGTTTCATTGGGGCACTTTGGGGATTTTTACCTTGTCCATTTCAGAGGTAGCAACAGATTTTTATGCTGCCACCTTCCCAATGTTCACTGGCTGACATAATAATACCTAATAATAATACCTAACAATACCATAATAATACCTAATAATACCTCTTTATTTTATTTCCTTCCTTAAAAGCAGGCAGATGAGCCTGTTGGATGCTTTGCACAGCATTTACCAGAGTGGAGGAGCTCTGTGATCCATGTCTTAAGATCTCCAAGTATTATAATAAATAGTAACAGCTCACAGCCATTGTGGTTTCAAGGAATTGTTTTTTATTAACTATTCCTGGTATTTTTGGCTCACATCATCAAGCCTTAGCATACAAGCAAATGGATTGTGTCCCAAATACGTGGAATTTCAGGGCTCAGTCTTTCCAGTGTGCTGTATGATTCAACAGGGTCTGAGCCTCAGCAAAGATTCATGTCCAAATTAAACCTGGAATAGACTTAGTTCAGTGTGGGCTGTTTTTCTGGGGGTTTTTCCCATGGTGGCAATAACAGAGGTCATGTGTGGTTCCACTTTCTTATCTGAGTGCCAGTGATTGCTGCTTTGTGCAATGTGAAATAAAATTGGTTTACTTAAATTCCCTCTACTTCAGCTAGAGTAGGTTATTTTACTCAGCTTTCAGTTGATTGCCTGCATCTTCATGGCTTGGTCCTCATTTAGGTGTAGTTCTGCTTCATTTCCTTACATTATACCTGCTTCAAAGGAACTTAAAACTTATGTTAAGCCTAAATCAACCATTAGCCAAGTTTCAACATTTCAGCCAATACATTTTTGTCTGAATTGCTCTTTCACTCAAGACCTGGGCATATGGCCTTGGGTGCTTGCTCACACTTGGATCAGAGATAAGCTGTCAAAGACATTTGGGCAATTATATGTATATAAAGTTCAAAATGCACAGTTCCCATCAGTTGGTGAGTGCTGGTAAGGCCTGTGTGACAGAAATAACGAGAATCTGGTATAATACTTCAAATGGAACTTCAGGCTTCACCTCCAGCAGTTCAGTGTTGGGCTGAAAGCAGGGAAATCTGGCTGAAATCCTCTGTCCTGAGTTGTGCAGAAACGTCACTAAAAGAGTGCTATCTTGAACATCTAGACATTTTCAAAAGGCACCAAAATTTCCCTTTTTTCAGGACTAATAACAGCCAAACCAATCTGAAGCAATGTGAAAGTTTAAAGTCAAGCCTGTTTCTGATTTTATTTCATCTCAGTCGACCTGAATTTCATTTTATCCTCTTATTATTTTCCATTTGTTTTGAGATACCAACCCAAGAGAGGAACATTTCATGCCAGATGAGTTATTGCTGTTGACCTTTAGTTGGGGGGAGAAAAAGAATTTCCTGCCACATACTTTTTTTTTGTTCTGTGTTTTGTAACAAACCTAAATCAAGGGCTAATTCAATTAGTGCTGTAATGAAAACGAGGTGATTTGGTGTCTTGTTTTGGAAAAGACAGGTGTCTGCCAGGGAAAGCTGGAGCTTCCCTTGGAATGGAGAATGTAAACCCCCTCTCTCTGAATTATAATAATTTTGAAATTAGGGGGCTTTCAGGCAAAGATATGGGAATAGGAATAACAGTTCTTTACTAGGAATATTAAAAATAAAAATGTAGTAGTACCAAAAAAAAGCAAACAAACAGACAAAAAAAGACTGACAGAGTTAGAACATGACCTGACACCCTGTTGGTCAGGGTGTTGGGAGCAGTCCAGTTATGTCCTCCTGGAGTGACAGATGTGGTTCTGTTGGAGCAGAGAGGATCCTGTAGAAGGGTGTAGTTTTCCTCTGAAGTCCAGTAGTGGTGAAATGTGTCCATTCTTCTTCTGGGAATCCAGTGCAAACAGGCTGTGCTGCTGTTGTGAATCTCAGGTTTTATGCAGGTAGGAATGCTGGGCTCCTCCCCCTGGGTGCAGCATCTCCCAATGGGATGATGGAATTGTATCAGCCATGCAGTGAGCCTCAGTGGCCCATTAGCAGCAGATACCCCCTGGAGGGAGAATGGGTCCTGGAAGAGATAAGGACACTGCCCCAGCTGCTTTAACAGCTGCCCATTAACAGAAGACAGCTGCCCCCTCCCCTGGAGTTACGAGGAATGGCTTAAACAAGAGATAAATAAAACACCTCCCCAGCCGGTTTCAACAGATGGTATCAAACACAGNGGCGGAGCCGCAGGGCCCAGCCCCACCCCGGTGCCGAGGCTGAGAAGGGCACGGCCAAGGAGGTCAGTGTGGGACATTTCCCAGCGGAGTTCCTCCTGGATTAACCCTCGGGGCCTGTAGTGATGCACTTCCCAATCTTGGGTAGGGNTCCCCAGCCGGTTTCAACAGATGGTATCAAACACAGATTTCTGATTACATCTTGCATTGCAGCCCAGAATATTCAGTTAAAATAAATATCACCCTGCACCAGCACGGCTGTGGGAACGCAGTGTGACCCCGTCCCTTTGTCTTTGCTGCCGTTTGTCCGTGCAGGAGAGCGAGGACGAGGAGCCGGACGCCGTGGAGGACGAGACGGGCAGCGAGGAGACGAGCTCGGAGCTGCGCGATGACCAGACGGACACGTCCTCGGCGGAGCTGCCCTCGGCCAGGCCGCGGCGGGCGGTCACCCTGCGGAGCAGCG
>WEIU01012668.1:260996-338440 GCA_013389925.1 Aegithalos caudatus | reverse complement strand
GCATTCTCTAGGTGTTGTACTGTGCACGGTTTATATCTTTTGTTTCTGTATTATTTTCTTTCATTTATTAAACCCTTTTGAGTTACAAGACACTCTAGACCATGCTGTGTCTCGCTTAATTTTTATAGCCATAAACCTGAACAGGCTGGACCCTGCAGATCTTATGGTAAGAAGCACCATAGGTGCCAAACCTTGTTGGTCTGAGGAGGGCATCCCTGCCCTGCTTCTTCACAGGAAACCTTTATTTGTTATATCAGGGAGCTGGGCTTGTTTAGCCTGGAGAAGACTCAGAGGTGACCTAATCACTCTCTCTGACTTCCTGAAAGGTGGCTGTAGTCAGGTGGAGTTGGTCTCTTTCTCCAGGCAGCAACTGATGGAATGAGAGGACACAGTCTTAAGCTGCACCAAAGGAAATACAGGCTGGATATTGGGAAAACGTTCTGGTGGTTCTTACCATAAAATCTGTAGGGTCCAGCCTGCTCAGATTAGTGGCTATAAATAATAGCAAGACACAGCATGGTCTAGAGTGTCTTGTAAATCAAAAGGGTTTAATAAATGAGAGAAAATAATACAGAAACAAAATATATAAACTGTGCACACTTACAACATCTAGAGAAAGCCATTGGTTCTGTTGTTCTGTCCCTTTTTCTACCCAATGTTTAAGGATGGTTCTATTTGAAAACTTCCAATAGGAAACCTTACAGGGTTTGACAGTGGAAAAGTCCAGCAGGTGTTCCTCTCTTGGCACTCAGCCCGTTACAGAGGGACATGTACAGAACCTTCCAGATAAATTCCCTAATAAGTCAAGGAGTAAACTGAAACTTCTTCCTTATACAGAAACACCTACCCAAGTATGGGAAGTGTATTACTACAAAACATTTCTTACAGAAAGGGTAATAAAGTATTGAAATGGTCTACCTGAGGAGGTGGTGGAGCCAGCATCTCTGGATGTGTTTAAGAAAAGACTAAATGTGGCACTTGGTGCCATGGTTTAGTTGAGGTTAGGGTTGGGTTGGACTTAGTGATCCTGGGGGGTCTCTTCCAACCTGATGATCCTGTGATTTTTTTCCTCACAGGAAATTAAGCAAGAAGAGGAAGAGAAGCTGGTCCTGGACAGTAACCCACTGGAGTGGACTGTGACTGATGTCGTGAGGTTTATTAAACTCACCGACTGTGCCCCCCTTGCCAAAATATTTCAGGAGCAGGTAGAAGTCCTTTTGTCACTTGTGCCTTTGTGTCTGTGGTGCCTGTTTGTGTTACAGCACATCCCACCTTGCTGGCTGGGCCTGGGGATTTGGTAAAGAGATCATGACCAGACTTCAGGTCCATCAGTCCAGGTTATAACATCTATTTTGGCAAGGCGTGAAAACCCTTAGAAATTTGAGTCAGAGCCTTGCCAGATCCTTAGAGAGTCCAGAAACTCAGTAGCCTTGTGAAAAACCCTTGTGGAAAGCAGGAGGTTTAGTCCTTTCATGCCAAGGTCCATGGTGCCATACTGATGTCCCATAGGTAGGAACCTCAGTGTAAAAACAGGTAATGGTTACCTGGTACATACCAGGCCTTCTCCTGGCCACATGGGTTCCATCCTGTTCTAAATTACTGTCCTGGGAAGCAGAAAAGTGCTGCTTGAAGCCCAAACTGGCACCTGAATTTTGCCATTAACACCTAGATGTCCCAAGTGTGTAGGCCCTTGATTCCTAACTGCATTCCTCTGCCAGTCAGGCCTTGGATGACCTGAATTTAGGAGATGCCAGTCTTCTCCCCATTAAGCAGATAAGTTTGCAGGAGCAGAAGCCAGTATTCTTCATCTCAAGCCAGTGTGAGTGTATAAAATTTACTTGGAAAGAGCCATTCCTTGGCTAATGAGTACCAGCCACTGCTGAGGGTAAAGGGCAGCACTAACGAGCTGTAGTTAGGAAGAAGCAAGTGTGGTTAATTAGTCAGTGGTGTGGCCAGCTGCTCATTGAACTGTCTCTGATTCTTCACTGTGGATGACTCCAGGGCTGGGAGAAGGTGGAGGGTGAATTTAGAGCAAGTGAAACTCTCCAGAGCAGGGTGCTGCAGTTGCTGTGTCACAGCGAGCTCCAACCATTTGTTAACCAGCCTGGAACAATGCCAGGTCTTGGAAGCCAACCCTGTCTCTCCTTTGCCAGAGAGTTTTATAGGGGCTGGAATCAAACACAGATTACTGGAACTTTTCCTTGTGAAACCGTGGTGCAATGGTCTCGTGCCATCAGCATTCAGTGGAGGATGGACCTGAGCTGTGGACAGTCCTTAACAAAGCAGCACTTCAGGTGTCTAAATCTTCCTTGTGTTCAATGCTGCCTAATCAGAGCTGCCCTGGGGAGTTTATGTTGGCTGTGAGTTGTTCTACCTAGACTCTGATCCTCCCTAAAGGGTGAAATGTAGTTTTGTGTCCTGATTATCTCAGAAGAATAATAAGAATAAAGTCTTATTCTTTAATAAGAATAAGAGAGCTTGAGCTCTTAATATTAAGAAGAGGATCGTAAAGCCAACAGGAGTTCCCAATAAAATTGCTCATCCTGGGTACTGGTTCATGGAGTTTGGTGCTTAGTTATGCTTGAGGGGAAGACAAGACCTGCAGAGGTCCTTTCCAGCCTGCACCATTCTGGGATTGTGGGACATTAGAGGTTGCAAGGGCTTTGGGTGACACCTCTCTTGGTTGTTCAGCAGTGGAACAAGTCAGGTCCTGGGTGCACCAGGGTACAGGGCATGGAGCAAGTCAGATATAAACCTGTGCTAAGCAAATTGCGGGTCAGAGGAGGTGGGTAAAGGGTCTGACTTGGCAGTGGGACCAGCATCAGTTTCTCCGTTCAGCTCCCTCCTGTGTCTTCTGGTGTCTCTCTGCAGCCTGCCCCTTATTTCAGTTCCTCAGGCATGAAATGGGACTGATCAGATCTCTGTGGACTCTGCAGAGAATTTTTTTAGGAATTCTTCATTTCAGCAGCTGCGAGGCTTTTCCCAAGCTGGGGATTTAGGTGAGAACCTCTGAAGATACACTAGATAACTTCTGAAAAACCATGTTGTATCTCAGGGAAGGGAGATAGGCAGTATCAAAGTGGGAGAAAAAAGCAGAGGATAAAAGAACTTAATTTTTAGGGAAAACTGCTCTTCTTGTTTCTCCAAACTTGCTTATGCATTTTTTCCCTCCAGATTCCACAAACAAAACCATTTTCCCTGTGTTTCTTTCCCCAGGACATCGATGGCCAGGCCCTCCTGTTGCTGACACTGCCCACGGTGCAGGAGTGCATGGAGCTGAAGCTGGGTCCAGCCATCAAACTGTGCCACCAAATCGAGCGAGTAAAAGTTGCTTTCTATGCACAATATGCCAACTGACTGCACTCCTCCATTCCTTCCTGTCCCCCTCCTTGTTTCCTGTCTTTTTTTACCACTTCAGCTTGTTCAAGGGGTTTTCTTCCCCCATATCCTTTTTTCTTTTCTGAGAACAAGTGGAATTGGAAGCACTGCGAATTTATCCCTAGGGGGAAGGAAAACAAACACAAAAAGAAACGAGCTACAAATGGAACTAACTTTTCTGTACTTGTAAAGCACATGGAAAGACTGCTGGCATCTGTCCTCATGAGCCTCTCCAGCCCATTGCCCAGAGGTGCAAGACCAGCATGGATCAGGTGGTTTGTCACCAAACCAAACCCACCAGTGGCAGACACATTCCCAAGGAGAAGGGTCAGGCTTTTCCAGGTGATTGTGGTTTATCTAGGACAATTTCTGGACATGAACATTTCTTTCAGACAACTCTGACACTCTTCTTTCATATTGAAATGCAAGTCATCATTTATAGCATTACCTGGGGTTTAACTGCAAGTTTGATCTTGGTGATCAGTGGGTTTGTTTTTTTTATCTCCTGCCTCTGGTTATACAAAAGGAAAAAGTGTTACACCAGGCATATAATGGTTATTTCTGACTGAATTTTGGAAGGGGACTCAACCCATGGTCTCTGTGACACCAGACAAAGTTGCAGTGGACTGACAGGGGTGACACAAGACCTGGTGGGGCAGCAGCACTTCCTCAGCCATGCTGGCTCTGCACAATCAGATTAATATCTCTGTGATGGGATCTGTACAATGCTCCATTCTTGTACAGGAACATGAAGGCTTTCATAGTCAAAATCTTAACTCTTAAATCCAAGTCAGTTTAAAGACCTGTCTTTGAGCCATATGGTGGCAGCAGACTGGGATCAGGGACTCCTGCTGACCCCTGTGCTCATAAGAACCTACTGACCAGCACCAGGCTGCAGCTGCTGCATTCGCCTTCATTGGTTTCCTTCTTAAATCCTTTGGAGAAGAAGGGGAACCTTCAGTTATAAATACTGTGGAATACATCCAGATCTTGCCCAGGGGGTGTTTCAGGCAAGAAGCATTGAATCTGCCATGCATCACTTGGGAATTCCTAGCTTGTTTTTCAGCAAGTTTCCTGATTTGTCACTGAGGAGTGGGACAGGTGTGACTGCTGCAGGCTGGACCAGATGCTGAGACTTCATCAGAAATGTTCTTACATGGGAGATGAGCAGGACTGGATCTGTTCTCAGCTGTTGGTTTGTTCTGAAGATCTTGTTCAAGTTTTAATCAGTTCACAGCAGTATTAGTTGTCTCTGCATTAAATGGGGTTTTGTTCTTCAGAAATCCAGGAATAGGGTTCTGTAGTGGGGCAGATACTTAAAAACTGGGGTTTAGACTGGATTTCCTACTGATAGTAGCAGTGAAATGAGTCAGTGCAACTGATTTAATAACTACTTTGGATCCCTCTCAGGGTCCCTTGAAAGTGTTGCTCAGTGTTTGGCTGCTGAAGACAGAAGGATTGCACCCAGCAAAGTGAGAGGACAGCTGAGAAAATCAGGGAGGCTGCTTCTCCCAGCTCCTCCTCACTTCAGCCCAGTCCTGGTGTTACATCTGTCAGCAGGAGACAGCTCCTGGGAGGATCCTGTCAGGAGAATTGGCACATGAGGACATTCCAAGGAAGGAAGAAAGGCTGTTTGCTAAACAGCACCCCAGCACTGATCCTTTACTCGTCAAATCCAGCTGCTGCTGCTGCTCTGATGTTCTTGGTGTTTCTGGCCTCTGGGATTTGTCAGAGATGTTTAATACCTTCTGGGACACACTGCAAAAATGTCATTTTTTGTCTCCATCAGCCTTGTAACTGTAGATATTCCTATGGCAGCTAATTGCTCGTGGAGGCATGACTGGGGAGCAGACACACACAGACTCTGAGAGCAACCAGCTCTTGTGCCAGCCAGTCAGGGAATGGGTGAAGCATTGAGCCAGGAACATGGGAATCTTTACTGGCTGTTCAGGGAAGTTAAATCGTATTCAAAACTCAAACTATTAAACAGCAACAAAAAAGTTTTAATTTTATCTTGCACCGGCTCTTTTATTTCCACAGGTTTCTCTCTCCTGGCTATTTGTCTTTCTCATTATTGTTCTTCAGTGTTGCCTCATTTATCACTTTCTGTCCTCTCAGAGAAGTTGATAACCTGAAATCTTTATGCTAAAATTATCTTGAGTGGTATATGCTTTACTATTCCTTTTCAGTCTGCAGGTTGGGAAGATGTATGGGATTGAGGTACTGTTGTCTGTTGCATTGATTGCTTTCCAGAAAAGCTGGAACTGAACTTCTTGGGCCATTTCTTAAACAAGTGGAGAATGGGTGGTGTGGAGTTTAACTGGACAATATGCTCAGATTGAGCAGAGATCAGAGGGAATTAATTACTCTTGCCCGGACTTAATTTCAATTTTGGAACATCAGTAAAGCTTTGGAGTAATGTGTTTCAAAGGAGATGATGGAAATCCAATCTTCCTAGAGAAAAATACCACTTTACTTCACAATGCAGAAGTGTAAGCCACTGTAAGTTTGTGGGATTTTTTTGTTCCAGACCTGCCTGATTCTAAGTTAAATTGAAACATCAGAGCTGCTGCAGTTTCACAGATGCACTAATGACAGTGGTGAAGCCACATCTCCCCTCCCTGTTCTGAATTTGGCATCCAGGCCTGAAGTTGGTTGTGTTATCAGCTGCCAATGGCCACTGCTGTGAAGTGCTGAACTCAGGATGATCCAAGGCCATTGCCTAGGGCTGGGGAGCAGCCCTGCTGTTGTTTCTGGGCTGTTGGATGCTGACCCTCAGCACACTGACACCACTTTGCTCCCACAGCAAGGCTGTGCAGGTGTTACTGGACTCTCTTCGGGCACAGGACCAAGGATGGGTGGTTTTGGAATAAAAATTGGGGGCTGAAGAGTGTATGGTGCCTGCTCATCTTCATCTGCACTGGCACCTTTGGAGCTTGCACTCAGGCTGAACAGATCCATGGGCAGGTCCCTGCTCTCTTCACAACCCTCAGCTTGACAGAATCAGCCAGTTCCCACTTTTCAGGCCCAAAGCCTGAAAATCCATCTCTGAAATTGGATTAAATCATTTACTTAAGGAATGTCCATGATTCCCTCGTTGGTTGTCCTGCCTTCCTCCTACTGTCGTGGATGCTCTTCAAGAAAAGTGATGTTTGGTTTCAGGGCTCTTCCTCCTCTTTCAGCTCACAAACACAGCTGCCAGGATGAACAAACCCTGGCTTTTCCTACCTCTCAGAGGCATGAAGGCTTCTCAGCTCTGGGGAGGATTTCAGGGTTTCCAGCTCTTTTGTGTTATCCATATTCCGTAACCCCTGATAGTTTGGTCCTGCAGAGTACAGAAACCTAAAAATGCTGTGTGCCCTCAGAAAACACCAAAATCCAGGCACACCCTGCCCTTAATGAAGCATTCAGTAGATGCATGTCCTAGCTGAGGTGGCCTGACCCACCCTAACATTTGGATGCCTGCTGGGATTTAAAACGTTTCTCAGTGGAACACCTAAACTCCTTTATTTTACTCTGGGCAAACAGCTAACTTGCCTTAAACTGGAAAATCACCATTCCTTGGCTTTAACTTCCAGCCTGTTGCAGTCCCAGTTGTATGGTGTCCTCATCTCAGCCTTCTGAAATGCAAACCAGGCAATGTTGGGCTGCCATAATCAGCATTTATTCACCTTGAAGCCTGCCTTGGGTCTTTTCAGGGCACAGGATGGAATTTGGCAGAGCTGCTGTGCCATCTCAGTGTTTCAGAAGCTCGGTACAATCAGGGCACTTCAAATACTTTGTGCTTTTCTGATGCAGTGCATCTGGAAAATGATGAACTCAGAGTGTTCCTCTCGTTTCCAAATTCAAGTGCCAAAGGAGAACAACATGCTGCAACTGAACACCATTAAATCCAGCTTTATTATGGGTGGATAAATGCAGTCCCAAGGGCTCCATTTTGGTGCTAAGATATGTCACTCTGTATTCTCCATTTCTTGGGATTGCAAAGCTGATTCCTTACTCCAGGAAATATTTTCTGTAATCTGCAACATCTTGAACATTAGGATTTTTTTTTTTTTCTTGTGACTGTACACTTTTTAACTTGGATACATTCAACAAATATTCCTTCACCCACAACCCTGGGTGTTTTGGAGATGTTTTATACAGTATATTTATGTAAAAATTCTTTCAAAATGTGGATGCATGTATATTTTCCCCTCAGTAATATTCTTTGTCACGTCAGCTGACACAGAACTAAAGGAATCTGTTAACTCAGGATTTGATCCAGAAATAACTGAGGCTAGTGGTAGGGCCCTCATAGATGTGTGGGCTATGGGACCAATTCTTCACCAATTTCTCTCACATAGAAGTCAAAGTCTGCACTTAATTAACAGAAAATTTAAATGCCTCCTTCTCCTAGCAGGCAGAAATGCAGCTGCAGTCTGCCAGACTTCACAAGAGAGGGCTTGTGTCCTTAGGTGCTCATGAACTCCCAATAAAGGAACAGAAGCCTTTAATGGTCTCATTTATTCTTTGGTACAATACTCCAGCAAGAAGTGTAAATGGTGTTAATGGCCACATATAGAATATGAGCCAGTCATCAAAGATGAGAATTTTATAGCCCAGCAGTGCTTTAAATGTCAGCTGTCCTGCAGAAAATGAATGATTTTGCAGTGATTTGGTGCCATGCATGGGAATTCTCTTGCAGAAGACTCATGGACTGCACAAACCTGGGTCATAGTTACAAATACTTGTGGCCTTTCTATTTTTTTTTTTTTAAATTTTTTTTTTTTTTTTAGTGTATTGTGTTCATTTTTGCAGTGAAAAAGGTAAGTCTTGATCACTGCCAAGGATGTGGGAGAAGGGAGAGAGGGCTTCAAGAGGAGAGAGCCTGGAGTTCTGGGCTTGAGTTGTCTTTGTGGAGAGGGACCTCTCAGAACAGAAGCTGTGGGCATCACTCCTGAAAGCTTTTCTTTTTCACAGCAGAGTTGGTTTTTGAGTCCCAGCAGGGGCCAGGTGAGAGGAGGGAAAGGAGCTGGCAGTAGGCTCAGAGCCACAGTGCTGAAAGGTTCTAATTTTGTTTTCCCAGTGGAGATAGAGAAATCTGGCTCACAGATATCTCTAGGCTCCTTGGCTGGATAGGAGGGAGAATCAGTCTTTCCTCATTGTATCCAACTCCTGTGTGTCTTCTGGGATTTGAGGGCTGAAGACTCTGCTCTTGCACCTTCCAGACCTCCATAGGAAATACCAGGCTAAAACTTTAGCTCTCTCCCACAGGAAAAGGTAACACTGCCCTGAGTTGAGGTTGTGGATGTACAAAACACTGCTCTGTGTTGTGATGTGACAGGATGAAAATGCTCATTCCCAGGGCATCCCCTCCTGCTTCTTGTTGCTCCAGCCTCACTGGAGATTATGGACATAAAAGTGTCTGTAATTTATAGATTGTAAATGTGTGCATTCCATTTCCCAATCCCTGTTCTGCCAAACCTGGTCAGGATGTGCCAAGTTGTTCCAGCAGCCTTCACCTTCAGGGACCTGCTTTCTGGAAAACACCTGGGGAATGGAACCATCACACTTCCACATGCACAGGCAGGGGTGTTCTCTGTGGTCCAAGGGAGGTGAAAGTCCCAAATGCAGCCTTTGGAGGGGAGTTGAGGTTTTTTTCATGTGCCTTGTGTAGGACAAGGCAAGCCCTTCAACCCTCCTGTCTCTCCTGGAACAGCAGGAATTGGCTCCACAGCCAGCAGTTACACTCCATTCGTGGTGGTGCATGTTGGAAAACTTTGAATTGTTTTGCATTCCAGTTTGTACTGAAGGTTTTGACTCCCAAGTTTGTGTACATAATCCCTTTGGTGTGTTGATACATATGTGTGTATATATATATGTATATATATGTACGTGTATATGTATGTGTATATATATATACATATAAATCAATGCTGGTGTTTTTACTTTTTAAAGTTTCAGGGGGAAGGGCATGTTGTCAGTTTGCTGTAAGATTCTATTCTGTATATATGTTTCCATGTAAATAAGCGAAAATCTATATTCAGAGTTATATTTTAATTTTTATTCAGAACGAAATCCCTTTTTACTTAAAACAGTTGTAAGCCACGTTGTTAATAAAGTAACAATAAGTCATATATCTCTCCAGGGTAGGTTTTTTTTTGTTTGTTTGTTTGACTGGGTAGGGGTTTTTTTTGTATTTTGATGTATCTGTGTGTCCAAGCTGCCTGGATCAGTTTTGCCTTCACTGAGCCCCCAAACTTCCAGAGGTACAACACAGCCTCCCTGGCTCAGCCCTCCATAGATGCCAAACTGAATAGTTTGGGTTTCTGAATCTTGAAGTTCTGCCCAGAAGCAGGACATGAAGCCAGAAAGGTGGTGGGTGGTGAGGAGACACAACAACATCCAAGGACATTTTAAGAAAGTGATGGGAGCAGGGTGAAAGACGGGAGTGAAAATAATTCAGTGAGCAAAGGAGGGTGTAGTGACAGAGGAGCTGGTGGTGGCAGGATGAGTAGGGCTGCAGCACATGGAGTAGGGAGACAGAAAAGAAAACTTCCCCAGGTGCACAGCAGCCAGTGGAGATGGGAAAAACCCAGTGGAGTGGGGAAAAACAACTCTGAATTCCGAAGGGTGGGCTTCAGACATACCTGCTTTGCCTTGTGTGTGTTACATGTCTTGTGTGACATTTTCCCTGCACTCACAGGCTGTGCTGAGCTTCAATTCCAGCTTTGCAAGCCCTGTCACCTTTCAGACCTCTCAATGGCATCCTGAGTCCTGCTCCTAAAGGTCTCTGCTTGTTGGGCTGGGGCTGGCACCCCAGCATTGGCACTGGTCACCCATCACTCCTCCCTCATCCCCTCTGCCTCAGTGAGCACAGGGTAGTGCACACCCTGACAGCACCCATTGGTGTGTGCATGGGAGAAAGTGAGCACAGAGTCCACAGAACTGGCTAGCAAGTGTTGGGGTGACTGATTTTTGCTCCATCAGTCCTATATAGATGCCTTTTGTGGATACAGCAAAAAGGGAGGAACAAAATTCCTCCCTCTGTGTTCCTCTGTTTCTCCAATTTTGTCAAGATCTGCTGTTTTCTATCAGGAAAAATCACAACCATGGGCAAGCAGATTGGGGTATGGTGACTCAAAAAAGAATGAAGCCATTGGAAAATCATTCTTTTACAATGACAGCTAAACCTTGGGATGACAATCCTGTGGTCTGACTCCTTATGGCACTGTACTAAAGCCCAGGATTTGGGAGGGACAGAAGGGCAGGGGGTCAGTGAAGGGACCTGTCCAGACAGCCTTGGGAATAAAGCATCAGACCAGTGGGTGCTGCTGAATGGTGACAAATGTCCTGCTGGACCACAGAAGAGCTCCCTGAAAGGTGAGAATGGGAAGGATTTATCAAAGAAAATAATTCTGAGGTGAGTCTGATGGTGACATAAAACCAAAAGAGCAAAAGCTTGAATGGTTTATGATACTCTTCAGGATCCAGAGGTGAAGATAAATCCATCTATCTCCCCATAGCTCAATACTTAGTCATTTAAAAGTAATGCAAAGGTTGGACACTGGTTTTTAAATTTCTGTCCCAGCTCAGCCAAGACTCAGATCTCTGCAAAGAGCTAATTTTTGGAGAATATGAAGTGATTTTAGTAAAACCCTGGCAAGATACTTCAACTGAGTTCCTCAAAATTAATGACCTACATGAAATATGGTTGACATATATCATTTCCTCAGGGGAAAAATACCTACCAGCCAGACTTGCTTCTGGTATCACAGGCCAAGATTTTGAAGACACATCCATTTTTAGTGTTTTTAATGTGCAATTCATTTGTGAAAGATTTCTAGATACTTGATCTGATCTGTTGATACAATCAAGCAGTCATGTAAGTGGAAGTATGAACACCAGCATGTAGTCAACCATCCCATTAAAAAACACCTACAAAACAAAAGTTACATTTTCAGGTCTCTGAGGAAACACCATCTCTCTTTCCTGCATACAAAATGAACAAAACAACCAGGTAGTTATATTTCACTCCCAAGGTTTCTAGACAGACTTTCAAGGCAAATAATTATTGTTTTTAATAACCGTGTTGTTGTTGTTGTTACTGCTGCTGAGAGCAGTTTTATTGCTTTTTTAATTTCAAGATTCATGCCTTTCTGTGAAATTTAATGATTCTCCCAAGTCCCTCCACTGCTACAATATTTACTTAAGACTGATGCACCTCTTGCTGTAGTGTCTGTACTCAATTACTGTAAGTTGATTTTATAACTACATCTCAGGCAAAGTTGTAATTATGCTGTCTTCTCTAATATGTCATAAAACCATAAAACCAGAGAACAAAAATAGTGCTGGAGGACACCTTGAGGTGTCAGGTTGACTGTTTCCCCTCTGTGAGGCAGGACCAATTAGACAAATCTTGTTCCTATTTGGCATTTGTTTAACCTGACCTTCAGATGGGTGTCAAAATAAGACCTCCAGCAAGCCTCTTCCACAGCATGTAAAACAAAAAAAGTGATGGCATTTGGATGATGGAGCGTGATATTCCCAGGCAAAACCACAGAGCCGATGTTGCCATGGAATGGTCATTTAATTTTGAAATGCTCAGTCTGACTGGTGATTAATGTGGCAATTAAGAAAAGTAAAAGCAGGAAATTCGTGGTTGAGATGGATTAGATTGCAAGGAAGCAGCTGTGGTGATCCTTTCTGTCCTGAGGTGGGGTGGCAGAGGTCGGGATGGAGGTGACAGCAGAGGAAGGGAACGGAGCTGGGGAAGGGTCTGGAGCCCCAGGAGAGGCTGAGGGAGCTGGGAAAGGGCTGAGCCTGGGGAAAAGGGGGATCAGGGGGGACCTTGTGGCTCTGCACAGCTCCTGACAGGAGGGGACAGCTGGGAGGGTCAGGCTCTGCTCCCAAGGAACAGGGATGGGAGGAAGGAAAGGAAAGGGGAGGGGGAAAGAAAGGCAAGGCAGAGGGAAAGGGAAAGAGGGAGGGAGGGAAGGGAAGGGAAGGGAAGGGAAGGGAAGGGAAGGGGAAGGGAGGAAGGGAGGAAGGAAATCTGTTGGACATGTAGAAGAAAGAGCCTGTGTCCATAACCCCCCCTCCCACAACTGCAGGGCACCCAGGAGATATTCCCTGCCAAGGCAATCAGCAGCCTCCTGTGGTGACACCCAGCAAAAGGCAGGGACATGTTTAGGGGAAGAAAGTGTTATTATCACTTTCATGGACTTTTCACTGAGACCTGGGGACCTTTTTCAGGAATCAGGGACTGTGTTCCCACTGGTTTAAGGTGAGATCACACTTATCTCTAGGGAAGGGGGAGATCACATCAAAATGCAAACATTCCTCTGACATTCACAGTTGTTCGTAGCTGGAAGGACCTCGAATGTTCAAACTGTGAAACTTTAGGTTTGCACAGGAAAACTGCAACCTCTGCTGAGCCCCTGGATGTATGATTGACCTTAATTGCATTTTTGCAGTGCAGTTTTCTATTCAGAGCCTCCACAGCAGGACTTTCCCTGGTCAAGGAGGGATTGAGCACAGTGGGTCCCCAGGCACAACCACTCAGTGCCCTGCTCCTCAGTGCCAGGCTTTGACACCTTGGTTTTGTGCTCTGTCATGGAGACAGGAGAGAGAAGCACAAAAGGAGCGAAGGACAGGAACCTGGACCATCTGAGCACTTCTCTGCCTCCAAGGATCTACTTAAGCCTGGATTGAAGCCCTGAAATATCATCTCATTGAGAAAAAAATCCCCCTCATTTTATTCTGTGCTTGCTCAGTATCTACAGCTTGGTGCCTTGGAGCTTGACTTCATTTTTAACCTCTAATATTACAAGTGATAAATACATTAATGGGAATATATTCAACCAAGAACTTGGAATAAATTCAAATACATCCTTTTTCAGTGGGGAAGTCCTGCTGTCTTCTCTTATCACATGAACCAGAGGCAGGCCAGGATGATCCTGCACATCATGCAGAGTTGCAGTGAAAAATTGGGAATTGTTTCCTCTTGCTCCCTGTTCCAGGGTCTCTAGCACACTTAAAAAGTTAGTGTATAACCTTCCAAGTGCTTCACAGTGTCCCTGAGAGGGGTGGCTGAGTGGTACCTTGGTCATGGCATTTCTGGTAAAATCTGAATTTTTATGGGAGTACACTGCTTTTATGTGTGGGAGGGCAGGGTAGAAAAGAACCAGTCCAAGCCCAAATGTTTGTTAAGAATGAGATGGTGGAGAAAAAGATTGTGTCTACAGGTCTTAAAGAAGGTTTCTCTCTTCTCTTCTGGGAATGAAGTTGCTATTTGAGGTTGATGCTGGGGGGCTTTTCCTTTACTCTTCTTATTTTTTTCCCAATTTAATTCCTTTAATAAGAAGCAGCTTTTCTGTTTTCATTTACAGTTGTTAATCTGTGGCATCAATGTGCCTGGATGTGTCTCTGTGTGTGAGAGTCTCCAGTCCATTGTGAAACACAAACCAGAATATCAAGTCTTTGCATTGCCTTAGATCGTGGTTTTTATCTGATATTGAATTAAGTAAAGGGTTTAATGTTCAAAGTGCTGTTTGGGGAGTTACTTGCACAAATTCTGTTATTGCTGTTAATGGGATTTGTGCAGATTGCTTTGAAGATGAGTTCCTTCATGTAGAATAGGAAAAGACATTCCCAATTATAACTTATTTCAGACAAATCTGTCTTTAATTTTTGTACTGATAGGGCATTAGAGACATGAAGCAAAAAAGCATCAGATGAATTTTTTATTAGTATTATTGACAGGCATGTGAGGACAGGTTTGGTTCAGATAATTGAGTGGATATTTGGGTAACTTTTAGAAGTGTGCACAAAGAATCTTTAAATTTTGAAATAATTATAAAAATTGGTGACTTTTCAGAAAACTACAAAGCTGGAAAAAATGGTTATAAGATGTCCTAGATACCACCTTACAATTCAGATTAAATGCTGGTGGAAATCTTAATTTAGAGGGTGAACATCTCAGCCTGCACCTCAGTAGTGCCTGTTTTAGGTATTTCACCAAGGGATGACACCAGTGGAAGGTGTCCCTGCCCAGGAGGTTGGAACAGGATGATCTTTAAGGTCCTTTCCAACCCAAACCATTCTGTGCCTCTGTGACCACCCTGGTTTTAAGATGTGGCCAGGAGCAGAAAAGAGCAGGCAAGCCTGGCTGCTGGGACTGTAGAGAAAAAAGGTTTGAAGATGCAGCACTGAGCATTTTCTGGAGAAATCTCACCCCTTCTGCCTGCAGAGAGGAGTCAGAACAGCTTTGTCTTGTATGAGCTGAGAACAGGGAATTCTGGGCTGATGAGGACACCTGAGGGTTGCAGCCACTAATGCAAAGCAGGGCAATAATATTTTAAATACAATTTAATTTTCAGGTGCCCTGGCAGAGAATTTCTCACCTTACTCCAGCCAAGGCTGGAGATTTTGGTACCCCAGGGCATGAATAGGAAGGCAAAGCCAAGGAAAAGTCACACACTATTAGAGCAACAGAAGTGGCATTTTCAGGTCTCTCAGGTGGTGGTGAATTCTTATTTTGTGTCAACTCCTTCACATCCCACCTGGATTTCTGCCTCTGCAGCTTCCCTGGCTGTACCAGGTGTATTCACAGACACTGAAATACTTCCAGACATGGAGACTTCCATTATCCTTTCTGGGAGAACCAAGATGCAGACTCCCTTTGTTGTTTCTGTCTCTGAAGGGGTGATAACCACCCTGGTCCAGGCAGCTCCTCTAAGATGGATGAGCAGTTTAATGCTGCTTTTCTCACTGCTGAGCTTGCAGTGAAGATTTGTGGGCTGCTTCCTCCTCAGATCCTTGCAACCCCTATCTTTTATCCTCTGATCTGGATAACAAATCTGACAGAAGTTGTATAAATTACAGTCTTTGGAGTATTAATGGC
Organism: Aegithalos caudatus; assembly: GCA_013389925.1. Taxonomy (NCBI): domain Eukaryota; kingdom Metazoa; phylum Chordata; class Aves; order Passeriformes; family Aegithalidae; genus Aegithalos; species Aegithalos caudatus. The sequence goes on along the minus strand of WEIU01012668.1, from coordinate 323,175 downwards.
CTGTTTCTAAATGATTAATTACAGGGGATGTCTTGCATTCACAGATCAGTATTAGTGAGTCACGCAGTATTATTCCACAATATCTCTTCCTCAGCCAGCCTGTCCTGGATGGAAAGAGGTTGGTGGTTTCTGAGCAGAGAGGTGTGAAGTTACAGGAGAAGTTAGTATGGACTTCTGTGCTTTATCTACTTGTCATAACTACCTAAATATAGGTTTGTGGCTCAAAGTAAACAAGGAGGAATTTAATGTTCTCAACCCACAAGCCAAGGGTGCTCTGTGGCTTTAGAGGGAGCAATTCCTGCTTCACTGTGTGGTTCCATCCCCTCCGTGTGTTCCTCCTCCTTTCTCCCTCATGCTCACATCAATATTTTGGCAGTTGGGAAATGGATTAACCCAGATTGGAAAGCTCTCAGCTGGCTCATTTTCCCAATCTATCTACCTGGATGTACAGGCTTTTCAATCAGTGTTTTGGTGTAGGGAGGAAGAAGCACTTGGGAAAGAAGGAAGGAAAGCATCATCTTTTCCAGTTGCACATGGATTTACACTGGAATCAGGAACAGGGCTTGCCAAAATCCTAAGGACAAGGGCAGACACTTCTTCACACCACATGCAGAGCAGGAGACTTGTGTCTTACACAGCTCAATTATCCACACTTTTCATTTACATAGAAACTTGGCTCACTATATTTTTGCTCCATTAAAAAAAACCCTTTATGATTTTGAAATGAAATTTCCCTCTTCCTCTTCCAAAAACCTGAAAAGGGAATACTTAGCTGTATCTTCAGGCACTTCTGAAAAAAACTGTCCCTAAGGAAGCAACTATTTACCATAAGCCAAAAGAGGTACTTTGCTAAATAAAATGATTCCCTGATAATGCAATTCCCAAGGTAGGGAGGGACAAAAACAAGGACAGCATAAGAGACTTTAATTGTCTCCCTTTTCCAGCAGGAAGCAAGTTGAAGGAATAATTGTTAATTGCTGTTAATTGTTAATTGCTGCCTGCTCCATCTGCAGAGTTTCCATTAGGAACTAGTGAAACCTTGAAAGAGCTTGGATGGGTGTATTGTTCTCTGGCTCTACAACTTTTTTCCTGCATGGCAGGAACAGGATGAGTTTTCCACTGAGCTTTGTTTAAAAGGATGCTCAGACTTCTGACCTTGCTGTGTGTGTTCAGCCATGCCAGAGGGGCACATCACTGGGAAGAGTTCAGTTCCTTCCACAATATGATGAGTATTTTGCTGTTATTTTCACAGAACCACAGAATGGTTTGGGTTGGAAGGGACCTTAAAAATCCCCTCATTCCAACCCCCTGCCATGGGCAGGGACACCTTCCTCTTCTCCAGGTTGCTCCAAGGCTTATCCAACCTGGCCTTGGACACTTCCAGGGATGGGGCAGAACCCACCAGAACAGATCTTCAGGACACCCACTCCTGCTGTTCTGCCTCCCAACAGCAGGTTCTTGTACAAATAAATTTAATAGCAACTCATATGGAGCAAATATTGACACTGAGACTCAAAAAGGAACTGAAAAATCTACTTCTCATTCCCACAATTAATTATTGTGCAAAAAGTGTCTGCCTGTTGGCAAGCTTTGCATCTCCCCTTACCAAACCTTTTACCTCATCCAGCCTTATTATTTCATCCATATTTTAGTCAAATCTGGAGGCACGGGGCTGTTCATGGGACAGGAAGATGGCAAATCAATACCAGGAGCTGCACTTGAGGAGCTGCCTCACCTCCTGGCAGCCACTGCATCTATTTCATGTATTTTTTCCATCTCCTTGTCTGTAAAATGTGCAAAGTGTTGCTTACTGCACTTTAAGAATCCTGTGAGTTCCTTAGCTGTGGATAACTAAATATTATGACATATAAAAGCACAGGGTATAGATATATCGTAGACTTCACACTTGTATTTCACACTCTTCTATTAATGTGGCACTCCACAGTGACATGATATTTACCAAAAACTTCCTGGAAGCAGATTCTAATTTTTTTTTTTTTTTTTTTCCAGGGCTAAAAACTGTTAAGCTCAGTGTTTATCTGCAATGGTAAGGCAAGGTGCTCAATGAATGGTAATGAAAGGTGTCTAGTCCTAAAAATAGCCTTTCCTAGGTTGAGGAATGAAAAAGAAAGAAAATGCCCTGTGAGATTTTTCTGGCATTAAGGCAGTCAAATTGTCTTTTTAAATAGTGTGAAAATTGGCAGATTATAAAAAACAGAGAGAACAATCACTGGAGAGTGTACCATAATCTGGCAATATGGAAATTACAAATTTTAATATTTCCCCAGAGCCAATGAAATATGCAAAGGAACAACTGCATAATGCAGCAGGCTCTGTGTAACCCCGAGGTAGCTTAAGTTAGCAAGATATTCTATCCCAGTTGGTGGGGTTTTTTTCCCTTGGTTAATAACAAATCTGCCAAATTACTTCGATGGTGAAGGACAGAAAAATCCTCTCTGAAGTTCAACTGTTGCACAAAGCTGGCTCCACTAAATATCCAGATTTAATGATGCTCTGTTCGTTCCTGATCTTGCTGAATTCTTTGCTGCAACATGAGAAGTCAGTTGTTCTAAATTGGTGCAGCTGCCATCAGCATTCAGTTGCCATAATGGATTTCCTTGGTGATCCATCAAATCCAGGTTTTCCTCCAGCAGAAACCAGCAAGCCATCCAGAACTGTGGGGAGGTTTGCTCTCCAGCTTGTAACAGCTCCCCTTTCTAAATCACAACATTTTCCTGCAAATTTGGAAGAAATCTGAATGGATGTCACATCCAGGATTCCTGCCTCTTTGGTAATGAAACTGCCGAGTAATTCCTTCTTTGAAGAAGATCAATTCCTTCTTTAAAAAGAGAACAAAATATTTTAACAAACATCAGTCCCCAAATGACAAGGTGTTTGTTCCTGCAGACCAGCAGCAGCATCAAACTCACCAAGCAGAGCCTGCAGAATGTGAGTTTTGCTTAAGAGTTTCCTTTTCCAGGAGATTTCGTTTGGTTTCATTGCCCAAGCTGCATTTGAAATAATGGATTGCAACAATTCCAACATAAAGCAGAAAACTCAGCCTGAGCTCACTGAGGCTCCTGGTTCAGAAGAGCTCTTCAATATGTGCTTAATTTAAGCATATACTTGAGGGTCTGAAGGGCTGAACAACACACTTGTGCTTTTCTAATTAGAGGTTACTCAAATCATGCCTCAACTCATCTTCCCCTAAAGCAGAGCCAGAAGCAACTCCAGTGGATGAAAAACCTACTTCTGACAAAAAATACAAAGATATGCCTATAGTTAGAGTTACACAGGCATGTTCTGGGCTAAACTAAACAGGGAGATACTGTCAGGACTGTCCAGAGAGTCCTGACTGTAGAAATAGGATAAAACATTGAAATCAGGCTGCTTTATTTAATCCCTCTGCAGTTTTCATGGGAGGCAATCTCTCTGTGAAGTGATGCTTGCTTTGCCTGGAGAGATGGTGTTGACACTTCATGGTTGACCCACCTTAGGTCCAGACTTACTGAACTTAGGGCACCATGCAATAAACTTTGCATTGTGCTAGACCTGGACAATTAGTTTTCTTTGAAGGAAGGGTTCTGCACTGGTCAGATTTTGTAATCCAAAATTTCCCCTGAAAAACTTCCCATTTCCAGTAGTTCTGACTTTAATTCTCCCAAATAAAAGTTCTTCAGACAGGAAATCCTCCTCACACGTCTTCCCTTTTAACAATTAACCAACTTGCCTTGCAGTGTTTGGGCTTTGAAGATTTCAATACTGGTCTTCACGCAAGTTTATCATCTCCCTTCCCTCTCTTTACAAACTCCAGGAGTTTTTTTTGTTAAATGTGATGGTTGTCCCTGGATCAACAAGCCAGAACAAATATAATCCTCCAGCAGCAAGAGAAGCAGCCCTTTTTCAGGGGGAGCAATCAATCCCCTCCAGCGACACGTGCCTAATGGATCTGTCTCTTTCATTAGCTCTGGGCTCCTAATAACCACTGTCTTTGCCAAATGAGGGATGTGTTATGTCAGCCTCCTCTGCAGTCTTCTCCTCCCTTCCCTGCCTTGTCAGCAGCATGCTAATTTATGTAATCAATTCATAGTACTGCTTAATGAATAGCTTTGAAGTCGTTAGATTCATCTGCTGGTAAAGGGGCTGATTGGTCAGCCTCTGAATCGTTTCCATTTTCTGAGGCTGGAAAGTGTCAGCCAGCATAATTGCTTTAGAAACACCCTTGGGAGACACTTGGGAAGTAGCTGTACAATCCCTCTTTATATTTAAGTGGAAGACAAAGTGGAACAATAATAATACTTAGCATTTTTACCACACTTCATATCATTAAAACGCTTCCCCAAACATTAACTAATCCTTGCAGAATGCCCAAAAGGTGAATCATTGCTTCACTTACACAGAAGGGAGTCAGCAGTAAAGACAGTAGATCTCAAGCCTCTTGGATGCTGCAGCTGATGGGTGCTTTTGTACTCAGGAACATGTAAACCCAGAATCACAATGTCCCTTCAGTACCCAGCCCCTATGGAAATGCCTGGGGAATTTGAGCTCTAGGATTTTAAACCACACAAAAAGCAGAAAGAGGCACGTGATGGGATTGTTGGGTTGTCTGTGCCGGATCAGGAGTTGCATTTGAGGATCCTTGTGGGTCCCTTCCAGCTCAGGATATTCTGTGATCTGTCAGAAATACTGGGAACACTTTCAAAGGTGTTTTCCTGCTCCTCTCAAGTACTTGGTCCTGATGGGGGCACAGGCAACCACTCACAACTCACAATTCCTGTGCTTTTGGGGCAGCAAGAATTTTGGTCTGGATTGGCAGCTCAGTGGATGCCAGCCAAGCCCTCTTCTGTCTTCTCATCCAAGTCCTGACCTCCTGATGGAGAAAGCTGCTGAATTCCCACCCCAAAGTGGATTTGCTCAGAGGTGGAATTTGCTGCCTGGATCAGACAGACAGGTGTGTCTCACCCAGCCCCACCTGCACAGAGGAACAAAAACACTGATTTAGCTCAGAAATGGAAAGCAGAAGGTGAGATCTCCTTTCAGCTCAGCTACCTGCTGCCAACAGAGTGGAGTATTTCTCTAAGGACTTGAAAACTTTCAAGCACAGAAGGTTTTTCAGTGCTTTATAATGTTTATTCAGGCTCCACAGTGAGCTGTGATGCAGAGTGCCCTCTGGCCACACCAGCTCAGTAATGACTCTGGAATTTCTGACAGAGACTAATAGTAGAAATTGTTATCAACGTTTTTAGCAAAATACTGCAAGCTAGAAATTGGATTTCCCCCCTTTCTGCATCCTCCTTCACTTGTTAATGAGCTACTTCTTCAAGGTGCCAATGGTAAAGCTGTAAAGTGAGATGGGCAATTTATTTTCTGGGCTTGAGACCCTTAGACATAGGAACACACAGTTATTTATTTAAATGCATCGTTCACATAAAATTACATCATGCTTTACAGGTGTAGCAGGAAGACAAGTTTCCTTATCCCTGGGACTGAAAAGGAGATATTGATGAGATGCCAGAGCAAAATGAAAATGAGATGAAGAAATCTCTGACCCCAGGTGTGGGTAAGGGCAGTGAGAGCACTTCTTGCTATGCATTACCACTGAGACTTTGGGAATTTGGGAATGGACAGGACATTTCTTTCTTGATGAGGATATTTGGACTTAAAAAAAAAAAATCACTGGAGAGGTGCAACATTTCCAACAGGATGATTTCTCCTGCACTAGTACAGATGTTTAAAATCAGTGAGATATTAATGGCCTGTTTCCAATTCCCTATTTCCCATGGTAGCCACCAGCATATCTTGTAACAACTTCCATTGCAGGTGTTACCACCTACAGTCACAGACATTTCTGGACAGATGTTACCTGTGCAGGTAAAATTGCTTTCCTTCTTATTCTCTTCCCTTTCCAGAACACCCTAATTTTTGAGGTTGTTTTTCAGGCTGTAGAAATAGATGTTATCTCATATTAGATGGATGGGCTTTGCTCTTTGTCCGTGGAAACTCAGGCATGCATCATCTGCAAGAATCTATTCTGTAAGCATATTCATGTTTTTATTAAGGTAGAAATATATTAATATTTATGGGTATATGAACATCTATATTAATATTTTAAGGAAAATACAGAAAACAGAATATTCAAGTGTGTGCAAGCATGTGCCAATCACTATCAGTGCTGCCCCAAAAATGAACCTCTCCTGTCTGTCCTGTACCACACCAGCCCCATGGGGGTCACCTCAGGCATCCCAGGAGGGCACAGCCAGTCCTGGAGGTCTCTGTGAGAGCCACAGCCTCGTGCCTGCACTGAGTTGTGGAGCACAGCAAAGAGAAACAGGCACTGAAGGGGTTGGGAGAGGTTATCCAAGAGTCCTGGTGGAGGAAGAGCCTACCCAGAGGTTACAAAGCATCTGGGAGGTGTTTAAAGGGAAATTCCCTTTTAAGCCTTTAGGAAAGAGTTGCTCTAATCTGAATTCTGCACATTGAAATGTGACATCAGGGAAGGACTGTGACAAGGTCTTGATTATTTACTCCGTATAGTCAGGGATGAAGGAAATGTGTTCCAAAGTGGGGACAACTCAGACATGGGCTTTTTGCAGGCAGAAACAGTGATCCTTTGGGGCTTTTTCTTCCTGGTACTTTTTCCTTTTTTTCTGTTAATTTTTCTTCCATTTGCTGTGAAGGCACTGTGCTGCTCTCCCCATTTTTTTGCTTCCACGGGAATGTAGACAAAAAAAAAAAAAGAGAGTTGTGACTTTCCCTGTGATCACAGAGGGACAACATCTGGTTTTCCAGGGAAAGGTTGCAATAGCAACCCATCCCAGGTGGGGATTCACCCCCAGGATGTGTGTAACCCAGCAGATGCACCTGTGCCAGCCAGACACACAAAGTCACCACGGGAGGTGGTTCAGGGGAGAGGCAGGGATATGGTGGGGAGGGAGTCCCTGAGAGGGAGCACAAGGTGAAGGCAGGATGGACAGGGACACAGGGGACAGCAGGGACAGTCTGTGTGGGGCCTGGCCATCACTTGGCTGCCTCTGCTTGCTGGGAAGTCAAACATCACTCATCTTGTCGTGGTCTCCAGCCCACACCACCACAAGATCCCAACATGTAACACCTTGCCATCCCTTCTGCACTGTTCACCCAGCCTCAGTTTTAATCTCCAGAGAAGTTTAAATAATAAAACCACCACCAGAAACTGAAAGGCTTTGCCTTCACTATGGAAGCAGTTTAGTTTCTTGATGGAATTCCAAAGCAATCCCTTCACCTGTGGTATCTCACATAATTACTGACAGCACTCAGAGGAAAAACCTTGTCCTTGGTGCTCAAGAATGTCCAAGGAACCCTAATGCACTGTTATTACTTTGCAGGAACTCCTTTCATTCATGATTTATATGATTAGGTTTGATTTATAAAGGCAGACAGCAAAGCAGTTGTCACCTCTTCTTCCTATGCAGACATCAGGTCTGAGCAGAGACAAGAGGTGAGTGGTGCTTGGTGACAGGTTATTGCCAAGGTTGAGATATGGGGCCTTTTTGTTTTATTCTCCATCTAAATTAGTTACTGCAAAGAGATTTCCCTGGTGGGAAATGCATTTCAATATTTATTTCCTACCTGACACTTTATTATTCTTTTATTGAGTGGAATGTGTTCTTGCTCTCACAGAACAAGTTTTCATGCAGAACTCACTATGACACTGCTTTGGTTTATAAACTCACACCAGATGCCTGATCCTGTTGGCTATGTAAAATGAAAATCTGTCTGGGGGCTACCCCTTGTCCACCCTCCAAATTAAAGGTAATGCAAACATCCAGTTCAACTTGACTCAAGATGGGAATAATAAACTTTTTTTTTCATATTAATTAAAAATAAAAAAGTGGATTGAATTGATTAAAAAACCCAATACAACATTCCTACAAATTAGCAGAAAGGTTTAATTTAAGTGGTTCATTTATATTTTGATCATTTGTGACAATAGGAGGGTAGACTGAAATGTTTTTTATCCAGTGGGGAAGGGAGCAGCTCAGTTTTTGGAGACTGCAAAGTCTGAGGTGTTGCTCACTACCTCTCTCTGCCTGAGAGGACGTAAATCACAGAACCACTGGGTTTGGAAAAGACCTCTAAGGACATTGAGTCCAACCATTAACCCAGCACCATGAATGATTTGGTGATGTTCTGCATCTGCATCGTGGGGTTGGACTAGCTGGCCTTAAAAGGTCCCTTCCAACCCAAACAATTCTATAATTCTGTGGTCTGATTCTCTCTGCTTTGCACAATATGTTCAAACATGCACTGGAGAGGGGCTGGAGATGTGTCCTAGAGGGCAAGGACTCCTGAGCACAGGGGACACTCCCTTCTCCAGTAGTTCCCTCTCACAGGTTTTCTACAATCAGGTAGGGGCATATAAATATTGAATAAAAAAGCATCAGACATGGTTTTCATGGTGGCCCAGGGCTCCAGAAAAAAAAAAAAAAAAAAAANCAAAAAAAAAAAAAAAAAAAAAAAAAAAAAAAAAAAAAAAAATCCCCAACTTAGCAACCTGTATAATTTTTATATTTGCTTCCCTTGAACAAATTTCAAGATGCATTGCATGGCTCCAAGAAGAGAGAGCAACACTCCTCCCTGTGTTACACCTCAGGCTTTCCATTAAAAAAGGATGAATGTGATTACAAATTCCTGCAGGTCAAGGAAATTGAATCCTGGTTTCCACCTCACAGTTGGATTACAAAAAAAACCCCACCTTAAGCTATTTAAATATCTTAAATGATATAAATATCACATACTAAGCCAAAAATACTGCACCTTCTTAATGTTCTGACTTCAGCAGAATTTCAGTAATTCAGCTGCCTGTGGGGCCCTCTTTATCAAAATATGTGGTAAACACATAAAAGTCACCCCTCAAATACGATGGAGAATGATCAACCCTTATGGTGTTTTTTCCTCAAAATGCATCAAAGTGGTAACCAAAACCGAGTTCCAAATAGATTTTATGTATTTATAAGGTACAGTGGAAAAGATTTAGCAAGAGAATATTTACAACAGAGCTTTTTCACAAAATAACTCTATGCAGGACAATATAATATTATAGAGCATATCAGACCTTTACATTAAGAATGTAATCTATTTTTATAATGGAACTATAAGAGTTTCTGCTGATGTTTTGAAGACTGAAATGTGTTTTCCTCCTCCCTGAGCTGATTATTTTTTCTCAATTTGGCATCTTATTTGTATCGTTTTTTCTTATACAATTTTATTGTGACATCTGGCTGTAAAATAAAAAATGTAGCCTACAGAAAAACTTTGAATTGTGCTCCCCACAGTGCATCAGTCAGACAATAAAATAGCCATCATCAGAAAAGTGTGTTTACAAAAGCTACTCTTTGTAAATAGAAAAGGGGGTTTTTCCTGCCTTACATCTGAATGAACACATGGGGAGGTGGGGTAAGCTGGGTTCAGGATGGCTCTACCAATTTTTCCTTTCTACCACTTCTGGTAGACATGAATCTACCAATTCATTTAAAAATGGGCCTCTGTTGGTTGGGTTTGGGGTTGGGTTTATTTGGTTGGTTCATTTCTGTCCCTGTGTGTGAGGATTGTCTTCCTTTGTGTTCATCCCACAATCTCATACTGTGACCAACTCCCCTGACCCATCTCCTGGTTTTTTTTTTTCAGTGATGTATGTCCAGATTTAAGCAAAGTAATGGTAATTTGGGATTCAATATCCTCCTTTGAAAACAATGAATAATACAGCTAACAGGTCAGTGGGAGAGTTAATACTGGATTAGAAGCAGCTCCAAGATTGTTATCACAGTGTTAATACATTTATCCACTGCAGGCTTAGGAAAAGAAGCAAAGCAGCATGATTACCTTCTTACAAATTGATTACATCCATGCAAACACTGTGGAGGAAAATGCAGGCAGATCAAAGCATGATTTTGACAGCAGACTCACTAAACAAGTTATTTTAGCAACTCCTTAGGAGGCAAAAGAAGGAGAGTCTTGGCTGGAGTCCCCACTGCATGAGCAAGGCCTTGCAGAAGGGAGGGATTGGTTTGAGAAAAGCTTGTTTGGAGCTGGTAACTCTACTCTGTTCACCTGATTGTGCTGGAAAAGGGTTGTACTGAAAGGATTTTACTGAAAGGATTGTACTGCAGTGCTGCCATGCACTGAAAAAGAGCATAAATGTGGAGATGAAATGGCACCTGCTCTCTTACAGATCATGGAAGGAACCAAATACTCCTCAGGAAGGAATCAAATACTCCTCAGGTAGGAACTGTTTTGAATGGTCAGCTTAGGAGGAAATGAGGTGTGCACAAAATCTCTTTACCTCCACTCAGAGAAGAGGATAGGTGACCAGTCCAGATAAAGAAACCTCCATTATTGTTCTCTCAGTGGAAATGAATCCAGACAGGATTTCAGGAATGGCTGGAACTGGCCATTTCCAAGGAGAAATGAGAAGACAAAACCTCAGATCTGTGGTTTAACTCCCATGCTCGTCTGGTGAAAGTAGAATCATAGGTTTAACAAGATAAAGGTTTAGGTTTATCATAGGTTTAACAGCATGGTTTGGGTTGGAAGGGACCTTAAAAATCACCCAGGGTATGATATAGGCAAATACAGCGCACAACCCAACCTGTATTGCCATGGCACTCAAAGATGTTCCTTTGCTTACCAAAAACTTAATGAATTAATGATATTTAGAGCAGCTTTAAGACCTCCTCAGTAAAGCCACAGGTACTCTGCCAAGTGACAGAGAAGATAATTTCAACCTATTTGATCTGTAGGCACCTGTAGCCCATCCCAAACCATCTTGTTGAGGGTATAGGGTTGTTTTGTTTTTTTTTAAATATCTTATTGCATGGTGGTGTTTATTATGACCACAGCTCAAATAAATCCATGTAATTAAAATTTTTCCTGGTAATTATTTGCTCATCCAACTGTGATTGTGCAGGGCAGGGTAATTGCACTAATGTTATCCAAGTTATACAAGCCTAATCAGAGTGTCTTTTGTCTATACAATCAGATTGTCTTTTGTCTATACAATCAGAGTGTCTTTTGTCTATACAGTGTCTTTTGTCTATACAATCAGAGTGTCTTTTGACCTAAGATTACCCACAGAACTCTTCTCAACCTCTCTTACTCACTTCATTTTTACACAAGTGGAGGTGATGGATCAATTCCACTGGATTGAATGCAACCAAACTGATTTAAAAGGTCCTTCCCTACCTGTCTTATGATCTTGTCGAAGATTTTAGTCAGGAACAATTTATGTCTTCAGAAGGAAATGCAACAGCAGGACCCAAGCAACACAGTGTCAAGAGAGAAGAGCTGGAGACAAGAGAGGTGGATGGAAGAAGCAATGAGGATAAATTATTCTGGATGTTTTCAACCACCCAGAATCTTAAAGTTTTCTGAGTTCTGCTTCAAAAGCCTTTGATGATTCTGTCAGAACAGGTGCAGGAATCAGTTGCATGTGGGTCAGAGTGTGCAAAGGAGACAAGCATGAAAACAACTCACCACTTTCTTCTGTTGTTTTTCTTCTTGCAGGCCTAAACCTCCAAGGCAACAACCTGTGGTTGCATCAGCAGATGGTGACTTGATTGTGAAGAACCCTTTGTTTCTCTGTGGCTGCAGATGGCATAGGCTGGAATTCAGCTGATCAGATATGCAACCCATGTGTGTTAGATTAATTCCACCTATACAAGGTGCAGCACAGCATTTGAGCTGTGAACCCCCAGCTCCCAGAAGGGCCAATGGACACAAATATTTATTTTTACAACCCATGTGACTGATTGTAGACAACTATTTAACAATGAGATGAATGATCTTCCTAAAAGTCCAGAGCAACAAACAGTCATTAATTAATTTTTAAAATGTTACAAAGATGTGAATAAATACTAGAATATTTACAAATATGGGGGTTTGAGAGTACACAGTCAAATACTTGTTTTTTTCACTTTAATGAGGTGCTTAAAGTTATATTGACAATACTTCAACATCAAGAATTGGTATCTATGTGTGTGATGTGGTTTAGCACAGCTTGTTGATCTGGAACAGTGAATACTGTAAAAATTATATATATATGAATTTAAATACCTATCTATGCATCTATCTATATTTATAAATGGTGTAATCTTGCCTTTTCTGTGGTGCAGTCACAGCATTTAACTCAGATATTTGTACCAAAGGAAAATCTTTTCCCAGTGAGTTAAACTAACGCTGTGTAATTTAATTAACCAGCTGATACAAATATAGAGCAGTGTAGTCTTGGACTGTAACATTTTTGGTGGTAGCAGAAATACACTGTGGATTTTTCAATGTCGTATTTGCTGACATTTTTCTTAATAAGCTTAGTGAGTGAAGCTCACTGAAGCACACCGTCTCCAGAGGCCTTCCCGTTTAGTTTTACTGTGGATTTGGATTTTTCCATTTAAGGCCATTTGAAATCCCAAATGGTCTCCTTCAAAGCGACTTTCACTTAAAAGAAAGTTGCAGCAGCTTCCTGAGCTCCCTTAGAAATCAACTTATCCAAATCATGGCATTAAGTGGGGCAACAGTATTTGATTTCAAACAGTTGGGAAAATTGATGGTTACACAGCTTTGGTGGTACAAAGATGGCTGGTAATTTCTAAATTTAAAGGTCTTTTGGAGGATTCATAAAGCCCTTGAGAATATTTCAAAGGAACACGATTCTGTGTTCTGCTGCTAACGAAATAAAGTGTCTGGGAGATTAAGCAGGGGGAAATCTTGCATTAGAATAGGTTGACAAGACAGATGAAACATTAAGAATTCATCCAGCTCGTCTACAAAGATCTGACTAGATCTCAAACAGCAGAAATCTCTATGCAAACCACACTTGGATGCCTCTAAACCTGAGTCTGACATGCCAGTCTTGTGTAATTCTCCTTTTCCCAACAAAATCGTGTAACAGCTTCATTGGACAGAATAATGGAGAAATTGTATTTGTAAGAGGCACACAGAAGCTAAGGTGCAAAATTATACTCCAGTATTGAGTCCTCCAAGACCCTCTTGGTCTGGGGATACAACTAGGGATTGATCTCTTGGAATCACAGAATCATTAAAGCTCCAAAGTCCTCCAAGATCAAATCCAGCTTTTGACCAAATGCCACCAGGCCCACTAAACCATGCCACAAAGTGCCACATAGGTTTGGTTTTTTGGACACTTCCACATGTGGTGATTCCAGCACTACCCTGTGGAGCCTGTTCCAATGCTTAACCATTCTTCCAGTGAAGAAATTTTGTCTAATATCCAACCTGAACCTCCCCTGGCACAACTTGAGGCCCTTCCCCTTGTTCTGTCTCTAGCTGCAAGTGGGAAGAGGCCAACCCCCAAATGTTGTTACCTTCCTCTGTGAAGAGTCTTGGGACATGGCCACTGATAAAAACACCACAAAACCACTGCAAGGTGAATCCTGAGATCAAGAAAATAAACTAAAGAGCACAATAAAATGTGATTCCAAGAGTTGTTCACTCAGCAAATCCCACCCCGCCACTCACCAATTTCAGTCAAACCCAAAAAACACTTTTCAGCTACTCCTACAGCCCAGGCAGTTCTGTTGACAGGAAAAGAGGTTTTCTAACTTTATGGGGAAGAAGAAATCAGAAGCTGAGTGTCAAACTCAGCCATCCTCCTACCTGCCTGCTTCAGCTTTACAGGGGAGACTAGGGGATGATAAATCCACCTCCTCACTCCTCACAGGAGCAGCAAATTGGAGAAGCCATTCCAGATCTGAAAAATGAGCTATAACTAAATGATGTCAGTATATCTATGCCCTTGTCTTCTCTCTCTGCTGGCATTTTCCTCTCTAGAGCTGAAAACACCACCCATCCCAGGAAAAGGAGTGACAAATCCCCATGGAATAGGAAGGCAAATGCATCCCTGCTGCCTGTACATCACACCAGCTGAAGGCTTCATGTGTCACCATGATAACACAGCACATTGCCCAGGACTAGCAGGCTGCAGGAGCAGTGTGCCACTGATCCATCCTTCCTGCATGTGCCCAGCACACAGCACATTGAGGTACATTTGTCCAGCTGATGGTTTGACTTAATCCGAAATGTTTCCCCGGGTCACTGACCTGTTAATTGTAGGCAGAGCACGGGAGATAATAAATAGTCAATGCACTCCTGAGTCAGATCCTTTCCTCACAGTTACCAGGCAACCTCCTCCAGCTCTCCACAGCTCTGCTAACACTTTTTTCCTCCCTTCCCACTGCAAACTTAGGGATGGAGAGCGTGTGTTCATCGGAGGGTAAGAGACAAGGCAGGGCATATTTAAGTTGGATGGCTGTTTACAAGCACTAAGCAATGCACTCCTGTAATAAACAGCTATGCCAGAGCTAATACTCAATAAACAGTGTGCTTTATAAGCAATTAGGGACTCACATTGTGGAACAGCCATTTCAAGGGAAGATACACTACCCCAGCAATGCTCAGCAAGATAAGTGGCTTGTTAAAAGCATCATAATTCTCCTTTAAAAATCAATTAACAGTTTGGTGCATTTTTTTTTTTTTTTAGTGTATGGACTGCTGGGTGTCTTATTCAAATGACAATGAATCCAGCTAGCTGCTTCCCGTGTTCTATTAATTTGCTGGTGTTTAACCCCAAAAAGTGCAACTAGGAGCAAACTTGCAAAATAAAGGAATAAAATCATTTAAGTGTAGTCAAGTTCAGTTGCCAAGAGGCAGCTGAAGATGCTCAGATGAGTCAGATAAACCCATTTTCTCTGGGCAAAGGAGAAATCAGAGCACATTATAAAACCATTTCCTTTGTGTTTCTTATTTGGCATTGGGGTATTCTTAAATTAAATTCATTAATAATCTCTTTCACAAATCACAATGGATTAGGCTGCAGAAGTTTAATTTAGGGATATTTGATTGTGAGTTCTACCCAAAAAGGCATTGCAGAGTCCTTTTCCTGAGGTTACAGAATATTTTCTTTCTCTTCTTACAAAACATGCTTTATGGGATCCCTGGGAAAGAAGACTCTCGGGGTACCAAGCACAGAAAAGAGGGAGAGAAAATCCTGGGAGAGGACCAACTTTGCCATGCCTCCCCTCCATGACCAGCAGCCCTGGAGAGCCAAATGTCTTCCTCTTTTCACCTCACAAAGCCAGAGGTGTTTTCAGCCACTTCTGCTTGCAAAGCTAAAAAGCCATAGCCCTTTTCTAAGTGAGGCTGAATATTTCCAGCCTCTCTAAATATTACAGAATTATTTTTCCCAGCCCAGTCTGATGTACTCCTTATTTCTGAGCAGCAATGTGCTCTCCTTGCCATTGATTTCCCATCAGCCCTTTACAAATGCCTTCAGTCTTCCCTCCCTGATTAATTATTAAACTATTGAATCAATTGCTGCATCCAAGAGTTTGCAAATCAAAACACAACCTCCACCTGCCTCTCCTCAAATGCATTAGTTGCAAGAGAGTTTGGACAGACTTTATAATCCTGCTGGGCTGTGCTGATCTCATGGATGAATGTACCCTTGCACTGCAGAGCATTTGAGGTGATTAAAAAAATACAATTGTGCTGTTGTTGATGGGACACAAAAATGGAAAGCAAAGGATTTCAGAATCAGCCTTGAGTAGGAATTGTGGTGTAACATGAGCTGCCCAGAGAAGTTTCCAGATGTCATGCTTGGATTAAACTAGCTAGAAAAGTGCTTTTCTCTCACCTACCATGCTTTGTGCTTCTGGGAAATAGATGGAGAAGAAAATTAATACTTTGGCTGTCTAAAAGTCAGTTTAATTCCCCTCCTTGCCAGGGCTGCGGGGTGAGTTGGCTTTTCTCTACTTTCCATCCCCTATCTGCCCCAGAAGAGGAGCAATGGGGATGCTTGCAGAGGTTTTGCTTTTCAGAGCCACTTCTCCCAAACCTGTGCTTTAATCTCTACACCATAAAACCCAAGAGTAATTGAACAGACTGAAAACTGGGAGATGGTGCCATCCAAAGAGGCTGCCACAGCTGCTTCAGCTAGAGATGTGTATTTCTCAAAAGTGTGAGTGCAAAATATTTACTTTTCCAGCCTAGAAAATTTCTCACGTCCACTTTTTTTTTTTTTTTTTCATCTTGACAAAGAGCATCTTACACTAAAAAACCAAAACAAATGGCACTGCTGAAGATAAACCTGTTCTTACACACCCAAGCCAATATATAAATAACAACCCAATAGCCAGTATCAAAGTCAATAGATAAATCTGACTCTTACCCTAAGGTTTATACAAAAACAAAAGGTTTGCAGATACAACCTGGAAAATAAACCCTAATTATTCTTTATATCACCTTATGTAATTTTTACTCCTTTGACTGTTTAAAATTATTTTTTAATTTAAATCACTTCAGAATGGGATTATTGGCAGATCAGAGAGGAGCTAATAGCATTTCTTAGGTGAAGTTTTATGATCCCTGCACTTTTATGTCAGGTAGGTCAGACCCTCTTCCAAAGGAACGGAAAGGTTTTTTGTGACCTTTTGAATGAAAAAGTAAGATTTTCAGTAATTTCAGAGAACTTTGGAGCACTCTTCCACCTTTTTGCTGAGATAGTAAAACAAGAGTAAGGCCTGTTAGCATCTGTAAGTATCTTTATACTTATTGCCTATGAAAAATTTGCATTTAATTAACAAAAGCAGAAGGTTTTAAAAGTTTTGCTGGATTCTAGCTATGGCAAGAATTAAGCTGTCAGGTCTCACAACTTCTTTCCTTACCAGGTCCTACCATCTTTTTAGCCTTGGTTTATAAAAAAAACACCCACATGACTGAAATCCTGACCTTTTCCCCCTCCAGAAACCTGCTGTATTTAGAGGGGATAAACTCAGAAAGCTTTGAGGGTGGAAATTCTGTCTCTGGCCTCCAGTCCATTGCTGCAGGAGCACTTCAGCTGTAACTGAAGTGACATTTCCCAGGCATTGTGCAGGGAAACATCTCACCAGCACA
Source organism: Aegithalos caudatus (assembly GCA_013389925.1). Lineage (NCBI taxonomy): Eukaryota > Metazoa > Chordata > Aves > Passeriformes > Aegithalidae > Aegithalos > Aegithalos caudatus. Next base: position 306,231 of record WEIU01012668.1, on the reverse strand, counting down.
GAAGAGATTCTGCTTCTTTCAAGGCCAGACTCTAAGGGATCAATGATATCAAGATTTTTACCATGTTGGTCAACAGAACTCTTCTCTCTCTTCTCTTCTCCTCTTCTCTTCTCTTCTCTTCTCTTCTCTTCTCTTCTCTTCTCTTCTCTTCTCTTCTCTTCTCTTCTCTTCTCTCCCAAAAAGGAAAGCCCTGCTGGTTTATTTCTTCTAGACACAACTTAAAAAAAAAGTGATTTTTCCAGTTTAGCTATAATCTGGCCTATTTCACCCCAACCAAGGAAAGTCGTCTGCCCTTCTGCACCCTCACTTTGTCTTTTAGATGACTTCCAAGACAGCTACTGACCTCTCCTCTCACCACTGATACACGAGCATCCCTTTGTCATAACTCATCTACGCCTCTCAGTCAATGTCAAAATCATCTCAAACATTCACAATCCAGCCTGGAAACCTCTCCTTGGCTCCAGGCTTCCTGGCTCTGTAGAGTCTGGAAAGAAGCATCATGACTGAAGAGCATCCAAAAATGTGTAAACTTTCCCATATAAGGCCTCCCTTGGAAATTGTCAGTGAGCATCCTTTTGGGAGCAATCAGCTTGGGATTCATCCCAGATGACCCTGCAGCAATGAATGGAGGCATAGCTCATTATCCTGTCAGGGAGGGCCTGGAAACCTCTAGGCCATTCCAGGGAACACAGAAAGATAGCCAGGGAAACCCAGCCTGCACTCAATTTGCTCCTCAGGGTCTTCATCTCCAGTGTAAAATATCTAGCATTCAAAAAAGGGCTTGAAACTCTACTGTGAAATCACCAGAGAAAAACATGGCCCCTTTGGGCTTGGTTTGGATTTCAGGGAATTACACTGTGCTTTTCAGAGGGTCCTCTGTCGTCTGGTGACTCTAGGGGAGCAGGTGGTGGCTCAGTTTTAATGTATTAACTTTGTTAATTGTGCAAATAATCCAGCTTTCATGTATCTGGGCCCCCACAAAGTTTTAGCTCACTTATAAAATCAATATTTGCCAGGGAGGGTGACAGCAGAAGCTCTCTGCACTGCTGGTCTGACATAATCTTGGCAATTCCCAGGGGTATATTGCAGTAACATAGAATTTGGTGAGGGCCTTTTTTTTTTTCTGGTAAATCTCCAAGTATTGAAATGATAAGAGAGTTTCTTCTTTCTATCTTCCTTGTGTTCCTTCTCGTTACAGGGAAAAGCTGAAAAGTGGGAACCTGGAGCACCTGGCTGCAAATATACAGAAATAAACCTTGTGTTTCATTGTTTGGAACTCAAATGCAAGTTCATGTTATTTTTAACCTGGTTTATGGCCCATTGCATTGCAAATATACTGCATTGTTAGGTGGTCAAAAAGTAGGCAAATAGGGTCATATCTTTCTCATTCTGTGAGTCATCACTGCAGCAGTAAAACACCACAAGCCCAGCTTTGTAAAACACATGATGAAGAGTTCTGCCATGTGCTGCCCATTTTCACCCAGGAATACTCAGTGACTGCTCATCAGCTCTGTTATGATACCTGAAAAGCCTTCACTGAGCAAAGCTGAAATGGATCATAAACAAAACAAATCTCATTTTTCTCTAGGTGTGTTTAAGTGTATGGGGGCTGTCAGGACAAGATGTACATTCACAGAATTGTAGAATCCAGGATGGTTTGGGTTCGAAGGGATCTTAAGGATCATCTTGTTCCAGCCCTCTGCCATGGGCAAGGACACCTTCCACTATCCCAGGTTGCTCCAAGCCCCATCCAGCCTGGACTTGGACACTTCCAGGGATCCAGGGGCAGCCACAGCTTCTCTGGGTAAACTGTGCCAGGGCCTCACCACCCTCACAGGGAAAAATTTCTTCATAATATCTCTTCTAACCCTTCCCTTTATAAGTTTAAAGCCATTGCCCCTTGTTCCATAATTACATTCCTTTGTCCCAAGTCTCTCTCCAGCTCTCCTGGGGCTCCTTTATGTACTGGAAACACCTCAAAGCTCTCCCTGGAGCCTTCTCTTCTTCAGGCTGGACACCCCCAGCTCTCCCAGCCTGGCTCTAGAGCAGAGGGGCTCCAATTTTTGGAGCATCTCCATGGACTCCTCTGGATCTGCTCCAGCAGCTCCAGATCCTGCTGCTGTTGTGCCCCAGGGCTGGAGGCAGCTCTGCAGGTGGGGTCTCACCTGAGTGGGGCAGAGGGACAGAATCCCCTCCCTCAACCTGCAGGTGACAGGGTCACAGAGTCACAGAACATCCTGGGCTGGAAGGGACACACCAGGATCATCGAGTCCAGCTCCTGGCCTTGCTCAGGACACCTCCATTAGAACTGAACTGGGAGTGACTCCAGAGAGCAGCTCCTGATGTCCATTAACACCCCCTGACACCCTGGCAGTGCCTGTGTTGGTGTTTATCTGACAGCAGGACACTGCCACACCCTGACAAGTTTAATTACTCCAGATCTCTCTGAAATGCCTGTTGGATCTGGAAGTGTTTGAGAAGGGAAGAGTGTCCCACTCTCCCTTCTCCACTCAAAGGAAGTTTGTTATCCTATTTAATGCAGCATGAACACTGCCTCATTTAGCATGACAACTATAACTGTGTGTATGTTAGCTCAACCCAATTTTGACTCCAGTGTGAAATTATTCCTTTCCTGGTTGGAAATGAATGACACAGACTAGAAAATATCTCATGTTGAAATGCATATTTTACATACAGCGTGCACTCAAGTTGCACAAGATGTTGCTTCCTCGGGCCATTTTTGTCTTCTGAGACTGTTCCAGCAATCCTCAAGTTTTCCCCAGTGGGCTGGGAGCAGCTGCATGTTCTCTAGGCATGAAAAACAGCAGGAAGAGCTCTGAAACTCTCCTGCAATGACACACCTTGAGCTCCAAAGACTGCTGATACTTGAACAGTGCAGACATAAAGCAGCTTCCACCACATGGCCTGGGGACCATGGTCTGTTCCTTGGACAAATCCCAAACACTGTATAGATGAAACCTATATAATCCTGGCAATCACTTATCCCCCTGAGAACAAAGACCCCATCTGCAAAATATAGGGAATAAATGTAGCAGCTTTGCAAAGCTTTAATTCAGCTCATGGCTGCAACTCTTCTAATAATGACATATGACAGCTCTGTAAATGTGGTTTTAGCTGCCAAGACAAGCACTGGAAAAGGAAGGCCAGATTATGTTTGAGTCTACAACTTGAATTAGCTCCCTTTGTCTTTGCCTGTGCAGGTGGAATGTATTTTGAGGCAAAGGGGATTTGTCTTGAGCACGAGATAGGACTTAAATATCTCCTGTAATGATGTGAATCCAGAAGATTAGGGAAGAACAAAAAAGTGCCTGGCTGCTAAAAAGAAAAAGGGAAGAAATAAGGAAATGCTGATAATTCAGTTTGACTTCAACTTCCTTTCCAGAGCAGAGCAAGCCAACATTTACACAATATAGGGTGAACAAATCGAGAATATATGTGCTTATGCTGTTTCCAACAGCGTGGCTGTATCAGCTGGGCAATAGCCTGCAAGACAATGGAAGTCATTGTCCTGTCTGTCCCCAGTGGCATCCCATGCCTGGTTTTGCCTCCAAGGAAAATAGTTGGGCCAATGGGAGTGTTCCCAGGGGCAGTAGAGATCATGATCATCAGTGTGAGATGCATGGTCTGCAAGAACAAGAGAAAGAGCTGGACTTGTTCAGCCAGAGGAGAAAGCCTTAAGGGAAAGCTTTAGCAAGGCTCTTACAAAGGAGAAAATAAACTTTCACATGTGCCCTGGGTGGCAGACCAAGAAATGATGGACCTGAATTTTGTGAAGAAATTAACAGGTTTTTTGATTCTCCCCCCTAAATTTTGTGAAGAAATTAAGAGCCTTTTTTATTTTCCCACCGTTAGTTCAAGCACCAGGCAGGGGGATGCTCAGTGTGCCTCCCATCCTGATTCCTTTAACAGAGCTGCTGGAAATTGATGGCTACCAGAGATGTCATTGCAAAACCTCCTGCCACAGCCACAAATCTGACCATGAGGACATCAAGCATCTCCTTAGTGTGCTGCTACCCTGCAAGTGGACTTGCTCCAGAGCTGACAAAACACATGAATATCAGATAATCACACATCACCTGGCTGCCTCTCCTCCCTAAAGGCTTCTCCAAACTTTCTTCAACAGCACNTTTTTTTTTTTTCCCCTTTTGAACCTCCCTTAGTTGAGCCTGGAATGCCCCATTTCACTCTGCCCTAAATTCCTCCAAAGCTCACCCTGCTGAAAGAATCTGACCTCCAAGTAACACCTCTAGATTTATTTCCCAGGAGAGTTTTGCTAAAGCTTGGATAGCAATCTGGGATCCTCCAGTCTACCATATACAAAGGAATATTAATTTCCCTTTGCTCCCAGGGAAGTGAAAATACAGAAGAACATCAGATACATCTGGAATTATATTTACAGCCCATTGAGGGGGAAGGGGCATTAGATCCCAGAGATTGAGCTTCAGGAGGAGTTCTGCCCTGTATCAGGGGTTGAGGCAGTCTTTGATGTCAGTGAAATAAAAGAGAGAAATATTTCCCTCAGGGAGTGAGACAAAGATATCCAAAATCTTCAGCCTGAGGTTTTTTTGTATTGCTGCTCCAGCTACTGTCTCCAGAACTCATTACAATAAGCAAATACTCATACATCATTGGTTTAATATGACAACTATGATGCTTAATAAGGCTGGAAGAAACATCACTGTGACTCTATTTGAGCCTCCTAAACAATCAGTTATTGCTGAGAAGGTTACACCAAGTTTTATAGCTCAGGAGCTGATTTGCAATTTGTATTCATCTTTCATTTTGACTAGGCCAGTTGTGTGTTCTATCTGCATTATCAGCTCCATAAAAATTCATTCCCATCCATAAAAATAGAAGATTTCTAATAATGCCTCTCCTACTTTGTATGGGTGTATTTGGTCCTATTTAGAAGAGAAAGGCAGTTAATCTGGTAACTGGGTTGTCTTCCTGTCCAGTTTCACTGCAGGACCTAATCCATCTACTCTAAACCCATCCAGTCAGATTTAAACTGAATTGTTTTTATGATGAGATGGGAGGAATTTGTCTTTGCACAGTGACAGTATGAATTCTGAATAACTGTGAAATTATTGCCTATCAAATATCTCTTCTGTACAGAATCACTTGGGCAGATGAGGCTCCTGATAGGTATGGCCCATGTGGTCTGAAAGGAGGTAAAGTGCTGAAACAATTAATGTTTTTCCAGCCTGATTGAGCAATTGATGCTACTGAGGCTTCTGAGCTGAAGGTACCTGTTTAACCAAGGTCTGTCTCCAGAGAGCTGGAAAATCCCAGTGAAGTGGCAAAAGTGACAACATAGGTAATAAAAATGATAAAGAAGTTGTGAATAAGAGGGTTAACAAATGTATTTAAGTAATGACAACACCTTTGCTGTCCAAACCAGCCCCAGGAGCCTCAGGGACCTGTGATCTCTATGACTTTCAGGTGAGTCTGTGTCTAGAAATACTCTGTGAGGGCAGAGCCAGTGCTGGGTTGTGAAGGAAAGGACAAAACACTGACCTGTCATGGGGAGACACAAATGCATGTTCTGAGCCATGGGTACCACTGGGGCCCAGTAATTTCTCCCCATTGATTATCTTGGATATTTGACTGGCATTTGCTGAGCAGAGATGCTGTGACACCACCAGCTCCTCCCAGATGTTTGCTGTCTCCTTCCCAGCACAGGTCCTGCTCCTGCAGCAGAGGCAGCTGGAGCAAACATATGCTCCTGTCCCAGCAATGCTGATTCACATCCCAGCTGTGATTCCAAGAGAAACTCACCTTCATGAGGAGCTGGAGGCCATGCATGGAATGGGGCAGCTGAGGTGGGGCAGGTGTTTGGTTGTGCCAGCTCAGCTGGAGGCTGTGACCATCAGCAAAGGTGGGACACACAGGTGGGACATCCAGGAGAGGTAGAGGGACATGGGTAAGTGTCAGGTATGTCTTGTGTTGAAATGACTCCCAACATATTAGAAAATGTCTTTTTCCCAAGCCCCACGATCGAAGAAGGAGTTGAAGAAATCTTCAGGTCTGTTTTTCAGGATTGTTTGTTCTTTTTAATATAATGCATTCTTTCTTTGCCCTGCTGAGGTTCTCACATCAGCTCAGATCATTGTCATCTCCCCAGCCTTGGGACAGTGTTAACTCTTTATACTATGTACTATATAACCTTTATTTATAGTAGTTTTCCAATAGCTATCACCTATGTTAGACAGTCTATCTCTACTCTAAACCAATCCAAAAGTGCCACCATCACAGCAGAAGATGGAGGAGAAGAAGAAGAAGCAGAAGGACAGGGACAAGCCCAGATTCCTCCATTTTTCCTTCTTGAAACCCCCATTCTAAAAACCCTAAACTCTACTTTTGCACCCTGTGATAAACTACACTACTGGATTTCACACTTTTGTGGCTTGCAATTCTTCTCTCAGTGTTGGAGGCTTTTCCATTGGACTGAAGTCAAAGCCAGTCTCTTCCTGGGCTCTGTGCCAGGGTCTCCAACCCCCCTGTACAGATATTTAGCCCCCTTGTACAGGTATTAAACCTTCTTGTACAGGTCCCAGGCATCTCTGCTGAGGTTCCTGACCTTCCAGGGTGACCAAAGGAATGCCCTGGACTCTGACAGGCACGAACCCCTCATGTAACAGTGAACAAGCCTCTAGATAGTAAAGCACTAAAAGGACCTGTATAACCCTTCTGTTCTCCCTATTTTCCTACTACTCCTTCTGTCCCCTTATTCTTTTTTTCCTTTCCTTGTGCTTCCTCCTGTACACTGTTAATTATCTGTGCTGTGGATGTTTGGTTTTTTGTTTTTTGTTTTTTTTTTTTTTTCATGATTCTTGCATGCTGCAATACTATTTAGATGATGTGCAGGTAGTTGAAAAGAAGATAATTTGCAGCTTTTTCACTTTTGATGCAATGTGTTTCTGATCCTGGATGATAGATCTTAACAAACTCACTAAATATCCTTTTAAAATATTTTTTTCCAAACATGGTTGCTCTTGTTGATCATTGTGATACAGTAAATCCTTTAAAAGAAGATAGAAGATAGAAGGGTCTAAAGGCAGGCTGCTGTGGTAAAGAGACAAAGAAGCACCTGTCTGATCTCATTGGGTGAAAAAGAAAAAAACATTTGTCTTCAGGCAAGTGCACTTTCAGGGGAATCACAGTGAGATGTCTCTAGCCCAACATTCTTCAATGCTCCTCAATTCCTGGAATCTGTGAAATCCACTGGGCTGTATCCATTCTCCCTGGAGCACACAGGCAACAATCTCTGAAGTTTTGTCTGTGTCTTCCTCCCCTGGGGCCTTGGCTGTGGCAGATCCCTGGAGGAAAAGTCTCAGGAGCTCATTCCAGCTTGGCAGTGGGACACCACAGCAGTTGTGAGGCATAACTTCAGTGTTTGTTGCCCAAAGGAAAGAAATTTAGGCACCAGTGGCTTTTACAGGGCTGGAAGCAAAGGTCATGAGTCCAAAGAGAAGAAAGGGAATGGGGAACTGGAGAAGGGACAGCTCTAGATCACTTTTTGACACAGAAAATGACAAGCAAGGCCTGAATGAACATCTTTACACTTGGCTCCTTCCTGTATGAGGCTGGGAAATAAGCATTTATTTCTGACTACTGTAATCAGTTTATCTCCTAACTTCTTTGTTAATCATTACATTTGTGGGCTCCAGCCTTGGCTGGGTCCTGCTCCTTGCTCCTTCGTCCCCACCTGCCTCAGCATCCTCCTCCCAATCCATTCCCCAGTGCTCCCCAATGAAATATGTCCCCCATGCTCCCTTTGTCCCCACCAATATCCCACTTTGGCATGGCTGAACTTCCAAAGAAGATAGTTCTCCAGCTGGGGAGGCAAAGTGGGAGCTGTGTTAGGGTGGGAACAAAGTCATAGGGAGCTCCCTCCTAAGAAGGCCCTAGAGTCCACAGCCCCTCTTGCCAGCCCTCCCAATGTGGAAACACAGAGTTGGCCAAAGCTTCCAAAAACGTCTTTCCAGATTAATAAAGACACCTTCAGAGTCTGTAGCTTGTGCTGAATTTTAACCTGCAAGCTTCCCCAAACCACAGTGCTTCAGTCTGAGATACTCTGGCTTTACAAGCCCAAATCTTAGTGAAGCCTGAAGCAACCTCTGACTACACCCTACACTCCAAGTAAAGGAATTTCTGGGGACCATTCAGCCCATTCCCTGCTAGATGGACAAAGCGGGACACTAAATTCAAGTTTTTTATTAGCTTCTTCTGATTACATTGCATTCATCACCAACTGTGTTGAATTTATTAAAGTAGCTTTAAATACTTGAAGCAGCAAATATAAGCACCTTAGCAAAGATAAGGTTCTTCATCTGTCAGCTCCAAGGCAAAGATCCTTAATATTCAGGTAAATAACATGAAAAAAAAATTGGAAATAGAGAAAGACTTAGTATGGCTGTAAGGCATGTCAGGGCATGATTATCCTGTTTCATGCTGTCAGGGGAGTGTGAGATAGAGTAACTGACAACAAGCAAGACTTAATCAATCTGAAAAAAAAACCTGAAAAGAGACAATTTTAAATGGGAAATTTTCCAAATAACCCACTTTGTCAGTTTAATGAGGGCAATGATCAAATGAATGGATTAGAATAGGATCAGCCAGTATGAAGGGAAATGCATAGATGCTCTCCAAAGCAGGTTGTGTACATGCCTTACCATAATATACTGTCCTCTATATATGAACACTATGTCCCAGGGAGAGGAAAATTCACACTTTTGGTCCTTTTTACTTGTCATTTATATCATAAGCCAGTATAGATCAACACCTTGGCCTAAACTTTACCAGCTTTCCTAAAAAATGGATTTTTATATCAAAAAGGCACTACCAAAACTTTTGAGTTACAATTGCTTCTCCAGAAGACATGATAGGAGTTGGTGGAATATAAATTGGACCAGTATGCAAAGGTCTGGAATTTAGCTTTTCCTTGGTACAACCAAGAAATTGTGGTTTGCCACCTCAGGTTCCTCATATATTAAATTAGGGTCACAAAATTTCTTTTAACAGTGCCAGGAGAACTATAGAAGGTATTATTATTATTATTACTGTTATTGCTGTTATTACTGTTATTTGAATTATGAATAATGCAGTAACCATGCAATGTGTAAAACAACGAACTGTGGATGGTGAGGAGAGAATATTTTTCCTGATGTTCCCAGTCCTGTTAAACACAAAATGTAGCACCATACCTAGCAACCTTCTCCATTGTGGATGACAACATGGACATGTTGTCCATGGATGAAGAGAAATGGATGAAGAGAAACAGCTTCCAGCCCTGTGAAGCATCACTCCAGAACAAAAATAATGACAACTGCTGAAAAATTCCTCTGGCTGGGAAAAGCTGAGATGTGTTTTTGTCCAGTTCCCATTTCAGGGGTAGTGTCCATTTCTCTCCTTCACTCCTTCCCAGAGTCCTATTTTAAGTTTGAAAAAGTATTTCAAGAAATAAACATGGGGAGGGGATGGAGGTGTGTCATGGGGAGGGGAAATTCAGCATTTTTCATTCCAACTCCAGCTGGATAAATGACATTAACCCACCTGGAACAGTGGAGAGAAAAATATCAGCATTTCCAGGAAGCTTTGCTGGTTAAGAAACAGGAAGCAGCCCTGGAGAAGATGTATGGAGCAATAAGAGATGATTTACCTGCACACATTTTATGGTTTGAATACTCACACTCCCCCATCTATTCCCTTTTGCCCCAGCACGCGCTGCAGTCCTCCCCGTCGGAGGAGGACAGTGTTGCATTTTTTGGCATTCCCACCAATATATAAATAGGAAGGGCTGCTCCTGGGCCTGGATGGAGAAAAGCAATCCACCCCCTGTGCTGTACCTGATAGTGGGAGCTCTCCATAAGGCTGTCAGCTCACGGGGCAGGGTACAAGGCTTGGAGAGCAGGAGATTGTGGGAAGCGCTTTTGCGAACATCATCGTAAAGCCCCAAAAAAAGCAAACACTTCCCAAATTACTCTGTTCTCCTTGTGTGCTCTCATATCGTGGCACTTGTCATGTGCAGCCTTACTCTGTGGGAAAGAGGCAGAGAAAAACACACAGGAGCTGTGATGAGCAGTGCTGCTGCCAAGACTTTGGTGTGACAGCTCGGAGTGTGGGCAGGGCTGGGGGTGTGATGCTTCTTTTTGGAGATGGATCTTCCACTGATGAGCCTGGCTTGGTTCTTAGTGAGCCAGGGGTTAACTTCAGCTTACTCCTACTCAGGGAGGTGCTGGGGGATAAAGAGGACCTAAATATGGCTGATGACTTTAATGGAAGAGCCTGAGATCATTAATTAGTGGCTTTTAGGTGAAGGAAGGTAGATTTAAATCAAATATTAGGAAGAAATTCTTCATTGACGCTGGGGATGGATGAAGCTGGTGTCTAGAGGGTTAGATGGAGTATAAATTAATCTTCTTAAAAAACACATGCAAAACGCACAAAAAAATTCTATATTTTTTTCTTAGGAGTTTCTGCATTACTTCAGGCTTGAACTTTTCCTAGGAATACAAGAATTAAATCCTGCAAAAAAAGCCTTTAAATCTAATTTGAAGTCCATTACAATGAATTTGTATTAGGATTTTCATGTTTTTGTTGCATGATTTTACCTCCCTAGTACACATGGCCTCTGCAAGAAGAGGTATTGCAGCCTCTGATGATGTGACTGATGGGTTTATTTTCTCAGTTGTTTTATTGCCTTCCCCTAAAGATATGTTTACATACATTAAATTTTGAGGGGAGTCCTAAGTTATACAAACATCTCAGTAATTTCATCTATAATCACAAAGGAAAGTTATGTAAAGAGAGGAAATAGTTGGAATTAGGAACATAATGGAACAGCCAATTGACTGTTGGGCAAATTATGCCTTTCCCTGCAATCCAAGTCAAACCCTCCTCACAGCTTTGGGGCTTAATTAGTTAATTATTATTTTAAATTATTTAAATTACTATTTAACTTTAAGAAGTTAAGTAAGTTCTAGCTCATTACTGAATATGTGCAGAGGTTTCCTTCCCTAGTTTTAAAACTCTTCAGCCCATTCCATTGCTCTGATAGTGGCCACATAACATGATCCACTTGGAAAATGATGGACCTCAGCTGCACAAGAATGCAGAGAGCTTGAGAAATTATCCTGAGGAGTATTAACAAAAACATGATAAAAATGCTGATGGCAACTGCTTCAGTTAAAAAAATAGCTTAAAATTCAGCTTAAAATATCCAGGAAAAAGAAACCCTGTGTTGGAAATCTACTCTAGAATTTTCTAGAAAGGAGAAGGGACTTTCTGGAGGCCAAGGGAAGATGTGACTGCTCTCCCAGGCATATCATCTCCTTCAAGCCATTTTCCCTTCTAAGAATTTTTTACTGACTCTGTTTTTTATCATTTGTTGGCCAAGTCTGTGGACAGTCTAATTATGTCTTTTGAGATTTGTTTTGCTCTGTCATAGTGATAACTTGGTCACATAATCTTGCCTAGGGTTTGATGAACCCCATTGATACCATATTTAGCACAAGGCACTATCATCATCTGTGCAAAGTAGAATTATTTTCCATTTGAGTTTGTGTCTCTGGTTTCAGTAAAGCTGCAGTTGAATTCTCTTTAGGAGGTCCACAAACTTTCCAAACACTCATTGTGCTTTCCTTCCAAAGGATCAGTCTCTAAGATGTTTAATGTGTATACCTTGCAAGGAGACACCCTCAAGCTGCAGTAAAGACAAAATTCTCTGTCCATCCTGTCCAAAAGCCTGAAAGAGTTCAATTGGAAAGGTTAGTTTGGTTCAGTCTTCTCAGATTGACAAAGAAAAGGATGATTCATCAGCTGTTTGCTTTTCCACCCAATTTGTTCCGTGTTATTTTTAATGAGCTTTTGAAAGCTAGCAAAAACATCAAGGGGAGATTAATTTCTGTATAACAAGGAAACATAACAAAACTCCAAGCACAAGAGCTGAAAGTTTACATCTTTTCATACTTTACAGGATAAATAGAATGAAGAAAGACTGAATCATCTTAAAAAGCAGTTGCAGGGAACTGGGGTTTTTATTTTTGTTTCAGAAAAGCAACAGGCCACTTGAAATTGTTACAGCCAAAGCTCTGAAAGGATAAAATCACTTTTCCTCACCTCTGCTCAAGGCTTTGCACTCATAAACCATTCCAGCAGATGCTTGTGCTGTTCTGAACAGGTTTGTCCTTGCAACCCTTCTGCATGACAAAGTGACAGCTCCAGCTGCTGCACGAAATTGCTTAGAAAAAGTTGTCACATTTAGAAGCCTTTCCCGAGCTTCTTGACAAAATCTTCTCCTGGCTTCAGCAATACCATGATTTAACTCAATATTCAAGAAGCCCACCTGATTCCACCAAAAATTGATATGATTTTTTCATGGATCTCCATCTTTGGGAAGAAGCACCAGTGCTGGAAATGCTGAGGGGATGATAGTCTGGGGACACATGATGTTTTGTCTGGACTTTATCTATTACAAAATTAGAGGTATGTAGCTGGTAGAAAGGCTTCTGTGATACATAAAACCATTTCTCTTTCCTTCGACAAAATCTTCTCCAGCCTTAGTGTTTCTAGCTCTTAGATATAGATTTTCAACCCCCTTATGCTCTAATCAGTTTTTCAGTGCACTTGAACAATTCAAGCTGTCTAAAAGACAAGGCACCCAAATCAATAATTAATAGTTGTGTGAGTATCAAAATGGAGACATGGGAGTAGGTTTATATTGGATATTCAAAATAAATCCTTGCCTGTGAGGGTGGGGAGGCCCTGGCACAGGGTGCCCAGAGGAGCTGTGGCTGCCCCTGGATCCCTGGAAATGTCCAAGGCCAGGCTGGATGGGGATTGGAGAAACCTGGGATAGTGGAAGGTGCCCCTGCCCATGGCAGGGGGGTAGAACAAGATGATTTTTAAGGCCCCTTTGAACCCAAACTAGTTTATGATTCTAGAAAATCCTGGCTAACCTGGAAAGACCTGACTGACAAATTGGTGCCAGGTAATTCCTGCTAGAATAGCAATATTAACCTTGTAAGTAAATCCAAGTGTACTTGAAAGCATGGAAAAGTCCACAGAATGAAAGAACAGGAGGAAAAGTTGTGTTTGCCTACATTAAATTCCAGGGTTTTTGTTTATTAGCCAATTTAGTCTATCTGAAAGCAAAGTTAATGTTAGTAACATTATAACAACATGTTGAGTGAATATAGGAATTTGAGGCCACACTATAACCACCTCTTACAAAAACATAAATGCCACTCAATTGCTCCAGCCCACAGGCAGCATGGTGAGAAAAAGTGGCTTTGATAAACCTATCCCAAATTTGGTGCAAATCACCACAGTTACTGTAGTTTCCGTGAAAACTCCCTTATTTTACTCCATTGGCAACATATTTTGAAGAGCCAATCCTAATACCCAGGGGTCAAGAAATTCCAGAGGAGTTTCCTCCCCATGACAGGACCTGGACAACCAAGTGCATTGTGAGGCTTGTGAGAGGCTCCAAGGCTCACTCAGAACATGCCCTGTAATGGTCATGTAATTACAGATATTTGTGCAGCATCTTATTCCTCTGTTTGTCAAGGTGAAAGAAAAGCTGCTAGGAAAAGGGAATTTATTTGTATTTATCTTTTCAGTGTCTTCTCTTGTCTGCCTCACTCCAGTTCTTTTCTTTCCAAAAAAAAAAGTAATTTGTATCATAATGCAGAAAATTACTCATTGTAAGGATTTTACTATAAATTATCAGGTGAACCTTCAAGAATGTGTATTCTTACATCATCCCATTCACTCACTCAGTTGTCAACTGTTGTTACCTGTAGCCCTTTATTCTACATATAACATGAATAAATCCATAAATAAACTCTATATGTGTCCAATGCTTTGTGTTTCCCCCAGCTCTTTTACATTTCTTTCCCTTTTCTGCTTCTTTTTCTATGCTCCACCTAAATATTCATCTGTCCTTTGGAGAGCACAAAGTGGTGTCTGTTTTCTCCTTGAACAGAAGCTCTGTAATGGATGTGATTTTACATTCCTGTTTATTTATTTTATATTTATGTGTGTCTCACATTAACTCATGCAGCATCCACAGGTGGATTGAACTGGAAGAAAGGAAAGGAAAGGAAAGGAAAGGAAAGGAAAGGAAAGGAAAGGAAAGGGAAAAGGAAAAGGAAAAAAGGAAAAGGAAAAGGAAAAAAAAAAGGAAAAGGAAAAGGAAAAGTGATTTCACCATCTCTTTTGACTGCCAGTTTTCCATTTGCCTTCCTGAAATTCCCTGGAAGGAGCATTTGTCTCATGCTGGAGCCAGAACTGTGGCCAGAACAGTGGTGTTCCCATTGCTTCCAAATTTGGGACCTGAAATCCTGATGCTAATTGTATTTCCTATTATCCATTCATCATATTCCACCCAGAAGACCTCAAAGCAGGGGATAAATGTCCCTAGGAGAAGATGGAAAATGAGGTTTGGATCATTCCACCATCTACAAGTGGTATTTGGAAATGGAGAGACATTTTGTGGGCATCTGAGTTCTGTTATGGGGCTAAGCATTGTCAGTAGTTTTAGGGATTTTGAGGTGCTGTTGCAGCTCAGAGAATGTTTCCAAAGCAGGTCAGTATCAAAGATGGGGCTAACTCTAGACCCTAGTTAGGATCCCTAGATCCTGACTAAAGGATTTCATCCCTGGATTGTGTCCCTGCTGCTAGAGTAGTAATGGTATTTACAAATAAAATCATCCCTGGAAAATCCAGTGAGAATCTTTGCTGATGCAGAGTGGCTGTTACCTTCCACCCCAATATCTGGGGAAGGGTCTCTTTATTTATGGCTTAGGAAGCACCTGTGAGTTTTTGAGGATGACTGACCCCTCACAAATGTACATTCTAATCATTGTCATTCAGGCTGGAGTCAGCACTGTGGTGCTTTATGGTTTAGAGGTTTTTTGTAATATTATTTTTCTGTGTAGGAGGGCTGTTAAATAATATATTCCATTATGTGGTGAAGTTAAATTTTTCTTTTTATTTTTATTTTTTGTGTTCTGTCACTCTTAAAAGACTCTTTCTCCTGCAGACACTGAGCTTTATTCTACATTTCAGTTGTGAGGGCTGTGACTCACACGGATGGGGCCCAGCATTTCTAATGACACATGAACAAGACCTTTCCAGTCTAAAATAATTTCTATACATATTTACATTTCAAGGGAGTTTTGTTAAATACTTATATTTTCCTTTTGGGCTGCTAATAATGTGCTTCTTTTGGAAACACCTTAGCTAAGTATTAAACTGCATTTTCCTGATGCTGTACAGCTTGATGTGACTGGTAGTTTTAACCCCATTTTCACCAATAAAATAATCTCCTCAGAGGATTGTGCTTCCACTAAGGAACTGTGCTGACTTCCCACCAGCCAAGCAATGTGGTTTGTCATGGACATTAATTAGGATGTAATTATTATGAGCAGGAAGCCTGCTCTAGGAGAGTGGGGGAAATGTTTCTGTTTTAACTACAGCTCCCACAAGACCACGTGCTGCTGTGAGAAAACAAAGTTGGATGTTGACATGACTCTAAACAAAACCTTTCAGCAACCCAAATGGAAAGGTTTTGATTTCAGGCATGTCGAAACATTTCTCTTCAGCTGAAAATGTCAAAAAGAGCATTTGACATCTGTTGTGTTTTGACCTTTCCAAATTGAATTTCTTTGTCGCTCCCTCGTCCGTTCTGTAAAAAAGAAAAACACACATTTCTTTTGTCCTGGCACAGGGAAAAACACAGACCAGAAATATCTCAGGGATTTGCCATAAAGGGACATTTTTTAGTTTCACTTAGCTCTTCATAAGGAAGCTTAGGCTGAAATAAAATATCTCTTTCTCCAATGCCTGCAGAGCACTGGCACTGAGCTGAGCCCTGCAGCACAGAGCAGGGGACAAAACAGCAGCAAGTGTGATCCTGGGACTGTGATTCCTTTCTGGGAATTTTCCTCTCTGGGCACACGATGCAGAGGTAAATAACTCTGCTCCCACCCTGCATGTTCCTGCAGCAGCTGTACAGATTCCATATATTCCCTCTTTTCTGTCTCTTCCTTGCTGCCATCTCCTGTGACGCCCTGTCTGGTTTATTCTTTGTACATCTAGTATGAAATCGAATAAATGTCCTAGAAGTTACTTTCATCTCAGCATCTTCATTATTTCCATGTCAGAAGTGTCTCAGCGAGGGAAATTCAAGTTTGGGTGAGCTCACAGACATTTCTTTTCACTCCTAAGACATGAACAAACCATCTGGCACAGTTAAGCCACTCAGCATGATCCTAAAACAAAGACAAGTGCTGCCACTGTTGTTTCATTGTTTAAAATAGACATTTTTGGAGCATGGATTACTTGAGTCCAGACCTTCCAGCTCTTTTTTGTTAAGCCCATACATATTTATACATGCCCCTGTATGTCTCCATATAGCCTTAAGGAATTGTCTCTTTTTAAATGATGTACATTAAATATATATAGCAACCATTTCTGTGGTGTGTATCATAATTTTAAAATCCGTTTAAAATAGCAGTGAAATAAAACGGGGATCTCAGCACGCAGTGGTTTTCTGCTGTAGACTAAAACATCACAAATGCCATAGAATCATGAAATGATTGGGGTTGAAAGGGGCCCTAAAGATTATTTAATTCCAACCCCTTCCATGGGCAGGGACAGCTTCCTCTAAACCAGGTTGCTCCAAGCCCCATCCAACCTGACCCTGAACAATTCCAGGGATGGGGTGTCACCATTCCTACATCTTCTTGGGTTGAACATGACTGTTTGAGACTTTGTTTATGAACCAAAAAGGTGCCCATGGAGGGACAGAGATTGGAACCATCCTGGGAAAGAAACAGTTGAAGCACCAATGGTTTGGGGAAAAGCTCAAGCTCAGTTTTCTCTTGGATTTCTTTTGACACAGGAGTTTTCAATACTCTGTGTTCTCCAGAGAGGTCCATAAGGACTGGGAGAAAATATCCTTCTTTCAAGTCCTTCTAGAAGCTATTTACGAATGTCTAAAGACTATAAAGCACTTGAGAGAAGTCAGCATGGATTCATGAAGGTGAAACTGTGTCTGATCAAAGGAAGGAAATAATTAGTCAAGGAAATAATTAGTCAATGGGTGAGAGAAGAGCAGGGATTATTTGCATAATTTAACAAGGCTTTTGACACTGTTTGCCAAAATATCCTCATTTTCAAGCTGGTGAAATACAGGTTTGACAAGTGCACAGTGAGTTGGATTGAAAACTAAGTGGAATGCTGGACTCAGAGGGTCTCAGCTGGTGGTGTGAGGATCAGCTGGAGATCAGGCATGAGGGGTGAGCAGCAGAGGCCAGTACTGAAACCAGCAAAGCCACATCCTTATCAATGACCGGGTTGGTGGGACAGGGACCTCTTGCAGCAAGTCTGCAGGTGATGCAAAACTTCAAGGAGTGATTGAGATGGTTGTGTTGATTTCTGAAGTGTCTTGATTGGCTGGAAAAATGGTCAGCAGAGCAAGCTGTGAAATTCCACAGAAGAGAGTGTGCAGTCCTGCATCTGGGAAGGAACAGCCACAGAGCCACTGAAGGGCCAAGCAGATGATTAAAAGTTTGCAGCATCTCTCAAAAAAGAAGCCTGGAGGAGAGAAACCTCAGGGGGATCTCATGAGTGTGTATAAACATGTGAGGAGGAGAATGAAGAGGTTGAAGCTCAGTTTTCTTCAGAGTTATCCAGTGACTGGACAAAAGACAAGGGCACAAACTGGAAAACATGAAATTGTTTGAACCTAAGGAATGTTTTTGGGTGTTTATATTGTCAGGGTGATAAAATACTGAAACAGGTTATCCAGAGAGGTTAAGTATCCCTCTTTGGAGATATTCAAAGAGCTACTGGTCCTGGTGTGGGGCAAACCTGAGGCAGCTGACTCTGCTCTGAACAGGGCAGCTGGAATGGATGCCCTCTTCCAGCCTCAATGCTTCTGTGATTATGAGGGTTGCAGAGCTTATCCCACATGGACTGAACTGTTAGCAAAACAGACCATTTTCCAGCACTGATAGATTTTCCTGCATCACAGAAAAGTTCTCTTCAATAAAATCATCTCTCTGGGGACTCAGAAGAAAGTTTTGGCCATTTAAAATGTGCTTACAGGAAATGGAGCGATGCTTAAGGATTCTGTTGCCATCAGCTTCGTGTGTGCTGCAGTTCCACTTGCCTTCTTTGGGCATCTGCTCCTGTGTGATTGCATTTTTATTCTTTTTCAGAAGGGCAGATGGTATTTTTTTTTTCCCTGTGTGCATAATTAAACAAACACACAACAAACTCATCTAAAGATACTAATTAATTCCTTTTCCTAATAGATTGCAGGCAGTCTATTAATATTACTGACTCCTGGGACCAAGAGTCTGTTGGCAAGAGCTTCCTCATCTTGCTGTTTTTCCTTCTCCCATGGTGAGGTTGGTGATCCACCACATCCCTTTAAACACAGACAAGCTGGAAGGAGCTGTGGCTAATCCTGGGCTGGTCTTGGTGATAGACTGAACATCTTTCACTTGAGTTGTTAAATATTGCTCAACTTGAGCCCCTCTCATCTTCCTTTCTTTGATGATCTGTGCTTGAGTGGCCATGGTGCTGCTCAGGTTCAGGATTGGCTGAGGACTGGGTCATTCTTAGCTCTGCACACTTCCAGGGATTTTGGGCTCCCTGGTATTCTTGGAAAGGGTGTGACAAAGGGTAAGAACTTTAATGGTTCTTCTCTTAATACATAACTATATATACACATTAAAAAAAAAAAAGGTGAGATAAAAAATGCCGTTGGATGGCACCGAGTGATTGTCAGCTCTATTATAATTACCCAATTAAAGAGGTGATAATGAACCCAGACTTGAAATGCTGGAGGGAGAAAAGGAGGGTGTCACCAGCAACTCAACATTTGTTTTATCCTAAATCTTTATTGTAAAGTAATCACCTGTCAGGGAGTCTGCTGAGGAGAGAGCAGCTACTCTGTGCAGTGCTGTGATCACAGAAACAGGGTGGGAACAAAAGCAGGGTGACAGATTCAGGTAAGGCAGTCTCCAGCCCAGGAAACCTCAGCAGCCCAAGGGTTTTTGAGGATCCCACCCATCCTGTGGACAAGGAGGTGCAGCCTGAGCTGAGGACATCAGGTAGAAGCTGTGCTCTCTCCAAATTGGTTTTAGTGTTTACAGGGTGGGTCAGGTTTTTATTTTGCTGGACCAAAAATAATCCAGGAGCTGTGTATTCACATGTTCAGCCTTAGAAAATCTGCTGACAATAACCTATGACAATCTGCAATTGGTTCTGAAAAGAACCTGGGGTAGGTGACCATCTCAGCAGCCTAAAGTGTGAGTGGAATACTGGCTCATACTGGCATAAATATAGACAGAAGTTCATGGGAAATAATCTCCTGTTTTACTTGGCATTTGTCAGACCAAATCTGGATCCATGGCCCTGTTGGAGTAAGTCCAGGTGGGGTCATGGAGATGGTCTGAGAGATGGAAAAGCTCTGCTGTGAAGACACAAAGAGCTGGGGGTGTCCAGCCTGGAGAAGAGAAGGACCAGGGAGAATTTAGAGCCATTTCCAGAGCCTAAAGGAAATCCAGGAGAGCTGGAGAGGGACTTGAGCCAAGGCATGGAGGGACAGGACAAGGGGGAATGGCTTCAAATTGACAGAGGACAGGGTTAAATTGAGTATTAGGAGGAAATTCTTGGCTGTGAGGATGGTGAAGCCCTGGCACAGGTTTCCCAGAGAAGCTGTGGCTGTCCCATCCAGTATCCAGCCCTTCATCTTCCCCACACTGATCCTTCCAGATGTTTATTCCACTTTTGAGACTACAAGTGCCATCAGTCTTCATTGTTGGCTCAGTTTTGAGTGTGGCTGTGCTGGACTTCAGTGGGCCACAGGAACAGCTAAACAAACCAGGTGAATGCTCCCTTCTGAGAGACAGGGAGGAATGCATTTTATTAAATTCTTCCAGCTTTTAATGTGTGCAAAAATGTGTTTCTTTTCATATGATCCTCATTGCTGGTTTTCAGTCGTGTTCAAAGATGACAAAATTAAAAAGATCAAATGATAAATCAAAACAAGAGTAACACAAAAGCCTGAGGGATACAGAACTGACAACAGATGATCACAGAAGAAAGTGATAAAACTCTTGCTTATTCCAGAAAAGCCGTCCTTAACTAAGAAATATTTCCTAGGTATGTGTGTAGATGACACAAAAATTTTAGATTGATCATTTCTACTGGATATTGTATGATCAAAATTTCAGTTTATTAGAATTCTAACCAGCCAGTTCATAATTTTCAAGGCTGATTAGTAGTAATATACATATATAAATATTTTAAAATGCATCGAAAAAGGCAAAGACCCAGCAAATAACAAATCAATTTCTTATTAGTTTACACTGGAAAATAGAGTGTCCAGAAGTGTGAACCATTTGTAAATATTAGGTGCATCAATCTTGGTTCCTCCAAACAATCAATTTCTCCATGAAAAGAAGACAAACATTGAAGGGAAAGGGAAAAAAAAAAAAAAGGAAATAACCCCCCCCTCCAAACCTGAATGCTATAATATCATAGCAGTCTAAATCTAAATAACTGCTTTGCTGCTGTTTTTATTTTTTTTTTTATTTCTGGGTTTTTTCTTGGGTTTCTTTTTTCATTTTTTTCTTTTTTTAAATTTTTTATTTTCCCTAGTTTTTTGGGGTTTTTTGAGCTCCTCTTGTAGCTAATTATAATGGCAACTGGCTTAAAAGTGTTAAGAGGAAAAGATAAATCACTTCAGAAACATGTTTTGTAGTGGGTTAGCTGCTGCTAGGAGCCTTGCCACACTCACTGCAGTTATTTCCTGCGTGATGGATTGGTCTCAGCTCCTCTCTGGTTTCTTGAGGGATTTTTTTCATCTCTCATGAGGGCATTAGAGGAATGTCCTGCTCATGGCAGGGACCAGCTGGAGCAGAGCTCTGGGCTGAACAGATGAGGACAGGTAAAACTTTGGTAAAACAGACAAAACTTTGCAGTTTTGTGTGGGCCAAGAGCACCTGATCTGGGTGCTGTGTCCCCAGGGCTGAATATCACCACCTCAGGGTCATCCATTTTAAAACAAACTATAAATCACTAGTTAAATGACTTGTTTAAAAAATAGAGTTTTTCACCTTAACTAAAAGAGCTTTGCAGAATAATTTTATATATATCAATTTTTATGGTGACAATATTAGTAATAGCACCTTGTGTGCTTCACTATGTACAGCAAATAACAAACAAAATCCTTAATTTTTTTTTCCATTCAAGAGAGAGGGGGAAATGTGGGAAATGGATTTGTAGAGGATTCTCAAAGCCTGACAGAAGGCTCACATAGTCTTGTACATCTGTATGCAAACTCTGAGATAAAAAATGCTGACTTAGAAAGGCCACAGAATAGGACAGACGTTGATGAGAGAGAAATGGAACTGGAAACAACTTGCAAATGATGGCCTTGCAAATAGACCAGATACTTTGGAGAAACAGAACTATGAAAGGTGCACTGCAGTAGGACCCATGAGAGGTAATTTTAGGTGATTGGCTTTAAGGCATTTACAGCATTGTGTAGCAAAAGCTGAGAGGCCAAAAAACACTTGTAATGTAATGTAATTAGGAAATAGTTTGGCTTCTGATTGTGATGGTGTGAATTGTAACATCTGTACTGCCTCACCCTTCACATGAAACTAAAAATGGAGTAAAAGTTTTTTAAATGCCTCTCAGTTGCCCCATCTGGGTCAGAAAAAGGCAAAATCCAACAGCATCCTGCAGCCATCACTTCACCATGATGTTCTTCCTCTCTTGTTGAGCCTGAGGTGTCTCTGTGTTAATATGGGTATCTCCAGCTATAAATCCAGGAAATTCTTTGGGATTTTTCACCCAGCTTTGTGTGGACACACAGTGCTCTTGAGTCCCCTTGGATGATGCTGACACCTGGTTAAAAAAGAGCCAAGGACCAGTCTGAGATCCTCAGGCCAACTGCTCAAGGCTGCTTTGTGTCTTTGCTGCCAAGGTTACGCAAATGCCCAAGTTTTTTTCCTTTTTGTTTACCACAATAGACCCTTCCCCAAAACTGGGGTTCCTCCTGGCCTAAAAGGATGGATAATTGTATCCATCCCCTGAGATCAATGAGGTGTTCAGGTACCACAGAGATGCTGCTTTGGGAAAGCCTATGGAATTACAGGGAGTTGCCTAAAGGTGCATCACAGCTGTATTTTCCTTTCATGAGACTTTCACCTTGTTAACTCCATTGCCATTCAAATTTATCCATTCCTTTTGCAAATACAGTCATGGAAATCCTGTGTAGAGCATGGCAGCAATCTCTGGGCTCCTCAGAATGCTCACTTCACACAGAGAGCTTGAACCAGGAGGATAAAAAATAAATTCAGGGAGGATTAACAAGCAGAGAAAGGCAGGGCTACTGATTGTGGCACTGCAATCTCTATAACTGGAAAAGTGGGAAAAGTTCATCAAGTCCAACTTTGGCTTCTTGGCATTGCCTGTGAGGAGGTGTTGGTACCCTGTCACCACCCTGCTTCTTTTAGTGCCCAAATGTCCACTCAGGACCAGAGATGTGGCTGCTCAGCTCGACAAGCACAATGTGGTTTATTCATGTTGATTTTATTTTTCCTCTCAGCTGCAGCAGCAAGAGCTCTCTTCAAGGGTCTCTGATGTAAATTCTGCAGAAATGTAATTGTGCAATGGTTGGAGGTGAGTTTAAATAGCCAGGATGTGCCTGCTTCTCTCAGGAAACAAAAACTTCTTCCAGCCTTAGCTGAAAACATACACTGGGGCTTCTTGGAAGATTATCCATGAACGTGAAGGAAAATGTTTACAAGGCACTGGTGGGACATCCCTTCTCCCTTGACCTCATCAAAAAACAATAATTTGATTTTATTATTTCACCGCTCAGCCATTCAGCTGGGATTCAGATGGTCCCACTGTCAGTGTGATGGAAATCAGTATTCCTGGGTATTGATAAAAAAAATTAGTTTAGTTCAGATCCCCACACAAATTTGGGCATGATGACTCTGAATCTGAATGATTTCCAAGTAGCAACCTCCTGGCACACAACCACAGCTCTAAAGTGATGCCTCTTTTTTTTTAAGCCTTGAAAAGGAACAGCTGGGAACCCAAGGAGAGGATTCCCAAGTGATATGTGTCCACCTAAACATAAAAATATTCCCTATTTTCAACAAAAACTACAGTATATGTGTACATTCGCATGCACACACATATTACTGTACCTTTTATCTAATGTAGTGCATAATTTTTTAAAAGGGTATATATTAAAGAATTCTGCTCTCCATGAGGGTTCAGGAAAGGGCAAATGTTATTGCTTGTCTTTCATGAAATAAATTAAATTGAGCACTACACTTAAGCAGGACCATCAGTTAGGAGCAGGTATGTACCACTGCAGTGATGAATGGCTTAATATAAATGACATAGGTGTGCTAAGACAGGGATAAAGCCCAAACAGGAGATCAGTAATTGCATCTCTCCATTAAAACTGAATTATCCCTCAGCTGCAGCTCCTGCTGCTCTTGTCTAGTTGAGTCTTAAAATCCTCACTCTGGGGCCCTCACAAACTAATGCAGCTGCTGTGTCTGAAGGTGCTGTACAGAAAAGCAGCAGAGCTCAGTGCACAGGGCCAGAAATCCAGAGGGAATGAGGAGGGACATAGTGCTCCATGAGGGACAGCTGTGAGCCCAAAGAGGGGATCACCCCAATGTTGCCATGACCATGAAGAGCTGATGTATTCTCTAATTTGGCCTTGGTGTTCCTGCAGGAGGTTTGCTGGAATTTAGAGTTGTTTTGTTTTGTACTCAGCTCTTCCCTTGGCACAGCCTCTGAAATTACCTCTTTGAGGGTGAGTGAGTGAGAACTGCAGCATCTTGTAGGCTGAGGGGTGAAACTATGGCCCTGCAGTTCAAATCCTTTGGTAAAGTTCTGGTTGTCCCTGCTTGTATTTCTCCTATTCTCCACTTTTCTGAGACAAGCAATACATGTATTTCCAAGTCTTTCTTTTCACACCAACCCTGCTGGTTCCCAGGCCATTTCTCCTCCTTCTTGCACCCTCTCCCTTTCATACCATCCATATCACTGCATGTCATGCATCCCATTCATGTGCCCCATTCCAGTGTTAAACCTTGCTGATGTGGTCCTAGATTTCCTTCCCACGTTGTTTTCCTTCACCCTTTGTTTCCAGCTGATATTCCTAACCTCCTCCCTTCCCTCCTTGTTAATTCTCTGCCCCCACCACTGCTCCTTACTTTGGTTATGAGCAGCACCTGTTATTTTCTTTAGTATTAACAGAGCAGAAGCCAAATCTGCTGCTCTCCACCCCGACACCATCTCCAGGATATCTCCTTTTAGCCCCTGTCTTAGGTGACAAACATTGCCTTTTGTTTACAGCCCCACAGCCAGAACAGTGCCTCCCCCTGAATTAATTCCAGCCAGTTTTGCTTCAAATCAGATTTCCCAGGAGGTGCTGGGAAGTGCCTCTGGAGCTGTGTCAGTATGAATAGGAGCCCGTTCAGCCAGGCACACACCGTGCTGTAACAACCACGGACATCTCGTACTGTCTGGAGGGGAAATGTGTCTGCTGCAGCTTGAACTGAGCTTCAGATGGAGCTGGGAAACCATGCACTAATTAGTTAATTGGCTGAAGAGCCCCCTATTGTAATGGATGGATTCAGCTTATAAACTGACCCTAGTTTTGTGGGGGAAAAAAATAATATAAAGCTTTGCAAAGTCATGGACCTTGTTAACCCAAATTTTGCCTTCACTCATCCCAGCATTATATGTGCAAGGGGCTGACTGATGTTACTTTGTACTCAGGAATATTGTTCAAGCATATAATCAAGAGTGAAGTCTGAACTACATCTCTCTTCCATGCTCTGCTGTGACTTCAGTTTGCTTTGTTGTGGAAAGACAGAATGAGTCACTGACTCAAACACAGGCAGTACAAGGATACTATTTCTTTTCTTTACACTAGAAAAGCACACGTTTTTTTGAGAAAACCACCCTGCTTCGCACACACAACCAAGAGGCTTGTGACTAAGCTATGCACCTGAGTCCCAGCCAATCCAGAAACTGCTCCTGGAGGGGAGCACAGAGATCCATCCACTTTGTGCAGAGCTGTTCCTCCAGGCAAGCACATCTCATCTCTTGCAACTGCATGAGGCTCTGCCAGGGGAGGTTAGGGTTGCATATCAGGAAAATGTTTTTCACCCAGAGGGTGGCTGGGCACTGGAATAGGCTCCCCAGGGAAGTGGTCAGAGATCCAAGCCTGCCAGAATTCAAAGAATCTTGGGACAATGCTCTCAGGCACAGGGTGGGGTTTTTGGGGTGTCCTGTGCAGAACCAGGAGTTGGACTTGATAATCCTTGCAGGTCCCTTCCAGCTCAGAGCAGTCTATGATTCTATGATTTTTCTTGGCTTACTCCCCTTCCAACACACACACACACATAACTCTCATAAAGAACTTTTCAGAGTAATCAAGACATATTTAAAGTTATTACTGTTTAGCTCTGAATTTCTGGGTAAAAATAAATAATTCTTGACATATGGGAAGCAAAACTTTGGAGCTGTTCTGGCATTTGGGGTTTTGAGATGTTTTCTGATAGCATGGTGCAGAGTGGAGGGTGGCTTCTGTAGTGTGAAGCAGAATAAAGATCACAATAATGAGGGCATGAAATTAGCTTGGCAGTATGAACTCCATGATACTGTGTAGGATTTTCAATTAGGATGAATTAAATTGTTGCCAAAGTCAGAATGGATATAAGGATTGAGTAGGGTAGGAGGGAGGGAAAAGGTGAGCCTTAAAGATAATGGCTTAGAGAATCTTCTGTACTTAGGCAATAGCTCATTCATCTGAAAATGTGTAAGAGACAATCAGGGAAATTACCTAAGAAATAAAACATGTGTATATATAGTGAGAGTGAGAATTTAAAGTGATGTCAGGGAAATCACAGCAGAAGAATAAGTGATGATTAGAGCCTCTCTCATTCTGCAGACCTGCCAATGCTGCGTCTTCCAAGAGCACAGCAATAATTTACACCATTGAAAAATATAAAGGGCCAGATTTCTTCTGTGTGTGATGCCAGGAAGGGTCAAACATGCCTAGGTATGAAAGCTCTTCCAAGCAGCTCAGTCTCTGTGATTCTGTACACAAAATGTCTGTAGGATTTAATCAGAGCAGAGGAGCGAGCTCATTATGTCTCATTTTATTTATGGCAAATTTCAGAGCCATTCAAGCAGTGCTCTGAGTTTTTGTGAGGAGTAAAAAAGCAACAATTTACCCAGAATGTTCTTCTGTTCAGTGGGAGTCTGATTTTTGAAGACACAGTCTTTCAAGAGTGACAAACATTGAGCACCCTCCAACAACTGAGGTTCCAAAAGATCCCACGTTGCAAATCCCAGCCATCCTTCTTTTCCCACGTCTTCAGAGGTAAAACACAGAGAAGTGCTTGAAAAGCTTCACAAGAAGTGCTTAGGCACCTGATTCCCACAGAAACACATCTGATGTTGAGTGCCACTCCCCTTCTGCATTTGCCCACTTTACCCTTCCTAAAGAGATTATAATGAGTGATTTTAATATTCCAATCATGCAAATCTTCCCCCAAGATTTCAATAATGCCAACGAAGTCTGATGTATACTCATAAATGAGCTCCTCCAATTCCAGTTCTTGTTTATTACTCAGGCTCCCAGCATTAGAGTATAGGCAATTAAAGAATTTCTTCTCTTCACGTCCCTTGGTGCCTTGATTAATTTTGTTCTTGACATCTTAATTTCGAGCTAAATGAATGCTCATTCATTCCTCCCTCTCTGCTTTCCATCTTTCCCAGTTTAACACTCTCCTGACTACTCAGCCTGACACCTTGAAGACTTTCCTGTGAAGATGCAGAGTGTTGGAACACGGTGGCTTTGTCTTCTCACCAAATAGGTGATTGTATTTCTTGCAGGACAAATATCTGCCTCATTCTACTTAAAACTAGAGGTCTTTCCTCTCCAGAGGCTTTTGCCATCCTATGCTTGTTGGGAATAACACTTCTGGTTGGAATATCTATCTGTAGTATCCAGGAACTCTTCAGCCAACTTCAATCCTTCATATAAATCATAAAGAATGTCCACCACCATCTGTGGGAATCTTGAGCATTGTACACATATTCACAATTGCTCTAATAATCTTGATGGGGTTTGGAATAAAATGTCAAATGACTTCTTTGTCTCTGGGATATTTAATTGCATTCTGAACAAGGTGTCTTTGCCACAGCTGATGGGATTCCTGTGACCAAATGTAGACATGTAAGAGGTAAAATTCTCCATTTCTACCTTTATAGTCAGAAGAGAGAAATAAGGCTTTCTGGGGAGAAATTGGTCTGAGCTAGTGCAGAAGAATCATGCCTGGGAAACGTCCATTGCTCTCTGTGGACTAGGAAAAATACTTCATGATGTAGTTTTATGTAATTGAGACCCATAAAGCATTCTTGGGGTCATTTCTACCCCATGACACAGCACTAAAAAAAGCATGCCAGGCTCTAGTACTTCACTTAGGACTCTCTGCTCTCTGTGCAGGTTTGTGGATGTGAATTCAGAGAGTGAATTGTGTCAGGAGCCATATAGAAACATGGTCAGAGGCAGCCTGCTCTCTGGGGAAACTGTAATCTAAATGAAATCTTCTATTCCTGTCCCTCTCCTGGCCTGGCATAATGCAGGGTAACTTTTAAAACATTTAAACCCCTTCTTCAATGTTTTTTGCAGATCCTGACTGTTTCTCTGCCTGAGCATTTGAGATACTGAAAAACTGATATACCATAAGGACATGATAAGTTCAAAACACACCACGTTTCACAGCTGGCATGTACCAACTTCACCTGTGCCCTTGTGCTAAATAATGTCATCCTGCAGCATCTCCAAGCCAGGCACTTGGAGTACAATTGGTAAAAAACCTGGGGGGGATGTGCCTTTGGAGCAGAGTGCTGGATGGTGGAATGACTGCCCTACACAGAAGAGCAGCCCCAGCAGCTCCAAGGAGAAGAGGATCAGTGTGGGATGTGCCCTCAGTTTGTGTGTGAGGCAGAGGAGATTTATATGAGCTGCTGGGGTCCTGCTAAAAGATGTGCCCCTGAGAGAGCTAGAGCAGGTTAAGTTGCCATCCTGGAGCTGTGATTTACTTTAACCTGGTTTAATTTGTGCAGGTGCTGATTAGAAGTGCCCACAGAGCCTGCAGGTGTAGCTTGGCCACAAGGACAGACAGGTCACCCCCCAGCATCACTGAAGTGCTGGGTTTGGAAGGACATAATCTAATCCAACCTTCCTGCTAAGGCAGGTACATCTACATCTCTGCTGCTTTGGAAACAGCCACTTTTTCCATCTGGATGTTTTCTTTAAGATGGAATTTAAAGTTGTTTTTTTCAAGTTCTTTGTTTGGGCCAAAGCAGATGTCCCTGGAACCACATCTACAGAAAAAGAGCTGGTAGAAGCAGAGGTTTTAAACTGTTTCAGCTGTGGAAATACAAAGATGTCCATAATCATTTGCTCTTTGGACTTCACCTTTTCTATTTTATCCTAATCTAATGCTCAAACTTCCATAGGTGAAGTTCAAACTGGAACCTGTCATTTTTGCCCTGAGGAGCACAGACTTGCAGGTGAATCTCTGGAGACTGAAGCCAAGCTCAGCTCATTTCATGCTCATATTCCTGGAGATGTTGAGCTTGTTTCAGTGAGGTGGGATTAATCTCCTTTATCTTTCAGTGGAGGTTGTACAATGAAGGTTAACACATCTGAATCTCAGAGTCTCCATGGATGTGTTTCTGTGCAAGTTCTGATTGTAAATTCCCAAGACAATCTATGCAAATGTGTGATGGCATCCAGTTTTTTGAGCATGGGATCTAATGATGGTTTTGGTGGTCTGGGGTATCTTTCTGACCTCCAGAAACACTCTGAGGGTGAGCACCTCCCCAAATGCCAGCTGCATCTCTCAGTCTCTTTTGTGCACCTCTGATTCCCAGTAACATTTCAAATGCCATTACATATCCATGGTTTATGGATAAATTAAGATTCAACAATTATCTAGAAGAGCAGCTCTTTTTTTAGCTGTATTTTTCTTTTCTTTTTTTTTTTTTTTTAAAGGGCAATGGGATTTTTTCCTGTTTCTTCTGTGTCTTGTTCCTCTTGTCTGTGTGGGGCTCATTAGAGCAGTGGCATTCCCAATGTGCTCAGATCTCACTCAGGGTCTGATCCTGGCTGGATCTATAAAGCATGAAGTTATTAGCAGGCCCTCTTATATCTGCATCTGTCTTCAGGGAAAAAAAAATCCTCCTGGGACCAAGCCCACAGCAGCTCTGCAAGAGCTGAGAGAGATTATCATAAACACCAAGAAAAGTCAATGTGGGCAAAGGGAGCACCTGAGCCTTCCCTAGACCTGTTCCTCCACCTTCACAAGTTAAAATAGCTTTGGCAGAGTAACACTGGAAACAAGAAGATTGTACCGTGGAAAACTCTTTTTAAAGCAATTAAGCCAGACTGTGGTACATGGTGTTAATTTAGAATTTCAATTAGTGTGTACAATTTGCTATCAGCTCTGGCCAAGCCATTTTCTCAAACCAAAGCTGCCCCTTGCTTGTCTGTTTGCTTGAAGAGCATGAAGATGGAAGCAATTTGTTAACATAATCTGGTTTAATATGATGAGTAATGATTTTCAGAAAGAAGTATGGATTGGGTTTGTCAGGGTGATTATATCTGAAGCATGACTGAAGAGGGGCTCTTTCATCTGGCTTGATCTGTGCAGTTCTGCAGGACCTGAGCTGGTCCTGGCCTTTTCCAGGGTAAATTCCAGGTAGCTTCACTTTACTAGTTGATTCTAGAATGGGTTTATTTAGTTATTTAAGGCAGGTTGAGTTCCCTTCTCCCAGGATCCTGTTCCCATTTGCACGAGGCAGCAATGAGTGCTCAGTTCCCTCACTCCAGTGAAAATTGCAACCCCTCAACCCCACCACATCCCTCCCTGTGGCATTCACACCCTGCACCCAATCCATCTTGCTTTTCCCTCTTAGGAGAACTGCTGGCTGTGCAAATCCATTCACCCAGAGGCTGAGCCCTTGCAGTGCTGGCTGGTTTTGGTTCATCCTTGCAGAGTCGTGGCTACATCGTGGCTCTTGTCTCGGTCACTGTGCTTGGCTGACCCCACACCCTGCAGCACCAAAGGAAAGCTTGTGCATGGTGGCCAGAGGGTCACTTCTCTGAATAGCCACCCCTGCTCTACCCCTTGGCCAGCAGTTTTGTTGTGACTCATGTAAATATTGACATTTGCCACGGACTTGCCTTTGTGCTTTCACTCCCTGCTGAAAAGACTTGATGTTTTTCTTCTGAGTTTGCCTGGACTTTTTCTTCACTCCTTTCTTTAACACAGCCTTTCTCTGAAGAGCCTGGAAGAAAGAAAACCTCTTTTGTAAAGGCTGCTTTTTTTTAATTTTTATTATTTTTCCTGGAAATGTTAACTCCCTGCGCAGATATTCTGGGAACTTTTCACTGTTCTTTTACTGCATGACACAAGAAACTAAAAGAGGAACATTATCTCTTCGAGGCAGCAAGTCATTGTACTCGCTTCTAAAAGCTGATCTTGTTTTGTTTGACTCACTAGCTGTTTTATTCTGGCAGTGATGCACTAAAATATCCTTGAGCTAGCTCAGTTGCACTTGCTTTCCTTCCTTTTAATGCCACATCTCTCGCAGTCACACTGTCCTCACCATGAACAAACCTATCAGCATCTGGCCCATTAATAACAGCTTGTTATGAAATAAAAATTAATCAAGCACTGAGATTATTGTGCAGCATTTCCCAGGACTTATTACTCAGAGTGATTGTGCAGACATCTTGTTGCATGAGGGTAGATTGTAGCTGGGTCAGAATTAACTCACAACAGCTGCTTTATTGCTGTGATGTATTATTATTTATGTAGGATGAAAGATGTGAATAGCACTTAAGCACAACAGAGCTGTGCTTAGAGGAGTTTGCAGGCTAAGGGAGAGGCAAGGCTGGAGCAGAATATGATAAAAGAGGGAATGGGATGTGTGTTGCTGCAATTCAGCCCATAAACTTCAGCAGAGCCTTTGTTTCTCTGAGTTTCTTGTTCTTCCTCACATAAGGCACAATTATAAGCAGCATTAATCAAGGAGGTGAAGAGTCAAGAGCTTTGTCTTTAATAACACTGAAGTGTTTCTTGTTTAACTTTCTCCCTGTGGACCCAGTTCTCAGATCTGGCCAAGTTTCACCCTGTTGAGGAGCCAAACAAAGCAGATAAAAGAGGGATTTATGTCAGAGGAACAGCGAGTATATTTTCATCTCAGAGACACAATGATTTGGTACAAGACTGCATATTAATCATCTTAAAATAGAGTTAAGCTGTGTGTTGATCTTTACTCTAAAGCCACATTGCTCAGCTACTTGTACAAATCCTGCAAGATAACAGAAGGTGCTAAACAAGTCACTGGGAAAAAAAAAAAAAAAAAGATAGAAAAGTGACATATCTTTTAAAACAGAAGTAAGACCAAATTGATTTGCAAAGGAAGAATACAACTAATTACACAGTCAGAGCTTTGCAAAGTGTCTGTGTACCAGAGTCTGGAAAAGTTTGGGATAAGAGTTATAACCCTTGAATGGGGAAATGTGGAGTGATTCAGACCAAGGTGGATTTGTGGGAAATAGACCCTCTTACTCCCACAGTCCATTAAATATTCTTCTCACCCTTCCAAATCCTCTCACTCCTCAATATATTCACCACAACCCCCTGCCAGCTTCCATGTATACCCTACCCCAATGCTTTAATTTTGCTGAATGCATTTTTGTGATGTGTTTTTGCCCAAAGGAATGCCAACAGACCCGCCATCAGCTGCACCTTGCCTTGCCTCAGCAGAGTTTTTTAGCTTTTAAGAACACTTCAAACCTGCCAGGAACAAAATGGGATATGAAGAACCAATTTCAATTACAGTGTGTGAGGCGGTTTCCCGGCAACAAGAGTATTTAAGAGCAACAAAAATTAACATACCTTCAAAGGAAAAGCAGCAGCAACAGCCAGTGATTTTCACGGTGTAATATTTTGTATTCATTAAAATGTAGTTTCTGAGCATTGTTTCTGCCTCAAGGCTCAACCCCAACTCATCTGAAAATCATGTTTCTCCTTTCTTCACTGAAAAGTACTTAGAACTTTATAAAGAGACACAGGAAAAAGGATGGAAAGAAAGAGACAGGCTGGACTGCTAATATAATTCCTTGGAGCTAAGCTGCTGACTCCTATCTTGCTGGAATAGCAAAACTCAGATGCTCTCTCAAGGAATAATCCCTTCTCCTTTAGGATCCAACTCCTCTTTTGAACCACAAAAAGAAGCACTCCATCTTAAAATTGGCTTTTCCAAAGCCTTCTACCCCTTTTGTCACTGTACATCCATCTATACCTATTCTCTCTGGAAAATAATTGCTCTCCCAAGCCTCTGGTTTGACTGAAAATTCCAGGACAGTTTGTGCTCTGTGAAAGAGTTGTTTCCAAACAGAGTTAATAAATCACAGATATTGTGGTCCTGAGCAGGTAACACAGATTTTATCTGCAAGGGAGGGAGGGATGATACCAGTATAGACCAGTAAGACCCACAACATCCCTGTAAGCTCCAGTGTAAGAACAATCTGGGACAGGAGGGTGATTTTCATGTCCTTTTGCCTTGAAGGATTTATAGTGTTTGAATTGCTCCTCTCTTTTAACATCTTATACTTGAAAAAAAATACCTGTGACATCCTTGTCTGGGGTGATACTCCCCAGGTATAAATAAAAAAATTAAGTTTGAAGTGAAGAGTTTCTGACTCTGCTCAAAACCAAAACTGAAACCACTCAACCTCCTAAATTTATTTCATAGTCCTTTTTATTCCCCCAGAGAATTAGTTCTCAGAAAAACATTTGAATTTTCAGCTCAGTTTGGACCAGAGGAACAATCCATGCACTTGTATGGCCTCGGTTTGCATTTTCCAAGAGTGGGAATCAAGGTCATGTGTTGCATTGCACAAAATCAGCAGGACACAGATCACTTGCACTGCAACCACTGCCCTGACAACATCAACCTTTGGCATTTTGGGACATGCAGAGGTAATTTTGGTTAATCTGTTGTGTCTGGGTTGCTAGACATCCAAAAATCCTGGCCAAACCATTAAATTCCATTCTTTCTCCCTCGTGTGAACAGCATTTCTGAGTGACTAAGGGAAGATAAACCAAGAAAAGCTGTTGGAGAAAAAAATACAGTCTTAGGAGTAGAGACAATAAATATTTTGTTTCTTGAAACGCTGCTGATTGACTGATTAAAAGCTCAAGGGGAGCAGATTTATCTCCCTGCATCAGTTCCAGTAGTAGGACAAAATCCTCTGCCCCATGGTCCAGTATTGAGTAAATCCACTGGCTTGTGCCTCCTCAAATAAAGACTATTTTAAGCAGTCACTGATTGCTCTAATTACAATAATCCAACAAGGATTTGAGTCACTTGCCTGCAGTGACTACAATGTCTCCTCATTGCAGACAAAATGCTGCTGGAGAAACCCCTGGAGGTTTGGGAAGTGCTTCTTTAGAGCTACAGGAGCCCTGGGGTTCCTGGAAGTTGGGGGCTGAGATGAACCCCCCAGTATCCCCCTGTGCTTGGAAAACTGGATTGAATCCCCCCAAGGTGAGAGCCTGGATCCTTCCCCAGGCTTCTGTTTTCACTGCAAAAGTGACCTTGGAGCAGTTGAAGGGGCAGCCAAAGAAGCTACAAAGCATAATGAAATTATGGAGATATGAGTGGATATCCTTTCCCCTTCCCTGAGGAGAGCAGAGAGGAGACCCTTGGAGCTCTGATTCCCAACAGGTGAACTGTCAGCAGAAAGTCTCTGGGAGTAAGCTATTTGCAATTCAAATGCATTGAAATAAAAGCCAAAAGGCATGAGGAAGTGGTCAGCAAGAAGATAATTTGTTAAGTTTCTTCTTAAAAAAAAAAAGTTACTTGACCTAAGTGCTGCCATCCCTTAATTCAATGTGTTCTCTTCACAATATCCATTCCATGCAAAGCCACATGAATCCTGGTATTTCATTTACTCTGCTGAGTGGCAAAAATCCCTCTAAAACATTTTGCTCTCCTCATGTCACCTTCCTCACTTGCTCATGGCCCTCCGCAGTGTCCCTGTGTCCCTGCAGCTGCAGTGGCAGTGAGATGGAGCAGTTTCCTTCATCACCAGTGTCTGTTCACCACCTCCTTCCTAGGCCATCAATGAAACTGGACTTCTCCAAGCTCCAACTGGAACTGGATTTTCACCAGGATTTTCCATCCAGAAGGGAAAAACTGATAAAAGCAGGAGGGGTGAGTTTTCTGACCAAAGCAGTTGTGTGAAGTAGGATTTGGTTGAGTGATGGAGGCTCTTACTTCTCTTGGAGGGCTGTCTTGAGGATAATGAACCAAATCCTCAGGAACCAAGAACTGCAACCACCAAGAAATGTACAACCATCCCCAGAAGTCTTGTACCAGGCATTTTTTCCTGAAATGGGGAAGTGTACCCAGCTTTAATAAAGGTGGCTCCCAGCTTCCACAGTTTCCAGAGAGGTAGATAACCCAGTGTGTACAGAAGATAAAAATGGTTTATGAAATGGGTCAGCTTATGGGAAGTGAACACATGTGGAGAAGGGAAGCACAGGCAGCAGTGGAAATCAGGGGGAAGAAAAACTATTGGAATGCAGAGGAAACAAATGGGAAAAAAAAAAACTGAGGTATTGCCCTTGCAGTTGGCCAAGTTATATAAATAAATGAGCAATTGGTGGAAATTTTATAAAGCACTGTGAATTCAGTTACTTTTGAGATGTTTTAAACACATGATACAGAATGACTTTAGGATGGAACATTTAAAATTTGAAGGTAACAGTGGTGTGAGGAAGATGCAATGTTTTCTCTTTAACCATTGCTCTGCCAGTCAATGTGGAAAAGACTTCCTTACAAGTGAAAAAACATTGTGGTTGTTGAGGATCTTCACAGAAAAATAACAGAAGTTAAAAGGCAGCAAAACACAAACCAGTGTGTGCTGATTTCTCACTCTGAAATTTTGTCACGGTCATATCCATGGGGAAGGAGAGTCAGAACCAGCTCTTGGATTCAGGAGGCTGCTGGAATTGGACCCAAACCCTGCCTGTGACACCCCAGGCAAGCAGAGTCACCTGTTGGTGGGGTGTGTGTCACCTTGTGGGGACACAAAGGGGACCTGAGCACAGGGAGTGGGTTAGGGAAAAGAGGAATATTCCCATTTCCAAACCAGGCCAGTATAACTTATTTTGCTCTCATTATCCAGTTTGCCTACAGTGCTGAGAAGGATTTAAAAATATTGCAAAGCTGACCAAAAAAAAAAGGACAAAAAGCCTAAGGGTGATGCTCCTGCTGTTTGATCTTGCTGTTTGGGTGGGGGTCCAGGTGAAATTTGATTTCCTGGTGTAAGTGAGACAAATGATTTTTATCTGTTGAGGCTGGTAGTGCAGGGGACAAAAATACCTAACCCTAAACCTAACCCCAACCCTATCTCTAAACCAAATCAGCTCCTTATCTGACTGGAAGATGTGGAGTTAAACACACTCACATTTACAGCCTCTGACTTCATCAGTAAATCCTTGTATTATGAAGGGGTACATGGTAACTTTCCTATACTCTTCCAGGGCTGATGCCCTGCTAATATCTCATCCATAGGCTTTTCTTACAGTGTAGCCAACCTGTTCCAACAGCAGGCAGCAGCCTGGTCCCTCTTGGGTTCAATGTGATTTGGCCTGAACCCTGAAAACGGAGAAGGAAGGGAACACAGTGATGGTTGTGCTGGAGGGAAGCATTGGACCACTTCATTAACCCTGCTAAATGGCTCAAACCAGGACCTTAATAGCACAATCAATAATGCAGCCTGTGATCAGTTTGTTAGCCAGCCTCAAATGCTTTGCTTTTAATAAGGGACTCCCAGAAGGATCATGAACTGTTACTTGCAAGCATTAATTCAGGGTGCATGGAAAGTATGTCTTGGGGTCTTATTTTGCATTTTTCTGACAAGAATTTCCCTGTCTCCTTAGACTGCTGCTGGATAACTCACCCCAGGAGTCCCAAAGTTCTCTGTCCCTCATCAGCCTGGCATTTCTGAATGAATTATTTGGAAATTCATTCCTGACCTTAATGCTTTTGCAGGAAAAGTGTGTCTCTGGGCTTGTCCACATTTAAGGCAGAGCTGATGGTAAAGGATAATTCTTTACCAAAGAATTACTAAAGAGGAAAGAAATTCTTTACTCTGACCAGAGAAGCTGTGGATGCCCCATTCCTAGAAATTTTAAAGTCCAGGGTGAGAAACCTGGTCTAGTTTCTCATCCCTGTCTGTGGCAGTGGGGATGGAACTGGGAGGTCCTTAGGGTCCCTTCCAGTTCAAACCAAACCACTCTGTGATTCTGTGACTCTGTGATTCTGTGACTCTGTGACTGTGATGGGACTCCACATACAGCTCTGCTTTGTTTTTTGGGTTTTTTTTCACAGGTTCTCTCAACTCTGCCTTTTCTTCAGCTCCAAATCTGAGGCTGTTCAGCTGTGACATGATTGCACCAAGTACAACCTTTCACAGCCTCCCTGGAGCTCATCAGCTCAGTTCAGCTTTGTCTCTTCAGGTTCCCACCTGCCTGGAACACCCTGTGAAGACACCTCCAAAACAAAGGTTCTGCCCCTTTGTTTCCCTTCTCCCTTTTACTCTTCCTTTCCTTCTCTCCTCTTCAACAAAACTTTCTCACTTAACTGAAAAAAAAAACAAAAAACTGCCAGACAGCTGCTTGGGTGCAAAGGCACTCTTGAAACAAAATGTCTTGAAATTGGTCCAAACCCTGCATGCACAAAGCAGTGCTCCCCTCTTTGAGGGCACTCTGCCCAAAGGAAGGTGAGCAAGGAGAACCTGAATGGAAATATTTAGCATTATATGCAAAACAGCAGAACAATATTTTTTGGGCTCTTTCATTTGNCCATTGTGAGATGCTCCACCCAGGGGGAGGAGCCAAGCATTCCCACCTGGATATAATCTGGGTCAGCACAGTGGGCACTGGGCCTGCTGGACTCCTGGAGGACCAGAGCTACCAGACCTTTCTGTGGGATCACTGCTTCAACAAGACCACTTCATCTGGACTGCTACCACCACCCTAACTAACAGGGTGTCAGGTTGTATAATTTTCATTTATTTTATTTCACTTTTATTCCTCCTATTAAATTGTATTTTCTGACTTGGAGTGTCTCACTGGTTTTACTTTCAAACCAGGACAGTAAGAAATAGGACTGCCCCCCTTCTGCTTTACTGGTTAGAATTTTATCTTCTAGTTTTGACACTTATTAACTTTCCACTTATTAGGCTGCCTGTGAGGTTTTTCATTGTTGAGGGGGTTCTTAATATTGTTATTAAAAGATTGGGGTGTGTGGAGTTTTCATTGTCACATTAAACACACTGAGTAAATACAGTACCTGAAAGAGGAGATTTTATCTGGGAAGCTCAGATGAAATTCCATGGCTGGCTAGCAGCCATGCAGGTGAGCCCTCTCTACCAGAGCACAACTGCAAAGGATGTCCTTCCTTCCCTTAACCTTCTCTTCATTATGCATGGGAGGGAAGGGAGCTGGAGCAAAGCAGGGTCATCTTGGCATTGCATTTATTGCTCTGCAGTGAATTCACAGAGCACCAGTAACAAAGCATCCCTGAGAGCACAACACTGAGATTACACCAGGGGTATAATGCTGTACATGACCTGCTCCAGGGTGCAGCCCCTTGCTAAGTTAGCTCATTTCTTTCCCTATGCTGTGGAAGGGCAAGGAGTGAATTGAGATGATGCAGTGTCCTACCCAGTACTTTTCTCTGCTGCTGGCATCAGCTGAGAGAGCCTGGAGTTAATATGGGGCAGCTCCCCATAGGATGTGCTCTGTTCTCTGGGGCACAATTTGTATTGGAAGGGGAAAAGCAGATTCAGACTTGTCTGTCAGTGCAGCCTTCATGTGGTTCATGATGAAAGTAACCAGGTTGCTTTCAGGAAGAACTGAGCTGTGGAGGGCTGTGGGTGGTCGGGGCAGAGCAGGGGTAAAGCACCCAGCACATCCTGAGGGCATGGAAAGGAGTCTGGCATCCCGTGGAAGAGCATCAGGTTTGGGCTAAAGGAGTCAGTGAGAGGGTTAAATATAGGGTATGCCAGGGCATGGGAATGGCCCAGGGTTACACTTACTCAGCATCCCTGCAACTGCTGTGCTCAGTTCCAGTGGGAGATGGAGCTCCAGGCGCAGTGGCAGAGAGGGGGGAGGTAAAGCTCAGGCACTCACCAGCACTGGAGCAGGCTGTCCAGGGAATCAGAGGAGACAGCATCCCTGGAGGTATTCAAAAAATGCATGGATGTGGTGGATCTGCCACTATTAATGCTTGAACTGAATGATCTTAGAGACCTTTTCCAAACTTTGTGATTCTATTCCATTTCCTTAGTTTTTTATTACAGACAGGTCTCTCATTCTTCAGAACATGTCAGGGCTTCAAAACAAGGTACATGGTACTGACTCCTCCCTCAAGGCCTCCTCCCTGACTGTGCTAAATGGCTTTCACATGAAAGAAAACAGGGCTTTGCCAGACTCCCAATCCTTTCCTTTTGTATTTTGCCAAAACCCACAACTGCACAGCCAAAAGGACAGGAACTGAACTTGTTCCATGGCTCCTGCCTGAATTCAACAAAATAATTTGGATGAGAAATAATGTCTGTGTGATGGATCACAAAGAAAGTCATCAGAGGAATGAGATGGTGGTAGAGACAGGGAAGGGTACCAAACATTTTTATTCCTGATTCTCATCTCTCACAGAACACGCTTTGGTTGTTTTCCTAACAAGAACTGGTGAAGCTCAACTCATTAATGCCTTAATTAGGATTGTAATCCAAAGGTTCATTATAATGATGTGTAGGAGTGGAGCCAGAGGCCACAAAGGTGATGGAACACCTTCTCTGTGAGGACAGAGTTGGGGTTGTTCAGGCTGGAGAAGAAAAGGCTCCAGGGAGACTTAGAGCATCTTTCAGTTCCCACAGAGGCCTTAGACAGATGGGGACAGACTTTTAGCAGGGAATGTTGTGACAGGACAAGGGATAAAGGTTTTACACTGAAGGAGAGCTGATTTAAATTAAGTATAAGGCAGAAGTTTTTTTTACAATGAGGGTGGTGAAACACTGGCACAGGTTGCTCAGAGGTGTGAATGCCCCATCCCTGGAAGTGCTCACAGCCTGGACAGGGCTCTGAGCAACCTGAAATGGTTGAAGGTGCCTTACTGGATCTTTGCTGCACATCTGTCATTCAGCAGGGACTTCCCTCTACAGCTGGGACATGAATCTGCAAACCCTTCTGCAGCTGCCTGGGGCAGTTCTGTCACTCTTGAACCATTCTGGCCTTTTCAGTCCTGGATGTATTCTGAAGATGTTTGCATCACATTTTGTTTTAATTCAGTGCTCAGGCAGGGTGGGAGACAGTTCTGAAGTAGAGACACTTTGAGACAATACTATTATAATTTTACTTGTGCACATTTTCCCCTTCTGCTAGATTGGTTTTCACTCCAGCTATATTTCTTTGAATGTGACAGATTTTTTTTTTCTCTGTTTTTCTTTTTTATTTTTTTTATCCTATACTCTGTTTAAAAGCAAGGTCATCAATAATTTTAGATGAAATGCATTTGCTGTAACACTTCTGGATAACATGGTTTGAATATTTTGATTGATTTACGTCTATAAAAAACAAACTGCATCAGCTGTTTGTCTGTAGAAACCTTTGCTTTCTTTAAAGGTACGAGCCTTGTGCCTCATTAGTCTTCCCGAGCTTTCCTTTTGGTACCTGTTGTGTTTCACACATTTTTATAAGCTGTCTGCCTCTAATAAATGAAATTATACTTCAGCTGTAAAGTGTTCCCATAAGCAATCAAAGAAATGCTGCCTTGTAGTCTCTGAGAATAAGCACCATCAGTACCATTGTCAGATCATCAGGATGTAGCTCAGCCTGGTTATTAGTTCTGTGCTTCTCTGACAGCTCGGGTGCTGCAGCGTCTCTCAAAAACCAGTGCTGGAGGAATCAAAGAGTGGAGGATCAGCACATACCAGCCTTAGGTGTCTGGCACTGCAATATTTTGGCTGTTTTTTAGAAGGGTAGCTTGGTTCTGCATAAG
Source organism: Aegithalos caudatus (assembly GCA_013389925.1). NCBI lineage: Eukaryota > Metazoa > Chordata > Aves > Passeriformes > Aegithalidae > Aegithalos > Aegithalos caudatus. The sequence goes on along the minus strand of WEIU01012668.1, from coordinate 265,977 downwards.
TTTTGATTGATTCTATTCAAGGATCAGAAGGCAAAATTAAACGAGTTAGAAGAGGAAATCACACACAGGTTTGTTATTGTGGCTGGGAGCTATCAGTGTGAGCTACAAGGTCTGTGACAGCATCCTCAGGGAGCTCCAGGGAGGATCAGCCAAACCTTCTGTAGGATCCACAGGCAGGCAGAAACTTGTTTGATTTTGCTCTTGTTTCTTGCTACGAAGAGAGAGAATCGATAGGATTTTGGTTTTTCCTGGGACAGCCAGGAAATTTTGACCCATGTCAAACAGAAGATGAATGAGGCTGTGCACATGTTCTGGTGGGCTCATTTCTTGCATTTATGATACAATCCAGAGGAAGAGGATGGGCCAGCTCAAGACATAAAACATCATTTTATTTCAAATGAAAGCTGGCAGCTCCCCATTTTTCTAGGACTGATGGCAGTTTTGAATTCCTGTAGGTTTTATGCAACTCTCCCAAGTTGATGGCAACATTTACTCACAAAGTTTGGGATCTGGCACCTTTTGCTTCCAAATCCTCCCTTGAGCTTACAGATCAAATGCTCTATGTGTACAGAAAGCCATCTGCTGTTAACATGGAATTGTTTAGGTTGGAAAATACCCCCAGTACCACTGAGTCAAACCATTGACCCAACTCTTCCAGGTCCACCACAAAACCATGTCCTGAAGTGCCACCTTCACACATTTTGGACATTTCCAGGGGCAGTGATTCCATCACTTCCCCGGGCAGCCTGTCCCGATGATTGACAACAATTTAAAAAAAAATTTAATATTTAATTTTTTTTTTAAATATCCAACCTAAACTTCCTCTGGTTTAACTTGAAGCCATTTCTTCTTGCCTTACCACCTATTCCTCCTGTCCTATTCATGTTCCAGTCCCTGTGAGGGTGAGATATCCATGGCAGACACATTCCAGCTCAGAGCTGAGGGCACCACTGGGTCTGAGTGGAATCAGCCCTGTGAGACCCAAAAATAAGAACTCCAGGTAAGGACAGAGCAAGGATGTTGCTCAGAGCAAGACTAAGCACAACAAAACGTTGTCTTTAATATTTCAATAACTTCTCAGCTTTTCATTCACTTCAGCTGGATGATCCTTAATTACAAACTTTTTTTTTTTCCTTTTTTTTCTTTTCAATTGGGGAAGAGGCAGAGAGGAAATCAGCATTCAGAACTCCTCTCCACTTACATGCATATTGCATTGCAAAAATGAACATTGTGTCTGGTTCAGTTGGATCAACTTTGTAGGCAGATTATTTAGTAATTAAACCAGAGATATATCTCAGAGGCAAAAGCAAAAATCCCACTGACTCCAGTTTACCCTTTTGTAACCCATCCTAGGAAGCAGCAAAGCATTATAAAGCTCTCATTATTTATGTGTATTCATATATATATATATATATATGGAAAGCAGATAGCAATTCCTTCATTTCCCCACTCTCTGCTTGGAAGCCTATTTACAAACACAGTCAAAATCCTGTTCTGAAATGGGTGATTGTGTTCATTGTTCCAGAACACATAATAGCAGAGGCAAATGGGAATGCTGAGGCAGTAATAGCTTAAGTTGTTCAAACAGGAGGAACAGGGAAAGCAGCAAATAATTGTCACAAACTAAAGGCTGCACAGTCCCTGAAATCACCAAATCTTTCACTCTGTGAGTCTTCCACACTTGTTGAGCTACTATAATGTCTTGGCTATGTCATTAGCATCTGAAATTTAGACACTGTTCCTAATACCTGGTCTATATATTCCTAAATTTTGCACCAAAATTCATTAAATACTGGTTTTATGGTGATTGAACTGAGTTTTATGGGGCCACAGGCTTCTAAATCAGAGTTCCCTCCATGTGTACAGTGGTCAGCCAGGGTCATCTCTTGGATTCCTTTTGGGAAAGAACACCCAAGGCTTGGTGAACTTGCTTCAGGGAGCAGGTATTTACAATGTCCCTCCTGCAGGGACAGTGACAAGCCAGGACAGGGTGTGAAGGTCAGGCAGAATGGGCAAAATAAAATTTATTGCAGGGCTTAAAAGGAGCAGAGTTATCACAGGATGGAACAGGAAAAGAAATAAATCTTCAGCTCACTGCTAGGACATAAATGATGATGGAGCCCTGGGTGGAAGTCAAACCTCAGTGTAGTCTGTGGAGGACAAAGATTTGGCCCAATCTCCTCAACACAACCATCCACAGCCCTTTGTTGTTTTGTCCAGCCTGGTTCCCAGGAGAGCACAGCCTCCCAAGGGTCCTCCCCTCACCAGACCTGTCAGGATAATTCAGGTGCCTCCAAAACATCTCAAGTGATGTCAGAGGAGCCCATTTCTTCTTTTTCCCCTTTTCCTCCTCATTTTGTTTTCCCCCATATCAATGGAACAAGCTCAGGTCTCTCAGAGCTACCTGGTCAAACCCTCTTGTGTGTTTTGGCTTCCTGGAGTTATTCAGATTTTCCTGCACAAAGGAAAACCATCAGGACACACATTTTGTGCTGACCCTGCTGCCCCAGCAGAGCAATTAAAACCAGAATTGTGAAAGAGCAATATTATTTTTAAAACACAGCACAACCTCTGATATGAAACAGCACCAAGAATGGACTTGTCAAACACTGTTGGTTTTCCATTTTATTTTTCAGTAAAAGTGGGAAAGAAGGAGTGTTTATAAGCAAGGCAGTCTGTCCTAAAGTCAAAATACTCAGTCTGATTATGTTCAGGGACCAAGCAATTAACAATGATCAAAGAGGGTAATTATTGTTAATAAGTTAATAGGGATAAAAATATCACTATATTAATTTTTTTTTACTTTTTTCCCCTCCAGAAATAAAACTACAATTTATCAGCATTTGAAAATATAATCCACATCACCAATTGCCTTTCTTTGGGGGCAGAAACAAAAGAAACCAATAAAAAGAAACAAACAAAAAAACAAAAAAACAAAAAAACAAAAAAACAAACAAACAAAAAAATTCTTCAATTAATCCCTTTTTTGCCACAACATACCTTATTGGGTCAGATTTACAGATTGCAAAAGGTGGTTAGTTCAATTACAGCAGGGAAAGAGTAATTCTGAGAACTAATTAAATATGCTGGTATGCAGATGGTTAATTGGATTAACTTGCATATGTAAAAAGAGGTTTTATGTTTGCACAGGCAATTTTTTTATCAGGATTCTCCTGGGATAAAAAAAAAAATCATGCTGATAAATGATTGTTTCAAATAGTAAAATGATTTTGCCTTGGTTTTGACTAAACTTTAGAGGAAAAAGCTTTCTTCTCCCATCAGAAGGTAATTTAAATTTAAAAAAAAAGATTTCACTTTTTTTTTTTTTTCTGTACACTCACCTAGAGCCACTCCAGGGAAGAGAGAAAAGCAAAGCTTGTTATAATCTGCAGAAATCAGAAGACAATGGAAAAATCTGTTTTTAAGCATTTTTGGGGGGTGGGAACAAATTGCCATGGCAACTCTCTAAACGGATATGTCTTCAAGGAAATCATGCTGTTCTCTTGAAAAGTGAGATGCATAATACAGCGAGCACTTGAAAGTTATCTTTGGAAGGCATGTGTACAGGAAAATCAGAAATATTTTATAAATTCAAACTTATGAAACATTCATGCTGATTCACTAATGTTTCACACGGCAATTATTCCACCCAAAGGCAGGAGCTGAATAACCTTGCCATGTATATGTGCATTTTTTAAGAGTGTTTTGTGGCTGGGCTGATCTGATCTATCAGCACCTTCCCTCTGCTCTGCAAGCACTCAGAGTTCCTTGCCATCAATACATAAGTTGCTGCTAACTCAGATGGTTGTTAAATCACAGCCTGAAATATTTCACCCATTCCTTAAACCCTTTCTTTTCCTGACAGGCTCTGTCAGTCAACATTTCCTTACCAGCAGCATCAGTGACACCAGTGTGCTGCAGAGTGGGATGAGAGGGGAGGATTTGACCTAATAACTTTTCTTGGAAAAGCTGTTCCTCCTATTTTAAACCAGTCAGATGGTTTGAGGCATCTGGTCACACTCAAAATTATATTTTGCTCACAGAATTGAAGGATTCTCATCCTGGCAGAAAAACCTAAGAGTCTTTCCTCAGGATTGGGGCTAAATGATCTTTAAGGTATCTTCCAACCCTAACTGTACTATGATTCCCTGCATCTATTAAAAACAAGAAGAGGATTTTATTTGCCATGGGTTATTTAGTTCCTAAGCTTCTGGCTCGAAACAGTAATAAAATAGATAAGACATTAACTAATATAAAATGAAAAACAAACCATGGCATTTATTTATATCCCTGAGATGGAGCTGTCTCTGTGCTTCTTGGCTCCTTCTGACAACTCCTGGGCTTTTCTTCCACAAGGATGAACCATTTTAATTAATGCAGCCCAAACGACTTGCTTTATATCAACCACACAGAATAACAAAATATGTCCTGACTGAAACCAAAATCAGCATCTTGCCCACAGCCACGTGCACCAGTTTAAGTGAGGTAATTTAAAAATGTCACCTCAGACTCAGTTTTTACATAGAGAAGCTCTGAGGGTGGCACTCACATTGCCAGGCCTGGCTGCTTAAATTTAAGGTGACAGAACAACTATCACATCTAAAAGGCAGCAAAAGGATGGAACAATTCACTAATGTGTCCCTGAAGGTCTTCTCCACGTGTCACCCTCCTGTACTTCAGGGAGCTGAGGCAGGGGCCACTGTGCCAAGTCAGGGCAATTAGTTGTGATTTCAAACACGAGGAGCAGATTGTGAACAACTCAGTGATTTTCTCTCCCACTGCCTGGTATCCTTCAGTGACTCAGTTGTCTGTTCAGCAGTTGTTCTTGGAAGGAGAATGATCACGGCAGCCAGAAGAAGGAATCCCACTTGGCAGGTGGATCACTTGGTGGGAATGGCTGGGACTGAGAGGGCTGGCTGCAGAACAGGGACACAGCTCATCTTGGCTAAGCTCTCTCATTATATTTTCTTCTTCCTTTTTT